>JADKLZ010019981.1:0-41376 GCA_021533235.1 Biomphalaria straminea | reverse complement strand
TTGTGATCACCTAGACATAATAAATCTGTGCGATTAGAAATATTTTTGTTAGGATCCTATCACTCGTTTGAACCAGTTGTGAAAGGGAGAGGTAAGAAGGGATTATCTTGGTGAATGTTTACTTTTTTTTTTTTTATATGCATTAAAAATGTTCACTCTAAGACTGATTGAGTCCTCAACTTATACCATCACATACATACGTACAATTTCTTTCCCTTGTTCATGATATCAAATTAAATAATTACCAAAAGTTAATGAACTAATTGTTTGTTTTTTTATATTGTCATTTGTGTTGTAAGGTAAAATTTTGCAAAAAAAATTCCAGGATTAGGTGTGGGAGAAATGACGTGTACAAACTTTTTACTTATAATACCAATATGTTATACAGTGAGTAGGTAAAAAAAATCAAGGAGAAATGGCGTTACCATGATACGTCATGCTCATTACAGACCATCGAGAGCTCAGCAGATACGTGCACAAATACACTGGCGTGCGTGGAGCGCCTAAAGTCAAGACACCGGAAAAGAATGACTTTAACAATATGTAACGTCGCTTTGTCCTGTCGCTGGGTAGTTGAGAACGAGAGAACTGATTGGCTAAGCTAGGAACACTTCTGGACCCATTGGTGTTGAATGAGTATTACCATGAAAAAAGGAAGTGTTGGTTTTTGGTGATGAAGAATGATAAGACCATAACTGGTCTGTCACAATTAATGATAAAAGTCCGGTGGGTGCGAGTTTAAATCAGAGACGCTAGAAATTAAGAAGTTTTTTTTTTTTTTTTGCTTTGTAGTAAGATACTTTTTGTTTAAAATATTATTTCACATTAATAGTACTAGATTTATATCTCCTCTAAATTTGAAGTATTAAAAAAAAAAAGAAGTTTGTTCATGTTCTTTGAATACCGGTACTAAGAATTTCATACTTTACATGTAGTTTGTACTCGCTCTATGACCCAGTATTAACACCCCCAGACATTGGAGATGGCTAGTTGCAACAATCAATCGTGCTAGACACAAGAACTGGGAATGTGACAGCAATAACAACCTTATAGAACCAAACATAATGAATAGATTTGGTATAAATAAACAATGTTAGCATTGCTGAAATATCTTGATATGTGGTAACTTGCAAATGTCTTTCACTTTCAGATCATTATACAAGCTTAGCACTTTTTTTTTAGTACCTCTAAGAAACTTGTGTCACCAACTACTTGGCCTACAAGCACATTGTACTCGGGGCCTATGCGGCGCAGTGGGCACCGCACATCCCGAATTCTAGGTGTAAATTATTAAATTAAACCATTTAAATTTATTATTAAAGGGTACTTGGAATTCTCCTAAAGTTAAAAAATAAATAAAAAGATTCATATATATATATATTATATATATATAATTCAGAAATATCCTGATACCATTACAATCTTCTGAAAACTGATGCTAATCTCTTTCAAACAGACAAAATTGTCATTTCTGGGTGTCATTCAATGTGGAAAACGCCAATCCTACTCGCGATTAAAAAAAAAAAGACGGCATTCTCAGCTTTCATAATGTTATTATTATAGCTTTTTTATATAGCGCTACTTTCATGCTTATAGCATGCTCAGAGCGCTTTGGTCCAATCTCATTTGTGGACCAGTGGGGGGGGGGGGAGGGGGTATCTAGGAGTTGGTTTCCCGTGCTGCCTTTGGGCGCTCAGTAAACACAACTCTGCCCGAGTCGGGTGTCGAACCTCGAGCCCCCTTCTAGGTAGCCAAGCAAGCCAAGCTCAAGCCGCACTTGGCATCTCGACCACGCTTCCCACAGAAATGTAAAAAAAAAGCCGAATCTTAACCAAAATAATTAGTTCAAATACTTAAAGGGAAACTCCCATGGTTTTGACAATTTTTGATATAATATGTGTTTTGATTTACAGATAATGAATATATTATTCTTTTTTTTTATTTGCAAGAATAACTTAGTAATTGATGTTTTTCTGACGTAATTTTTCTGCGCATCCAAAACGGTCAGATTTTCACGTAGTTTCTATGTGACGTCAAGCATAGATACACAATCTTTTACTACTCCGAGTAGGCCTACCTGCTGAATAACGGAAAACATAACAGTAAAGTTTACATTCTCGAAAAAGAAATATATCTACGTCTATGCAGTTAGATCTAAATATTGTAAGCAAAGAAAAAAAAATGCGTGTTGAAAGTAGATTTACATGCTTGACTAACCACGGCAGTGTATATTTTCTCGCCTGACCACTCAACACACAACAAACACTATCGCTTGGTTGTCTTGTCATGACCGACTACACGTAGTCTAGACTAGCCTTACACTGACCAGTTTGTTCGAATCAGTCAGACACACGGTATATTTACTTCTTGGGATAGGGAGAAGCTTAGATGAAAATGTTTTGTTTTTTTCTCGAGTTATCCTAATGCTTTTGCATTTCTCTCTCTCTATATATAAAACTATAGCATAACTCTGGACTATGCCTAAGAGCCTGACAACTACTGTAAGAAAGAAGCGACACGATTGGTTAAATCAAGTTTCTCTTTCAGTATTGTTGGGGGGAGTGACGTATGCCTGATAATAAAAACAGAATCTCAAAGAACTCCGTTTTTTTAGAAGATGTCAAGAATTTACTGTCTAATTTATTAAATATAAATGTTTCTAAGCATTTAAATAAAAAATGGTAAAATGTTTACTATTACAATTTTTTTACGCAGAATTTAAATATATCAATAAATCAAATTTGAAAAACTATGAGAGTTTCCCTTTAATTTAATAGTAACTGGCATACAAATATAGATCTAAATCTGTCTAGACCTCTTAGAAATAAAAAAAAGCCGCTCGTCGATATTAAAGTAAAGTTAATTTTTACAGTGATTTTTGTAGGTCTACTTAGTAAAGTATAAATAAGATGCAAAGATGAATTTATTTTCTAATACAAAATCATAATTTTCACTTATCCTTATCATAACTCAAATTAGGCCCTGCGCAATCAGTTTTGCATAGGGCCCCGCAACCTGTAGGACCGGTCATAATTGTACTCTACAACTTAGTACAAACATATTAACGACAATAAATTACATATAAATATGCTAATCAAACGCCCATCTAATAAAGCTTTTATTGCTAAAAGTATATTGGCATAAGATGTGCAAGAGGTTGCCTCCATGTTATAAAGCAGGTTAAATAATAAAGAAAAAAATACAAAGTAATATAGCAAAAATAAAAATTAGAACATTCGACTCAATCATTCAGTTGGTAATGGTTGAACTACAAATACCAGCATATCAATAGTTCCTAACTGATTTCTTGGTGTTGAAACAAAATTGAAAAAAAATATTTTTATAACAAAATATCATATTTATGAAGAAAATTCAATGCTAGTTTAGTAAGTACTAACATTTTCCTATGTCTCTTGTTTTCTTTAGAAATTTCTTTTAAGCAATAAATGCAAAAAAAAAAAAAAGTAAAAAGTAAAAAACTAAAATACACATGTCTACAAAGTCCTACCTAATCAAGTTGAAACATACCTTCCTAATAATTAACTAGTCAGGCGCACACACATTTATTAGCCTACAACTTGTACATAGTATTTTTACAAGTAGCTTCAAAATTTCTGTAAAAATGTTTTAAAAAAAAAAAAAATTAAAAAAAAAAAAAAAAAGATAATGGCAAGCCAGTCTAACACCTTTCACACATGTATGTAGATACTTTTAAATATATTAAAAAAAAACAAACAACCAGTAAAGTGAAATAATCAATAATACTCTATATACATGGAGGGCCTACAATTAGACTTGACTTGCCAAAAAATAAACTCAGACCTAGGTTGTATAATGACCTAGGCTTGAGAAAATGATATAACTGGGGGAGGATGGGGTGTTGGATAACAAACTGTTATATCAGAGAAATACATTGGAAAATGTCATCATTTCCTCATACAATCTTCAACAACCATAACTAATATTTACATTCAACAGGTCTGACAAAAAGAGACATGCATGCACTTTAATAATACCCAAGATTTGGACATACACAACTTACACTTGGATACACACACACAACTTGCACTTGGATACCAACATATAGGCAATTTCACCTGCTTTTATATTTATTTATTTCTTCATTTAAGAATAATGAGATGATGGCCCATGGAATGATACTGAAGTAAGGAATATATATTACAATTAGTTATTAGGTTTACAGAAACTATTAAAATAAACAAAAAGTTTATTGATTTGAGTATTTACGTTTTATCATACACATCATGAGATAAGGTTTTGTCATAGTTGATACATTATTAGTACCAGGTACATATTTCAAGTAATTTCTAGCAAACTTTAAGATTTGAAAATAAAAAGGATTTTACACAGATCTTTAAAAAAATAAACAACTAAATCCCTTTTTGTTTTGTTTTTTTTGTCAAGATCAACATTTCCAGCATCAACATTATTCCATGGGCCATGTTCATTAATAAAAAAAAGTCTCAAAATGAGAATTACATATCTACACTGAGATAAATGTATTTCCATTTATGTACATAAATTTAAGTAACAAAAAAAACCCACTTATCTCACAATAATTATTTTTTTTATTCACAAATGGTTAACAGAATTATAAATTATATCCCATCCTAGTAAAGTATTAATTTCAACAAGCATATTTGTTAGCTGTTTTTTGCAGGAATGTTTTTGTTTTTCTGATAGAAAATCATCACAACCTTGAAAAAACAACACTTTTTGTTGAACAAGAATCATAATAAACTTCTTTTACATCTATTTTAGAGTACATTAACAACAATTCAAGCAGAATTTCTTTTCAAGCATTGTAATATGTTACAAAAGTTGCAGATATCTCACCTATCTAAAATACAAATATATAGAATAAAGGCCATTGAAAGATAATGACTGTACACAATTAGAAATCATTCAAAATGTAAACCTTCAACAATTTATAGTAAAGGAAAAAAAAACTTGCATAATATTGTCATTCAAAAAAAAGTCATTGAAAAAATACAATACATTTTTTTTCCCAACACTAATGAAATGTATATGGACTTTTTGTTTTTAATAGCTCAAATACTTAATCATTTGTATCTCACATGTGAACCTAACTTTAGTCCATAGGATAGGCTACAAATTAAAAAAATACATTTACAAGAATAAATTTTTTTTAATGTTCTAAAGATTTTGTATGTATATATATACACAGTATGATGATATATAGATTATCAAATCAAATTAGAGCTATAATAACAGAATCAAAGAAAAAATGTAATATAAATGTATAACAATAGGAATGAAATGTTGCATCATCTTGAATTGTTCATTGAGCGTTTTCCTACAGCCGAGTCTTTACACTAAGTCTACTTAAGAATCAAGTCAACTGAATAATTAAATGTTTTTGAATTAAAAATAACTAAATTTTTGAAATTCTACTAAAACCAGCAGGAAATAAAAAGAAAAAGTTAAAAAAAAAAGTCTCTGAAATTTGAATTCCAAAAGAATATAATGAAACTAAAATCAGTTCTGTAGAAATAACTTATAGACAAAATAGATGAAATGTTGACCATGTGAATGAGTTTTGAAACAGGGCACTTATGAATGTATATCTCTGTTAATGATGATTCTGCCTCAGCAGATTACATCTTTACTTCAAAAACTAATTAGAAACCAATTGAGGGAAACCTGCAAGTCATGTGAAGAATTTGACAAACTCATATATAAAAAAAAATATGCCAATTTTTTGTAAGGTACAATTTAAAAAAAAAATTTTTTTAACAATTTAGATCAGCATATTAAAAATGTCTTTACTGTGCATTAAACTAAGCTAAAAAAAATAATACCAGGTTTTTGTTTTTTTAACACAGTTTAAGTTTAGTTACTTAGTTACCTGTAAGATTAGAAATAGAAACAAGGATAAGATTTTTTTCCTTAGCTCAATAATTATTCAATAGGAGATTTTCAAAAGGAAAAACACATTTATTAGTCAGATTTTGTATAATAAATGTTAATGTTTTTTAAATAGTAGATTCACTAGTTTGAGTAGGTGGCTTCTGAGGTGCTTTCTTATCATAAATTCCAATAAAAGAACCATCCTCATTAAAGTGAGTATCCTCTTCATCTCCATATTCTCCTAGACTTTCATCATCACCACCAATGGGTACATCATCATATTCCAAGTCCACTTTAGGTTTCTTGTCAGGATAGTCATAATCATCAAAGGCACTGTTTCAAAAAATAAAATCTTGTTTTAAAAAATTTGCACATAATTTTATTTATATAATATTGTGAAATTTTTTTTACTGTTGAAAATAAATATATCTTTTCAAAATTAGCAGTAATTAAATATCAAAACAAATTTGAAAAATTTAAAAAAAAATTTTGTAATTCTCAATTTGAGCTTCACTTTCCTGTCACATTTTGTCCTCAAGGAGGTCAACAGCACTGCTACTTCAAATTATACATGTATAACATATATATATATATATTCAAATATATACATATATAACACAACTTACGGCCTAGAAAACTCATTAAATCCTTTGTCTTTTAATTCTTTCTCTGGATCCAAACCAGCTCTAGTTTCTTTTTTGTCCACTGAAAAGTATAGAAAGTTATATTTATTGCTGTGTACAATCAGAAATAAGAAAAGGTGAACATTAGTTCTGACTTAGATGTCATTAAGACATAGTCTACAAGATGCTGACTGTCATGTTTAATAATTGCATGCTCGGTCAAAAGGACAGAATTTCAATTTTTAATGTTGGGAAAAGGAAAAAATATTTTTGAGAGAAAGTTCAGGATGTATTAAGACCATTCCTTCGTGTAAAACATGCCTAACTGACAAGCATAAAAGAACCTTGAAAGAAAGATTCACATATTACTGTGACTTCTAGTATTCTATTTAAATTAGCTACAACAAAAGGAGTGCATGGTGCATAAAGAGGCCAGCCAAGTATCAGTTCAGCACTTTCATAACATCTGAGCTCAGTTCTTGACAGTTAATAGTAGTATGTTGTACTTATTACTGCAATTTTAACTTCGTTTCAGAATTAGATTTACTTTTTTATTCTGTGGGTTGAGTAATAAAAATTCTATTTCAAAACTTATTGCTGTGTGGATGGATTTCTGGTGTGTAATTTTAATAAAAGCACAGGTTGCTGTTTAATTGAGAGACTAGATGACACAAAATATAAATTAAACAAGATTCTCAAACAAGAATGTAACCCGTCTGATAGCTAAATCTATTTATTTGTCTACAATGTTTGTCACTTTTAATAGCTAGATCTACAGATGCTGAATGATATTATGAAGTGTTCTTCAAACTCTATGTTGATTTTAGACAAATACCAAACAACAGAACATATCAGATATGATAGACAAATACCAAACAACAGAACATATCAGATAAGATAGACAAATACCAAACAACAGAACATTTAAGAAATTGTTCTTCTAAATATTAAATACCTTAATAACACTAAAGGGAAACAGGCCAAATGTCGCCTATGCCCTCTGTAAACAAAGCATGTCCTTACTATATGCAGTCTCAAGCATCTATTAAATTAAAAAAAAAATACTTCCCCAATGTCTTATTTAATTTATAAAAGAGGCTGTCCATATCACTGTGTTATTACCAGACAAATTGATTACCAGAAAAGACTTGCATCAAATCTGGCTGTGGTGCAGAATGTGGAACAGACCACCGCCTTAGCATCACATGACAATTTTACATTTGGATACAACCAAAGAGACGTCTGCAGAAATCTAAACCTTCAAAAAAACTAAACAAGATACCTGGCTTAGCAAGAAAGTGGAAACAATACAAGAATTTGCAGACAAACATGAGATGAAAGAACTGCCATATACAAGGTCCTACACAGCCAGATTCATACACTTAAAAAAACATGTAATTCAGATTGAAAGAGTTGATGAGCTCTGTATACTTATATGGGAAAAGACAACCATTGCTAGAAAACTTGCACACAACATACTAAATCAGCTTATGTATCTTGAACATGGAGTGTTCAGGGTTGTTTAAACTTATGTTTTTTTGCAATGCTAACAGAAGCATTGAGAAAAAATGATGACAAGGGAATAAATATAACATATTGAACTGATGGCAGCCTCAAAGCCAAATTTTAAAAAATAATCAGTAATTAGGGACCTATTCTTTGCTGATGACTGTGGCCTAAATCTTCTGCTTCTTACATCCTCTCATGCCCTAAATGCCTGCTATGAAATTGAACCACTGAGCATTGTCAGTAGCTTCTTAATAGCATGTACTGATTTCAGTCTCACAATAAATACTAAGAGTACGGAAGTTCTTTACTTGCCAGCTTCAGGAAAAGCCTACATAGACCCCCATGGTTCAAATAATGCAAAGATAATTAATGCAGAACACTTTCTCAAAACGGAAACATAGATAATGAAATTGCCTTGTGAATGTCCAAAGCCAGTCAAGAAATGTGTGCATCACAGCATGTACAAAACTAGTGTGTCTTTTTTTTGGGTAATCATCTTTCTGATTCATTTAGAAGCATTCCAAGAAGCTAACCACTTCAACAGAAAATTCTGCTGATGCAGACACAATTGTGATAGGCAAGCTACATCCCAAATACATAAAATGCTTCTTTACAGCCTTAAGGCAAGCCCAAAATAATAAAGTAAATAATTTATGGACACCCCTAAAGACCGCACCACCTGGGAAGAGATGAAAGCAAATGATAGATGTGCATGCAATCATAATGTGAAAACTGGTGCACAAAATGCTTAAATAAAAACAGCCCCAGCTGAAGAAAAGCACTAGAGAAGAGATTCATGGCAACTCTCAGAAGCTCAAGCTGGAATAGCATCCTAAATGTGCAGACAATCATTTCATGCCAACATAGGTCTTACAAACCACATGTATATATTGATATGATATATGATTATATTAACATAATGATAAAAGAAACTTTTTGTAAATAAAAAATCTTTACCATTGTAGTCTCCTTCTTGTTGCTTGCGACAAATAACAATGATAATGATGATTATGACTATGATGAGAAACAGGATGCCAATGATAAGACCAATTATCCACATGTCAAACCCTGCCTCCGCTGCCACTGGTTCTATAAAAAATGCACAATGAATTACATTATAGTTAAACTAAGGTAATATCAGTATAAAAAACAGAAACAAAATATAATATAAAACAAGGAAAAATCAGCAGGTATCTTCAATACTTTATGTACCACTATAGAACATTGTTAACCCTTTCCGGTCGAATGTCCCACTGGGTGGGACATTTCTTTTTTCCCGTTCTGGTCGAATGGCCCACCCAGTGGGCCATAATATATAGGACCGAATTAAAGCCGAATCTTAACTTTTTCTGTCACTTCCTGATTCCAAATTTTTAAATTACTATTATATACAGCAGAAAGCAAATGATAAACGTAAAATTTTGACAACAAACATCCACAAAAATTAAATAAAATGGATCGAAAAAGATCGTTTTTTCACAGCACTGAAAACAGAGAAAAATGATTTTATCATCAAGTGAAGATGATGATTTAGATCTAGATTTAGATGGTTATAATTATTATTTACCAAATGAAATGAATATCAAATCAATCTAGATCCATCTAGTGATTCAATTGATAATCTGGATCTAGATCTAGTAACTGAAAATGATGTAGAAAGTGAGATTGAAATGGATGACACTTGGTCTTGGGATGGCCTACATGCCTTTTTACACCGACGTCAATAGTCGGGATATGTTTCTACAAACTCACTAAATGCTTCATGTACAACCACCTGGTACTCAGCTGAAGATAGGACAAGGGGAAGCAAAATGAAAAATATGGTAAACTACATAAAGATAAAGTGCCAGGAACCATTTATTCCTGTCCAAAAATAGTAGTTGAAGATCAACACCATTCTCGCTCTCTTCATCGTCGAGCTAGGGACAGGCTGTCATCATTGGACAACCAGTGACTAGGCAAGAGACAGCATTTCATAGCTTCTGTCTTTGAAAACAAAAAGACAAAGGACTGCAGTGTTTGCAGTAACAGAAAAGCACCTGGAGGCAGGTGTAAGACAGATTACTTCTGTGAAACTTGCTTACACCAACCTGGATCACACCCTTGAGAGTGCTTCAAAAGTATCACACAGACAAATATTTTCAGAAATGAACACTTATTTATCATGATTTAATCTATTTTTCATAAATATAAATAAAATAATACACAGAAAATCAATTGGATTTATATTTTTTGTGTTTTTTCTGTTGTCTTGTAAAATCCTATAAATTAGCTAAAATTTAATTCAGACCTGGCTGCCAACTCCTTAAAAAAAATAAATGACCGGTAAGGGTTAATAAATACTTGCTTACATCTAAGGAAACTAGACTTTTTCACAGTTAAGTCTTACTTTCCTTCAGTTCAACATTTCTTATATCAAAATGTGTTTTTTTTTAAATTAAAAAACAACAACTAATTAAAACTAAAAAAAAAGAAAATTATTCTTCCCCAAAAAGTTTACAGACAAATGGTTGAATGAAAATCCATTCCTAACAAACAGTTCACTAGACAATTGTTTAAGCAGTCAATCAATTCACAGACAACTTGCTCACCAAAAATTTCAATATGACAAAGAGCTCATGAACTGCTTCATAGGACAGTAGCATATAGTTAATAATCTGTTTGTTCATTTTTTTACAGGGAATAAATAAATTACTGTAAACAATTAAGCATAGCAGTTGATAAGACTTCACATTGATGTAAGTAGACAAAGAAAGCTATCATTTTATTACGTCACATCCTTTCAAGTGATGTAAGGTCTGGGTGATGTAACTGATTTTTCAGGGTTAAACAGTTGCAGAACTGGAGCTTCATTAAGTTTTTTCTTTATTAGTTAGACAGCATTTTTTTTCTATACATCAACCTGCCACAATACATCTTTCATTAGCAATTCACATAATGGACTGGTGATTGTTGACATGTTTGGAATGAAACTTGACAGAAAGTTCAGCATCCCTAGCAGTCTTTGAATTCCTGTGCGATCTGTTGGTGCTGGCATCTCCATTATTGCTTGGATTTTAGCTGGATCTGGATGAATACCATCTGCTCCAATTTGTCTTACCAGGTAATTAACACCAGAAGTCTATATTGTACCTTGTTGTTGTTAAACTTTATGTTGTTCTATCTAACTCTCTCCAGAATTTTCATTGTGTATGTATCGAAAACTTGTTTATATTTCTTCATTAACTCTTGCGAAACATCATCCTGTTGCTTGACATCATATACTTCAATGTTTCTAATCGCTTTAATAAGTTTTAAAGCAATGAATGTCTTCAGTTCTAAAATAGGATTTTTTCTCTTTGTCACGTACAGATAATCTTTAACTTCCCCATCAATAACTTTAAATGTGACTGCTGCGACTCCCTTCAGTTCTAATGCTTCATCCCAAATTGCTTGTAGGGTAGTATTTGAGTGCTTTAACTGACTATCAGTTTCTAAATTGTTCCACGTTGACTCCGGCATGACATTGGTTTCTGATTACGTGTCAATCTTCATTTTGACAATTTCTCCCATAATATTGACACCAACTATCCATACTTTGACATTGTTGTCAGTAAAATTGGCTCAACTACAAATCATTTACTAGGCTTGCTTGACTTTCATCTTCCAATGAATCAATGGCCTTGAAATGTTTAGCCATTGTGCGGTGAAATGAATTCTCTTTTTACATTTAGGCATGACTGTTCAAATGCTGGGCTATTGTATTTTCCATGAGATCTACCACAAGAGCTAAAATTTCTGATACTTATTACATGATTATTTGCCTTTTTTTTTTTTTACTGTAAGCTTGTCTGGCTGGCTTTCTATCTTCTGTCTTCTTTATTATTAGCAGCATCTACATGTAGTCCTTTGATATCTATCATTTGGTTCTGTGTACGATTTTGTGAGCAGATTGCCAGCAAAACATTTTTATAATAAATTAAATGTAGGGTGAAGTAAATTGAATAATGAACCATTTGGCATGATACTTAAAGAAATTAACATATATTACAAGAGAACAAAGTAGCATATAGATTGACATCTTAAAAAGAAAATATATGAATAAAGCTTGAAAAAAAAAAGCAAATATGATATTTGCATCTTTGATAAAGTAAGATATGTTAGTACTAAGCTCATGTTTGTGAAAGCAAAAACTATTTTCAGTTTAATTTTGACTGAACTACATCCATAAAGTTTCATGTACTCTGTTCATTTTATCACACTGCTATTTTTTTTGATGCAACTATGGCAGCATATGCTTGTGTTCTCAAACATTCAAATGGTTATAAAAAAAAATCTCCCATTAAAGTCGAATAATATAGAATTGTGTTTATGGGAGTTCAAATACAAAATGTCATCAATTGTCATAGTAACCAAAAAACAACTTATATCAATAATACTGTATTAGCTCAAAACAAAAAATATTTAAAGATATCATGTTACTCTCTAATACCTAGCAGACAAACAGTAGAAAAGATGATTCCTGGGGTCTCAATTCAACTGGCTAGACCTACCTTCTGGAGCAGGTTTGTCTTTAAGTGTGACATGAATACGTTCAATTCTGTAATCATAGAGGTGAGAGATGTTCACCACATAATCACCCCGAAGAGATTCATATTCTGATTCAGTCATCCCAGTTGTATTTATATAGGCCACTTTTGTCACAGGATCATAGAAGGTAAACTTTGGGTCTTCTCCAACAAGATCACTTTTGTTTCTAAAGTGAGTCCACCTAAAAACATTTTATGACACAGTTAATGCATTAATCTTCAAAGTAGATTTATATATATATATATATAACAAACGAATATTCACATTTCACTAGAGTAACACCTTTAGTAAAATCACTAAATTTAGAAAGCCTTCAGGATAGAAGAAGACTTAAGAGTAAAGTAGCAATTATACACAAAACATTGAACCATAATTTCCAAATACAAAAACAAAACTTAATAAAATACTCAGAAAGACACAAAGATAAAGGCACATTCCTCATCCCATATGCTAGGACAAATCTGTACAAATGCTCTTTCTTCCCTAGTGCCATTAGAGCATGGAATGGTTTGCCTGAGCTAGCCAGGAAAACCAGTGACTTGGCAGAATTTAAGTCACTGATGAGTATGTATGACTGAATGCATGACGCATAGAACGTAATCATCTTCTTTTTTGAAGTAACGTCTGTATTATATAAGATAAGATATCTCCAAGTTATGTTGTAGCAACTCTTGCTTTCATGGACAACCTCAGTGGACACCAATGGCTTCAGACATTTTTGGAGACAGAATATCTAAGTACTAAATAACTGATCTCTCATAATATCTCTGGAACCACCTAATGGATTTGCATGAAAAGTCTAATAACATGGCAGCTATTTACTCATTATACCCATTGAACTTGTTAGTTAAGTGTCAAGTGTCACCAGCTTTTTTTTTTTTGGATGACCCATTTGTTGTGCTCCCTCTACTTGTACCTGTAGGATGACTTATTACAAGTGTCATGTCTTGAAAGACCTAGCTCAGCTTTTGTCTCTTCATGAAATTTCTAGTTGTAGACTTTTAAAACTCCAAACTCAGTCTTTAAAGGCTAGAATTTTTCTTTCAGTTTTCAGTGACCAACTTGCTATTAAATTTGTCAAAAAGATAATAATGCGAAATGCATGTTGGTGTAATTTATGCCAAAGTAAGATTTTTCTTTTTGTTGTAAATGGATTGCTGCTTTTCTTAAACTATTTATTTTAGATAAGATAAGATAATTTTATTGATCCAATCTAATGGAAATTCAGTTTGATTACAACTTGACAACGTCAGCGCAACTACTATACAAAAACAATGTTAATGAAAAATTCGAACAACATTCACATACAAACACACATGCACATTCACAACCAGCGCTTTATGAATTTGACTTCTATGTACTTCTCGATGACAGCTGATCTCGTAACACTCTGATCGAAAGTGGGACAAAGGAGTTTTTAAATCTTTCAGTTTAAGTCTTGATGAAAAGGAGACGACCACTTCGTTCAGATCTTATGTAACAATGACAAGATGGTAAGATAGTCTAGGAATAATGTCATAATTTACCACAAGCCCAGGTCTATTATGGTTATGGCTGCGCTAGTGTGGCATAACATGTAGGTCACAGCTGGGGCTGCGTAGTCATAGGTAATACTGCACTCCTCATTTATCTTCGAACTCGAAGACAAGCCTTATTTTTAACAATTTGCTCCAACCGTAATTGTTTATGGTTTCTATAAAATAGTTTATTTATATACTTCAGGATTTGATTTTGGTCTATGGTTAATGTTTTTCATTTAATATCTGGGAGATTGAAATCACCTAAGAAAAAAAAACTGCACTTTTTGTTTTTCTTAAACTATTGATAATTGGTTACATAATTATTGTGCTAGAATTTGCTGGATGTTGAGCTGGTTTTAATTTGATTAGTTATTTCTTTTGCTATAAGAGTTTTTTTTATGGCTAACAGAACTCCTTCATGGTTATCTGTACCATCTTTCCTGAAACTTTCATAACTGCTATTGAACATTTCAGAGAAATAAATGTCAGGATTTTGTTATGTTTCTAAAATTAAGTATGGCTTTTCTCTTTACTTTCTAATAAAATTTCTAATTCTGCTGATTTGTTTCTAGTACTTGGAAGTTTATTTTAAGGTATTTCTGTTTATTTTAGCTTTAGAAAATTTTACAGGAAAATTTGACAGGAGCGTATTTGTTTTTTGGTAAATTTGATTTCTTACACAAGCACAAATGAAATGTTTCAACAAAACCCTATTAAATCCATATTGCTTATGTGCTACCATACTTGAATGGCTTTTTGTGACCTGTGTGTTGTCAGCAAATATTTTACCGAGTCTTTGCCTTGTATCTGTGTTGACTTATTTCAGTGCAATAATGTATGTCTATTACAATACTATTTTCATGGAAGGCATTTGTAAGGATGGGAGCGAACACCATAACTAAATAGTCATGAAACCAGTTTCACTTCACTTTGTGACATTAAAAGAGAGTATTCACCATTGTTTTGAACATTGGTTTATATCAGATTTTCCCAAATTTTTTACTTATGCAGAATTTTGTAACACTGAGTACCCCTGCACCCCCTCCCCCGAAAAAAAAAAGGATTTATATATATTTTAAAAACATTCAATTTTTGTTTGTTTGTTTGTTTGTATAGGTCTACATACACAAAATATTAAAAAGCACCAAATATGAGTTTGTAAAAAATTAAAATAAATAATAAAATAAAAAGTATTTTAAAATATTTTATTCTGATTTATAAACTAAATGTTTTTTTTTCAAATCATCATGGTTAACTATGTACAACTCGTACCCCTTACAAACTCTTCCTGTACCTACAGGGGTACGGGTAACCCACTTTGGGAGACACTGGTTTACATGTATTCCTGGAAAGGATGCTCAAAGTCGTCCTAATTTAAACATGCTCTACCAAAGACTGTCATGCTAAATTATGCTAACAAAAGTCAAGCCAATAAGCTACCCACAATGTATTACAAATCTTGTACACATCCTCATTCTCAAAAAAAATTTTTTTGTCTTAAATAATAAAGACAAAAAAAAAAACTTACTTGTAATTGAGTTGTTGGGATATGTCAGTTTTTGCTAAGACGGTTAAGTCTATAGAATCTCCCATATCTATCTCTTGATTCACATTGATTTGCTGGGTCAAATCAATAGGCACTGCAGATGTAACGTAATGTAATGAACTTAAACTTCACCACTTGAACACCAATATTTATTTTCCTACTATATTATTTTTTTAATAGACTTTTAGACTTTCACTAATTTCAAATTCATTATTTCTGTATGTTGACTGTGTGTATGTTCATGTGAAGTTAATTAAATAGTTTAGGGAAAATCTTAGGGATAATCAATGATGTGACAGGATGTCAAAGAGCAGACAACAATAGGGTTAGTGAGACTGACAACTTTAAAAATGTATTGTTTGTAGTTGTACAATTAGTATATTTCACATTTCTGGGATGTTTGTTTCAGGTGGGGCTATCTTAGGGCTAGAAAAGATACATTTCTTAGCATGAAAGATCCACTGAACAAAAACAATTCAATAATAATGATATTGTTTAATATTGATAACTGAGTAAATATTTCTATAATTTTATATTGTTACATTAATTTAACTTCTTTAATTAATCAATTTTACTATAATTATAAGCTTTTCACCCACTTCAAGAAATAGTTAAATGAGTAGAAAACATTTGATTAATATTTATACATTTCAAACTATATGTTAAATGAACCAGATATTTTAGAAGTGCTCTTACAAATAAAAAAAAATTTCCAAATAAAATAATTTGAGATTTAAAAAAAATGACAGTATTGAGCATGGCCTCCTAAATAATACTTACAAATTACATTAACACATGCTTCGCCCATTTTCTCTCCAATTGAATTAGACACTATACATACTACACACATAATGTCATCCGGTTTTTTGACTGATTTGATTGTAAGTGAATTAGTCTTGACATCAATTTTGTTCCTGTCTGAAAGGAAAACAAAACATTATGCATTCCCTATGATACTGTATACACAAACATTCACCAGAAGACAAATTATTTTATGTTACTAATAGAGGAAGACTGAATACTGAATAACAAATGAAAACTAAGCTTTGGAGAAGCAAAGCTCTTTCCAACCACTTGATGAAAAGAGTAAAGCAAAGGTTTCTTTGTTAAGATCTACAAGAATTCACAGTGTTTGCTGTAGGAGCATTTTAAAGTGAATTGCTCCAATGAAGAAGGGAAAAAGCTTTTACAAAAATTGTCTGTTCGGGACTCCTCTCGGGGGGGGGGGGCAATGAATAGGAGGTTCAAGTAAACAAATCTAGCTTTGAATGTAATTTAAAAAATGTAATGTTAAGATATGTTAGGTAGATCTTCCAAAAGCTTACACTTTTCTTTTGTTGTTACAAACAAAGTATGCATTCTATATTATATATATATACCTAAAATACCACTGATTGATTCATTTATGTATGTATCAAGAGATCTCAGAAAGTGCCATACAGATTAGCATGAAATAATGTTCACAGGTTCCTTTTATCTCTTAGGTGCTTGCTAAGAATTGATTTTGACAAATTTGCAGGCTGAATAAATTTGTATTTATTGTTGGTGCCCCCCCCCCAAAAAAAAAAACTTATTCTACATATATAGCATAAATACACATGTCTAATAATACAAAATTAGTGTCTGTATTTTTATTTTTTTTTAATTTTAGATATATCTGTTCTCTTTTCCCTAAAATAGGAAATAGCTGGGAGAATGTGTGTGTAAAACGTTTATAAAAACAAAATTAAATGAACTTTGAAAAGTTAACTTATAAAAGCAAATTAATATTTTCATTTTTCTCACACCATTTCTTTTTAAGGCCTATTAACTCATTCGATAAGTATAGCTGCACAGTGCGCCAAGCCGATTTTGCTAGTCTACATATCGCTGCAGGCTGCGCCAAGCGTATATTGTTTCTTTTAATGAGTATTTCTACTTTTATTTTAAATTCTTTTCATTACTTCTATTCAGAAGAGGTTCAACTTCCTTTATGTTGTTTTGGTTTATTTATAGCGCAGTTTTTTATTTTGTTATAGACATTTTACCGCTGTGTTACAGTTTTTGACAAAAAAATTTGTGACAACAAAAAAACAGCTGATTCAATGGCTTCTTTCAGTGATAGTTCTAGATGTAAGGGTAATAAATACAGATTTATAATGGCTGAATAAGCCAGTCAGATGATTCTATTTGATTCTGAATCGGATAATGATAGATCTAGTGATAGTAAAAAAGTGATATTTTAGATCTAGATCTAGAACTTGACAGTTTAATCTTCGAGACTTTGTCTCTCAGTCTAAGTCTAGCAAAAATAGGAAGGAACCTGCTTTAGATTAGAATCCATGTAGAAGAATGAACATTAGCAGTAGTAGTTCTATTCTATGCTTCAAATCCTTTTATGAAGCACAATAACTTTGTTGGTTGTTAAACGTTTTTTTCTTACATTTTGTATACATAGATCTAGTGTACAAAGTTCAGTTTTCCTTAGAAAATGTGTAAAAAAAATGTTCAGGCGTGTGGACAAAAAACATTTTTAATTTTTTAAAATTTCTTGTGCTATTTCAATGAAACTTTATTTTCTTACATACATATTTTAGTATAAATTGTGTAAAAATCAGCTTCTTTGGATTAATATTTATGGATTTCCATAACCATAAGTTGAGCTTAAATTATTACTTTTTTTTTTTACAGTGCTGTACTTAAAAGTTAAATAACTTTTTTTTCTGTAATGATCTTATTAATGTTTGCAGTACAACATTCCTCATTCAATGACAAAAACATTGATATGCTACTTGCAATAAAAACTTTAAAAGATGATTGTGTATAAGAATATACAAAACTATCACTAGAAAATTTTTCAGTCAATTTTTTTACGCTCCGTTGCATAGACAAAAACTAACGTATGGAATGAGTTAAAAGTGTGTGCGTGTTTTGTGCAGGATTTTTTGCTTATTATAGTTTGTAAGGAAAGAGGACAACAAATGAAAAAGAGCCTTCTTATAGTGTAGATGTGGCTTGATTTGCAATGTAATTTAAGAGTATAATTGACTAATAGGGTAACCATTATTAGCATTTGAGTGTTTCTCCAGTACTGGTGACAAATAGGTATTGGCTCACTAAAAAGTCCATAACTCAAAAACTTATTAAAAATATTAAAATGTCAAACATTTTTTTTTCATTGCACATATAAATGGTTTATTTATAAATTGTGATATTTTGAGCTTGAAAGGTGAATAGTGGAATTTTTAAATTGTAGAAAATGTGTGAAATAGAGCACAAATGTAACATGGAATACCTGACTTAGGTTGTTTTTCTGTTATAAAAGTTACATTAAAAACAAGGCCCAAATTTCAAACACAAAATGACTCAAAGAAAATATATGAGCATTAGCTTCAAAAAAAAACATCCCAAAAATTTTTTATGAAATTTTTTCATATGTAGGTGACCCAATTCTTACTTGTATGCGATCCAGTTTGTCTTCCATTAACATACCAAACTGCAGGAGATGGAGATGTTTCCCCAGAAGCTGACCTAGCTTCACATGGAATTGTCACATCTTTGTTTTGAGAAACTGTCACATCCCTTGGAGCTTTGTTTTCATAGAAGATGGGTTTACCTTTTTAAAAGAAAGACAAAGTCTCATTAAAAAAAAAATTTGTAGTCAGACCCTAGTTAGTCGCAATTTTGAAGCAATAATTTTGAATTCAGGCCGGTCATTTTTTTTTTTTTTTGTAAATACATTTTAAAAATTTTCATTCAGATACTTATTTATTCGCCCCCACATAGTGCATTGAGAAAGCTAAAAGCATGACATTGTATTAAACAAAAAAAAAATTGGTACAAATATTTCTAATCCCACACATTTATTATTGTTAGTGTAGTTCTATGACTGATCCAAACTAATTGATACACTTAATATAAGCTTTTTTTTTTTTTATTGTGCTTGTTTAATATGAAAATCATCATGATTTAGAAATTATCAGTTTCATGTGCTGTCACCTTTAATTGATCTCATCGCATCTTTTCTTACTGATATACTAGTAAAAGTCATGCCTCTCACAAGTGCTGGACTGGGTATATGAACAACTGGGCAAATGGTACACAAATGACCAAATAGGTAATTTTAAATGACAATAAGTACAGTACAAGTTATTGGCATTCTTTTACAGACTTTACTATGTAATACTAAACACATACTATAATAATAATGTAATTACCTAGATCTATAAACATATACCATGCTACAGGTGATTCAGAATCCTCTATATAAGGTTTATATTTTATATAGTCCTGTAGAAGCTACATCAGTTTGAACATGACTATTGTGAGCGATTGAGGTGAGAGCAAAGAGAGTTTTCTTGTGATGACTGTTCAAATATTACTGAATTTTAAAGAAGTAAATCTATAAACAGTGGAGTGTTATGTAATCAAGTTTGGCATTTGAGTGGGTGCGCAAGCAAGTAACTTATGAAAGACATTTCAGCATCTTTGAAATGTTTAAAGAATAGACTAAAAAGCATCTTGACGCAAGAATACTTGCAAAGTTTCATGTTTAAGGCTGTTGATAAAGTTTTGTTGATGAGGGACCTATTCATCTCTATTAAATTAATGTTTTGTAAGAACTTTCATATTGCTCCATTTCTAAGTATTATACTTCACTCTTTCAATTATATCAAATAGGTTCAAACTCGTGTAAAAAAAAGTATAGCATTTAAAAATTGTATTTAAAACTAATTAATGTTTAATTAATTAAATAATTAATTAATAGCCAATAAGTCTATCTAGTTGTAGAATACAATAAATTAAAATAAGGCTAATGTAAAGCCATCTGCCGGTCCCAAGCCCGGGTGAGAAAGGAGGAGAGTTTGGTGTGGGGCTAGCGACCCCACCCTGTAAAAAGCACTATTGCTACAGAAATGGCAAACTTTAAACATAAGGAAAATCATACATGCGGCGAGGGCAGCCAAACCCCGATGACGGTGTTGGACCAAACCCAAAAGGAAGTCCAATACCTGATACATGGCAAGCCCTTTAATGCAAAGAAGCCTACTCTTATAGGCACGTGGAACGTAAGAACCCTAAATCAATGCGGCAAACTGGCCCAACTTCTAAGACAGTTTAACTCCTGCAGCACAGTTTCAACTAAAACTACAGAACCGCTTCGAGGCTCTTGCATATATACTGACCCTTGAAGAAGAGTGGGCCAACTTTAGAGATACCACTGAAGAAGTTATCAGAAGGAGGCGAGGTTCATACAAGAAACGGTGGATACAATACAGAACATGGAAATTGATTGATTAGAGGAAAGAGGCCAAACTTAGACGAGATCAGAAAAATGAAACACAGGATCCAGCCTAGCGGAAAAAGCTTATAGGGAAGCAGACCTGAAAGTAAAGAGAAGCTGTCGGTGAGATAAACATGACTGGATTGAACAGAAGGGTCAAGAGGCGCAAGCAGCCGCAAGCAGAAATGACACAAAACTCTCCATCGTATTGTCCGAGATCTCACTGGAGCAAAGAGTGGACATGGAGCACCGATAAAAGACAAGCAAGGAACGAAAGAAGAGCAGGATGCAAGATGGGTAGAGCACTTTAAAGAGACCCTTAACCAACCGTTGCCAGACCTGACTTACACATTCAAGGACCCCTCTCCGGACAATGATCTCAAGGTCAAGACAGACCCAATAACTGCAGAGGAAGTTACCATGGCCATTGCAGTGCTAAAGAACAACAAAGCACCAGGGCTAGACATGGTGTCAGCAGAAATGGTAAAACATGGAGGACAGTGCATTGTTAACAGAATGACTGATCTCTTAAATCTCTGCTGGCGAACTTCAAAAGTCCCTGAGGACTGGCAAAAAGGAGTCATTGTAAAGCTTCCAAAAAGGGCAACTTGGCAGACTGCAACAACTGGAGGGGCATTACTCTCCTCTCTATCTCAGGCAAAGTTTTCAGCTCTGTTTTGTTGAGACGGCTTCAACAGTCTGTAGATGAGAGGCTCAGAGAAGAACAAGCAGGATTCTGAAGAGGCAGATCTTGTGCAGAGCAGATTTTCGTTCTACGAAATATCATAGAACAAAGCCTTGAGTACCAACAACGGCTAACGATCAGTTTCATAGACTTTAAGAAAGCATTTCATAGTGTCCACCGAGAGTCACTATGGAAAATAGCTAGAGAATACGGTATCCCAGAAAAATTCGTCCAGATCCTATGACACCTATACAGTCAGTTTAGTTGCTGCATTAAAACAGAAGGAGGAACAACAGAGTTTTTTTAGCATCAAGACAGGTGTGAGACATGGGTGCATCTTATCTCCCTTCCTTTTCCTCCTAGCCATCGACTACATAATGAGGAAAGCAATAAACCAGACTGCCTTTGGTATTCCATGGTGTGAACAAAACCGAATGACGGACTTGGACTTCGCCAATGATATGGCACTACTCGGGATGATATGGCACTACTCGGGGCTACAAATAAAAGTATACAACAAATGACGGAGAGCCTGGATAGAGGGCACCCAAAATTGGCCTTCGCATAAACTTGGATAAGACAAAAATTTTGCGAGTGGGATATTAGGCAAAGGGTGCCCCTGTCAGACTTGGAGAGTCAAGGCTTGAAGAGTTGGACATATTCACTTACCTTGGCAGCATCATAACAAATGATGGGGATGCATACCATGATGTAGTATGCCGAAAAGGAAAGGCAGGGAGCATTTTCCAAAGGCTGCAGCCAATTTGGACAAGCCTAGGCATTGGACTCGAGACAAAAATACACCTTCTCAACACAATCGTCATTCCAACTGCAACATATGCATGTGAGACATGGAAGTCATCAGTCAAAATTGAGAAGAGACTAAATGTGGCTCAACAAAAATGGCTGAGATGGATTCTGAGAGTCAATTACACAGATCGGGTCTCAAACAAGGAAATCCTATGCCGAACTGGGAGTCAAACACTTAGTGAGGTTGTGAAAGAACGTCGCATGAGGTTTGTGGGACATGATCTATGACAAAATGAACTACGCATACCAAGAATTGCGATTTCATGGAGGCCAATACGAAGAAAACGCAAACAGGGACGTCCTCGTATAACTTGGCATCATACCTTCATGGAGGACCTCAGAACAGTTGACATCAGGTGGGAGGAGGCTTCAGACATTGCCAATGATCTTTATGGAGACAGCTTGCCGCCAATGCGCCGAACGGCGCGGGAGGACCTAAGTCTAAGTAAGTCTAAGTAAGTAAAGCCTGCTTATATTCAGTTTTCTGTGCATTATCAAAACTTTATTTTGAGGGCAGGTAACAATAAATGTATGACATAGGGCAAATATTAGTCATCCCGATGGTATGACAACTGTAATGCCAAACCAAAATTGACACCCAGTCTTCCCCAGCCTCTCACTAGATTCAGGTTGTTTAATGACAGGCTTACAGTCAGGATTTATATGGATGACAAAGTGGTCATCATCGAATCACGATGGACGAACATCAGATATGGATGATTGAAAATTGTTTTACAGCACACTGTCTTCAAGAATGTTTCTTCAGACAGAAGTGTTACTTTGTTATTTTGGAGTAATGTCTCTGATGTTCAAGGTCACGAACACAATGAATTAGGAATAGGACTATATTATCACATGTATAGTCTTTTAAATATCACTTTAGGAAGCACTTACTTGTAACATTAAGAAAAACTTGATGTGGATTACTCTCTCCAATTGTATTTTTAGCCTTGCAGTAATAATTTCTCTCATCTTGTTCCAATAACTTGTAGATTATGAGAGATCTTCCATTGGATGACACATTGTACTTTTGGTTAGTGCTTATTACTGTGCCATCATCTAATGTCCAAGTGATGGTTGGTAATGGTTGCATTGGGTCACTAATGCAAAAGAAATGTGACACAAATTTCATGAGTACAAAAATAGATAATAAAATATTAATACAGTAAAATGTTTATAGTAAGTCAGTTATCCAGAATGATAAATATCCGTACTGCATTTTAAAATATTTTTTTAATTTGTTTTATCTAAGTGCTTCCCAGCCATGAATGTCGATAACGCACTCCTTGAAGGAGCTCTTAAGGGTGTCTTTGTAGCGCTTGTATTGGCCGCCTTGGGAGCGCTTTCCTCTACATAACTCACCATACAGAAGTCGGTTGGGAAGGCGATTGTCTAGCAAGCGGACGACATGACCCGCCCATCGGAGTTGGAACCTTTTTACTGTCGCATTAATACTGTGCATGTTGGACAGCTTTAAAATTTCTGTGTCTGGTATGTGGTCAGACCAATGCACTTTATGGATACTCCTTAGACAGCGTAGATGGAAGGAGTTTAGCTGTTTGGTGTGGCGGGAGTATAGTGTCCATGACTCAGATGCATATAGAATGCAAGCATACAAAGCGACTTGATATTGGTAGGCTCACAAACCCAGATATCAAACAAGAGCTCATCAACAAACTAGATAGTGAATTTAAAACCCTGCATATGACCAATGATGTGGAAAACAGCTGGAACAAATTAAGGGATTCAGTGTACTCTCTGGCTAGCAGAGTCCTCGGTCAGCCAAAACGCAAGCACCAAGATTGGTTTGACGAAAACAATGTGCAAATTGAACAGATGCTAACACACAAGCAACATTGCTTTAAGGCCTTTCTGTGTAATCCAGATTGCCCGCAAATCAAAGAACGCTACACTATTGCCAAAAGAGAGGTCCAGCGAAACCTGAGACACATGAAGGAGTCATGGTATAACAAAAAAGCAGAAGAAATCCAGTCCTATGCTGACAGTAAAAATGCAAAAATTTTTTTCAGTTCAATAAAAGCTCTCTATGGCCCTCAGCAAACTGGTTCATCCCCCATACTCAGTGCTGATGGAAGCAAACTCCTCACAGACAAGGAGGACATACTTGTTCACTGGGCTGAACACTTCAGTACTGTCCTTAACTGTCCATCAAGCATTAGTGCCGAAGCAATAGCGTGCCCTGGAACAAATCCCAATAAACCACTCACTCGCTGACCCTCCCCAGCTAAATGAAGTAATGGCAGCAATATTAAATAAAAAAAATTAAAGTGGACTTTCTTTGTAAACAAAAGAGTAACAAAAATAACTTCATATTGGGAAGTGCGGTCAAGAGGCTTAGTATGCTTGAACTTGGCTTGGCTTCTTATGAAGGGTGCTCGAGCTTCGACATCCAATTGGAGCAGAGTTGTGTTAACTGAGAGCCTAAAAGAGGCACGGAAAACCTCCCAGATCCCCCACTAACTGATCCACAAGAGATTGGACCATAGCACACTGAGCAAGCTATCAGCATAAAAGTAGCACCATATATAAAAACAATAATTTCATTTAATTGTGTGACAATAAATTGCTGGACCACCCCAGTATTACTCTACACTTTCAGTAGCATAAAATTTTAAGTAACTGACATGATCTGGACTTGCTAGCCAGAGAGAATTCAGTACATCTACAAAACTGAAAGTCTGGAGTGCTCTAGTTCTTTCACCAATTTTATATGCTTCAAAGTCTTGGACCTTGAATTCCTGAAAAAAGTGAACTTGTTCTATCTTTGTTCACCTCTCAGCCTCTGAATAAAAAAAGGGCAAGGATGTTTTATTTTTTTAACGGAAAGTACAAATTTGTTGCACTTCAAACTTCATTAACTGAATTTTCTTCAAGGATGTGGTTCTAGTGACTCATTCTTTACAAAATAACAAAGTAATGATTATTGCATTAATTGAAAAATAACATTTAAACTGAAAAGTAATTAATCTACTTACTATCCACTGAAAACACACTCTAGTCTAGCTGAGTGAGACACCTCTGCCACTACATTTGCAGAAAACCATTTTAGTACAGGAGCTTGACCTGTTAGAAACAAAGATGTTACAATAATAGTAGTAAAGAAAAGTTAAATATCAAGTACAAATATACAGATTGCTCAACATTATAAATACAACTCTACAGACCAAATTTTAATGAGAGAAAATGGTGAATAATGAAAATAAGGGACAGCACTGACCAGAGAACACACAATGCACCCTTCCCATTTGACCACACTGCACCATGCGAACAAACCATTTGACCATTATTATATTTAATTAATCATTTTCTGTCAACAAAACATTTAGTCTCTACTGGTGCCTTTAAGTATGCATTATTATATTTCAGCATTTAGCTGCACATTTGTATTATAAATACAATTGAATTTTAGGACACTTATGCGATTTAGGGCAACTAATGTTGGGCAGGGAAGGAAGTTTAGGTTTGAGTTTAGGCACATCAACACAATTTAGGCCATGTCCTGAAGGAAGTTTGGCATAGTCTACTACCAACACTTAAGTGTAAAGATTACTTGAGTTAACATTAAAAATGTCAAACAGCAGGATTCTAAATTTTGAACAGAACATTGTGTAAACCAGCCCTGCTATCTATATATCTTTACTAAACTTACTTATATTCTTTTAAACATACCTGGAATCTGGGTTACAGGTGTAACATATAGATTGTATGCATCCCCAAAAACAATGTTAGCACTGCTTCGACCTGACAGACCACACTTAATACCAAAGGGATCACTAGCATCAGTTGTCTTGACATAATTTATGTGTAGATCACCTAGGTTAGAATATGGTTTAAGAACAAAATATGCTGTAATATTATTACACAAGTAATTCTTCTAAGTTAAAATTCTAAAGATGATGATTCTTTGTGAAGGATTGTTAGCATTTTGTTGTTGTTAAATTTCTAGATAAATTTTTTTTTCATATCTTGTCTTATAAATTACAGTGTTTTAAACAATAGAAAATTTAATTTCTCTGAACATCTTTATATTTGGTTGAGCTGTTCAAATAGTTCTCTGCCAAACAGATGAGATCTAGATAAGAGTAATGATAAGATCACTATCAGCAGCATTTAAAAAATCCATTCCATTTAAGTGAGGGATCCAAGGAAATTTACTAGGCTCATAGTAAGCCACAAATGATGTACAAAAAGCAGGAATGAAGTTCCAAGAAAAACTGACAGATCACTTTAATAAGAGTATTAAAGGATGTCTCACAAAGAATATAAGCACAGTAAGCACAGAGCACACATACAAAGATGGGGACACATAGAAAGAAACTTAGAAAAGGTAGCTGTTGATGTAATTGGACCTTTTAATACACCATCAAAAAGAGGTTATAGATTTATTCTAACACTAACTGATATGACATCACAATGGCTAGAAGCCATTACTTTGAAGAACATTAGATTACATCTGATACAATCTGTTAATCACTGCTAGACATTTTCTCAATATATGGTTTTCCCAACAAAATATTAAGTGATAATGGCAAATAATTTATTTCAAATATAATCAATGCAGTAATGAACATGTTGGGAATAGCACTAATTCATTTGACTATACAGACCACTACAGCTTATGTGTGAAAGGTGGAACAAACCCTTAATAACAATGCTGAATAAAGTTATGGAGGAGCATTTATATGTATGGGATGATATATGGGTTTCTGGCACATTAGCACAATTTAGGCCATGTTACTATTCCCTTATAAATAAATATGTAGACTCATAATGTAACATAAATTAAATAGTATCTAAAAAGATAAATGCATTATTTTTGTTGTGTATATGTATATTTGTTACATTTTATGTGAATTTTTACGTGTCAACTTTTTCCCATACGATTCTTAATTAGTTTTTTTTGTGCCATCTTACTTGATGTCAAAATTATTTAAGTTAGGATTATTATTTTATTGTGATTAAATTGAATGGCTGTAATGGATATTAAAGGATTAATAATTAATAATTAGATTTACTTCAAGTGTAGCAGCCATGGTAAAAATCCGAGTTGATACAATTGCCATGATTATTATGTCAGGGTTACACAATTACCATCAGATCTAACTAAGCAAGACTGATATGAGCTTGAATGTCACATTTTGCTTAACTTGTCAAGCAAACAAAACAAAACTGAGAAAATAATTACCATTTTGGTCAATGTACAGTCGACCATCATCTAATTGAAGCTGGTCATTACTTTTAGAATACCAGTTGTAGTTTACACTTTCAGCCACTACTTCAAGTTTGCTCTTTTTACATTGTAATTTGACATAGTCATATTGTTTGAAGCTAACTGTTTCAGTATCAAGGTTACTATCTGGTCTCAGAAAGCCTATTTGAAAAAAAAAAAACAACATTACATATAAAGAGATACCTTATTACAGGCTGTCACAACCCAAAATGGCTAGCAAAGCTTACATTTATTAACAGAGACTGCCCAGTGTGTTCTGACTATGTGACCTCCTCTGGTCTGAACTATCAGTATGATTTTTGAGAATGACTAGTTACTGATATAATTTTAAAGATCTATATAAAGACTTGCAGTCAATATAATCATTTCCCCTTTGCAACTTCTAAGGTTACTTAAGAGACCATTACTTGATACAATAGATTATTCATTAAACTTTATGTTAAGTTGCTGTGTGGCAAGGAAAGCAAAAAGTACCACTCTATTACAATGTAACATCCTCCCTCAGTACACATTTTCGCCAACAACACATTTTTAAGTAACTAATGTACACCTATAACATTTAAGCAAACTATATTTCTATATATGATACACTCACGATATTTTTTAATAGTGACTGGTTGAGAGACACTGACAGCTGTAGTTTGTTCCAAAACATTTGATGCAAAACATCTGTACTCTCCTTCTTCTCTCTCTGAAAACCCTTTAAAAGTCAAATTACCTGAGCTAGCGTCATAGGAAATGTAGCTACCAGGAATGATATCTTGGTTATTCCTTTTCCACTGGTAACTAAATTAAAAAAAAAGAAAGCTATTCAAACAAATTAAAGGAGAACATTTTGAGAACTCTAAAATTCAAGATCTCAATAAAGAAAAAGAATTGTAACCTACATTTCATCACAATTTCAAATTATATAACTATTGTTTCTTAAAGAGTACACAACAAGAAAACTATTAAAAACTTCATAGTTGAAAAAGAAAATGCCTCCATTATTAAGATTAAATATAATAAAAAATAAATAAAAGGGATTTAAATTATATTTGGTTCAAAGTGGTTGTCGAACCAGTGACAACGTCAGTTGCTGGTTTCTGATTCGGCCAGTAGGTAATGCATCCTTGTGTGATTATTACTTGGTATTGCTTTTAACCTGTTCCCCTCTGGCTAACATGTGAAGTAAGGAGATTTTTGTTATGCTGTCAGGCGTAAATGAAGTGAGCTAGTGTGTTAAGAAACTTTAGTTATGATTTTTTTTATTTCTTGACAGAGGATTGAGGATTGTTTTCTTTAATTTGTGAATTGGGATAAGTAAATTTCAATTGGATTATTTTGAAGTTATTGAGTGATTGTAGTTGAATTTTGCTTCTGCAAACAGAGAAATACCAGCAACCAGAGAATAAGTGAATTATTTTCTTTAGTTCACTTCCCTGTCATAACAATTGGTGTCGAAGCGGGATATCACCTACTCTAACAACATGTCTACTTCTACATGCCTACATGAGCTCCAGAATAACAAAATCCATAAGGAGGTGGGACATTGTCATATCAGGAAACAAAGAAGCCCTCATTAGTCTAAGAGATGCCATGATAGAAGAAGGGTTTGACCCAGACACTTATGAGTTTGAAATGAAGGCTGATCTCTGCAGAATGTATCTACTATATAAAGTTGAATGTTTAGCGTATGTATGTATGTATGTATGTATGTATCGAATGGAAATCAAAACCGCGTGACCAATTTTCATTAAACTTGGCAGAAATGTTCCTTGGGTACCAACTTAGGCCGTAGTGTATGTATTGTAGTCCTAAAACAAACTTAAGACCCTCAAAAAAAATAAAGTTGACCAACTCTATTAGACTATTGTATCTAACAAAAACTAGGTCACAAGCCATGTCTAGATCTACAAGTGTCGCGCAGTGGTACAAATGAAATGAACGTCATAGGTCATAATTATAATATCGCGCATTATAAATGCATATTATTTAAGTAATAAACTATATAAATAATACAATTTACTTTTTATTGTATTTTTTCATAACATTTAAACCTACAACTACCGATTTGGTTTAATTTTAAATCTTTATTTTTAATTTATTTTGTTTTTCTTTCAGATTTACTTACTTATGCGCATTTAGACCTGATAACACCGTTATTGTATCTAGATCTAGGTCAAATCTTAGATGCTAATGTGTCACACAAGTTTTTATTTATTGACTAGATTGCTGTGGCATTCAAATTGTTAGGATTCAAGAGCTATACAAAATTAAACTAACAATATTACATAAACAATTACATTCACGCGTATGATTTGCTTTTAAAATATAGGCTAGATCTATTGTATTGTTGTTGTTTTTTGCCGCTAACACGCCCAACAGTGTACGAAACGCGTATTGAGGTCACCAAGGAGACGCGTCAAGGGGTCATGAACTTACATAGCTACACAAAAATAAAAACAGATGTTGACCTTTGAACAATAAATTGAATAATTAAGCTCTATTTTGCGTTATTTTTTAATTTAAATTAATGAGAATTCAATATAGACTACTCTCTTATATACATGACTATACTTTTAATTAACAATAACTATTTTAAAATTAGATTTAAAAGCTTTCATTTCATTGATGACCTAGATATAATAAACTACTTTCTTCTCATTTGGAGGCTTGAACTCTTATATTTCTAAAGATAACTTTTCAGTTTCAGACGTGAGTGTATTCAATAATTTATAAAACATAAATAAACAAGACAGCGAGCTCAATATCTTTACTGATTGTAGATCTACAATATTCTTCAGTAAAACATTTAAACTACTATTAGTAGGAACAATAAGGCCACTTATTAGGCCTACTTCATATAGCTTAAATAGTTGAATAAAAGAAACATATGTAAATCTATAGAGAGAGTGAGATATCTACTTTTTATCAAAGTTAATGGCTTTACGTTAGCGTGTTGATCTACGTCAACACAAACTCAAAAGTGTTTTAGTCATTGTGATTGACTAATTTGATCACAAGCTATTACATGGATCTGTCTCTCTCGAAAGAAATATAACGTTCAACTATTATACATTTTTGTATAGGAAAAAGGGAAAAATGTGCAGATATCTTTGGGAAATTAGCAATGAATATAAACTTTTACTAAACATCGTCTGCATGTGACAATTTTCTCACTGGGATAGTAAGAATCTACCATAAGCTATTAATCTACAAAATTAGGCCTACTCGGCTATGGAAAGACACGGGCCATCATGTGAATGTATTATGCTATTATTGCTAAATTGTGTATATTTCCGTCTGAAAAAAAAAGGTTTATCATTGCTTTTTATAATGAGATCAGCTGTTGACATCGAGAAGTACATAGAAGTCAAATTCATACAGCGCTGGTTGTGAATGTGTATGTGTTTCGTATGTTAATGTTGTTCGAATTTTTCATCAATATTGTTTTTTGTACAGTAGTTACGCTGAGGTTGTCAATTGTAATCAAAATGAATTTCCATTAAATTGGATCAATAAAAATTATCTTATCTTATCTTTATTATTATTATTTGAAACATATGTGGTTTCTCCAAACGTTGTAGCCTACCTTTTGGACTGGTAAAAAATAAAATGGGTATTGAGAAAACTATTTGTGTTAACAGGTTATGCAATAAAACGTCACCTATTCAACTTTTTACTTTTATTTTTTTTAGATTCATTATGCCAACAAAAAAAAGATGCATTGGAAAAATTACACCTGGGGCGAAAAAAATTGATTATTCAAAGGGACCTCATGTATGCTATTTGTAGAAAGAAAAACCCGAGCAAAGCCGGGTAAAATTTAGCTAGTAGTGAAATAAAAGATGAAGTTCTAGGGTAAAGGCGAAAAATTGCGACTGATCTGAAAAAGATCTGGAGGAATTCAGAAGTAAGTTATGAAACTAAACTGTCACAGTGAAGTAACAGCTTACAGAAGAAAGGGAGCAAAAAAAGAAGCCTTTAATGACAAGGTACAGGCAGTCAGAGACAAGCAGGGCAAAGTTTAACGCATAAAAACAAATTCAGGATCGAGCAAAGCAATAGGAAAGCCATGCCACCTTATTTTTAGTGGTACAGTTTAGTGGACAGTCTATAAAAGACAATTTGAGGTGGGTGCAAAAGTGAACATGTGGAGAACCAACGATGAAAAAGCAATAAGTCGACTAATTAAAATACCTAAGATAAAAAATAAGTGACGGAGGATCAATTAAGAGATAAAAACCAGTTATTACTTTGCATCCACTGTCATTAGCAAACTATAAAAATCTATAAAAGTATCAGCTTCCAATTAAAATAAAGAATGTATTATTGCTAGCTGTTTCAGTACTCCTTTATGATTGTGATTAAGGAATCGAAGACATTGCCATTATGGTTGTGAAAGTCTTTGAGAATAAATGTTTCAGAAAAATGCTGGGTATTACAAACCAGGAAAAGAAAACAAGTTTGTATTTTTATTTGCCTGTATTGTATTTTTTAAAACACTTAGGCTGGCAAAAATGAGGAAGTCCTCAATACTCTGATATCTTGAGCTGCTGCAGAGATATTGTAAGATATGACTTACAGTCAAAAGTTTTCTTCAAAGTAGAGTGGAGGAAACAAGAAGAAAGGGTCAAGAAAAGCTGGCTGTACAATGTAAAAGATCAGATTCGCCTCTTTCATGATATCCTACTAAGAGCAGCTGCTGACCAGGACAAATGGAAGGATTTGGTTACCCAAATATCACAGCACCTATATGACTAAAATAAAGTGATAGATGAGATGAAATTGTTACTTCTAGAAAGGACCTTTCAAAATGTATACCTTTTGCGTTAGAGGCATCAGTAACAATATTTACTCATAGCTTTCCAAAGAAGACATTTCAAAAACCGATTAGTGGGCGTCACTGATAAAAGTTTGAGAAACACTGCACTAGTCTTTTCCTTGACTGGATAAGAATTCTACTATGGTCAAACAATTTACACACTTTTTGAAACCAAACAAGTTAAAATGAGTACAATAAGAAGTGAGTACTTACGTTGGTTTTGGTATACCAGTAGCTTCACATTTGACAACAAAGTCAAGTTCACCCTTGTACAAAGTCACTGCTTCAATTGGATTGGTGATGTCTGGTGGGCTAAGTAACACTGGACAAAGAAATCAAATATATACAAAATATGTACTAAACACTTAACTCTTGTTCTATGCATAATTAAATTAAGCAAGCAATGGTTTGAGTGGAATATATTCCTGTTAAAGCATTGTATATAATTAATACTAATATGAAATGTCTTGGAAACCCTCCTCCTTATATTCTACACTTTACCATTTAATGTTACTTCTACAAGTCATTGTTTACCTGACCGATTCAGGTTCCATATTATAATAGTACTAGAGAAGAAGAGCACTTAGTTGCATTCATCAAAGTATATATATTTTTTCTGTGTTTGAGTAATTTATATACTTATATATATAGTGCCCTTTCTGATCACTTCCTAATAAAAAATGGCGTGAAGCATGGCTGTGTACTTGCCCCTACTCTTTTCGCTATCTTCTTTGGCATAATGCTGGGTCAAATGAGGCAGCGATTGCACCAAGGCATCTACATCCAGTTTCATTATACAGCAATGTGTTCAATCTCCAACGTCTATTATCCCATACAAAAACAAAAGAGATTGTCATAATCGAGCTTCTCTATGCCGATGATTGCGCCCTGCTAGCTCACAATGAACATGACCTCTAGAACGCGGTAAACGAATCTGCATATGCTGCCACCTCTATTGGTCTATCTATAAATCTTGGAAAAACAGAAGTCATGTTCCAGAAGTCTCCCAATGAAACATACTCAGCCCAAAGGATCACAGTAAATGGACAGCCCCTTAATGTGGTAGACAAATCTCCAACGTCTACTATCCCATACAAAAACAAAGGAGATTGTCAGCACGGAGCTTCTCTATGCCGATGATTGCGCCCTGCAAGCTCACAATGAACATGACCTCCAGAACTCTGTAAACGAATTTGCCTACGCTGCCACCTCTTTCGGTCTATCTATAAATCTTGAAAAAACAGAAGTCATGTTCCAGAAGTCACCCAATGAAACATACTCACCTCAAGGATCACAGTAAACAGACAGCCCCTTAACATCATGGTAGACCAATTCACATATCTAGGTAGTATAATGTCAAATGATGCCTTACTCTCAAGGGAAGTTGATAACCGTCTGGCCAGGGCCAGCAGCGGTATTGGACGCCTTCAAGTGAGAGTTTGGCGGAACAAATCGCTCTGCCTGCCTACAAAAATCAATGCCTACCAGGCGGTGCTTCTCTCAACCATTCTATATGGCTCTGAGACATGGACAATATACAGAAAACAACTAAGACTTCTTGAGCGCTTTCACCAAAGATGCTTGCGCTCCATAATAGACATGCAGTGGCATCGATGTCCTTGCAAACGCTGGTCTGGTGGTCCAATAGTTACGCTGGGCAGGCCAGTATCCTGTATGGGAGACGAACGTATGCCAAAGGCAGTCTTTTTTGGTGAAGTAAAAGGTGGTCGACGTAACAGAGGCGCCCCACGGAAATGCTTCAAAGACCAGCTTAGGCTCAGCTTTCCTTGGCTGACATAGAAGACAGCACATGGCTGCATGCAGCGTTGGAACGAGACAGCTGGAGATCACTCACGAAGGCGGCGGGATACACATTTGAGACCAAAAGAAAATCTGCTGCTTAGGACAAACGCAGATGGCGAAAACAAAATCTAAATTAACCACCTGCCCTGGATGTGGCAAAACATGTACGTCACAACTAGGGCTGCGCAGCCACAGGAAATACTGCATTCCTCATTAACCTTCGGACTCGAAGACAAGACTTATTATTATTATATATTTTTTAATATGCTGATGATGCAGCTATTGTGGCTGATTCTGATATCCAGCTACAGTTCCTAGTTGACAAACTATCTGCTGCTTGCCAGAAGTTTGGCTTAAACATCAGTCAGAGCAAGACTAAGATACTTTTCCAAAACACAAATGCTGCACCTCAAGTAAGCATAAATGGCCAACCACTAGAGATTGTTGATCACTTCTTATACCTTGGCTCCATCATATCCAACAACACTCTACTTGATAACGATATTAACAACAGGATAGCCAAGGCAATGGCTAACCATGTCACGGTTGCAGAAAAGAGTCTGGGACAACATATTGCTGACTAACAGTACTAAAAGCCCTAGTCTACCGGACCTGTGTATTGAGCACGTTGCTATACATAAGTGAAATGTGGTCAACCTACTCATGGCAGAAAAAAAGCTGAATGTCTTCCACCTCCGATGCCTAAGGTGGATCTTTAAAATAAGGTGGCAAGATAAGATTATAAGATAACCAATGAGGAAGTGCTATGAAGAGCAGGGTGCCAGGACATCCGCTCTGTTATCAGCAGCAGACACCTTGGCTGGCTTGGCCACGTTCGTAGAATGCCAGTAGGTCGACCTGCACAGGACATTCTGTATGACGATCTAATAGAAGGCAGAAGAGCCGCTGGTCGCCCACATTTATGTTATATGGATGTATGCAAACGGACATGAAGCTCTTCAAGATCGACACTAGCAGCTGGGAAGAGGTGGCACTGGATAGATCCACATGGAGAGAGAGCATATTGCAGATGCCAAACACAACAGAAGCAGAAAGAAGGGTGAAAATCATTAAATGCAACAGCGCCTGGTGATTGCATATGCCCAACCTGCGATGACAGCTTTGTATCAAGGATTGGCGTCTTTAGTCACACAAGAGCTTGCAAGGGGAAAAGATAGTCTCTAGAGACGTAAAATGCCAAAAGTCAATGTTTTTTTAATACTATCATGTAATAAGCTCTCTCAGTGCTGTCTGGTCTAATCTCATTCATGGACCTCTGGGGGAAGGGAGGGAGAGGTTTCAATTCTATCACTAGACCATCAGCTAAGATAATTCAGATAAAAGTGGGATTCAAAATCAATGCTTTAGCCACTCAGCCACACATGTTTTTGTATTCAACAGTTTTGCTGGAGTGTCTCTAAATATAGTGGTTTTACTAATAAACTTGACAAATCCTTTTTTTTTTTTTAATATAATTCTAGTGTATGCTATCTTGACTTGAAGGATCCCAAACAGATGACAAATTATATTTAGCTTTTTTACTCTGGAAATTTTCATTTTTTTTTTTTTTTTTTTTTTTTTGCAAAGTGATTTTCATACGGTTCTGAGAAAATTTTTAGCTAAAATAAAATTCCAGTGTATGTGACTACCTCGATAAGAGCTTTATCTCTGTAAAATACTTTCTATAGCACTTCACCTAACAAAACATATTTTTAGAAATTTTACATATAATATGTTTTATAGAAGGGACTAGCACTAAAAGATAGAAAAAAATAATATTACCATCTGTAATACAATGACTTGAGAAGAAAAAACTGCTGAGCAGCAGTAACAACATCAGCTGTAACATGATAAATGATGTCTTGGGAGCTTAATTTCTGATCTAATCCTACCTGTAAAAATAATATTTTTTAAACAAACATTTTTTTTAAGTTCAAGGCTATCAAAAATATGTAGAAAAATGCTAGTTATGCTAAGAAGAGTTAATAATTATAGAATTTCCTCTGTTAAGTATCACTTCCATGTTTGAGTAACTGACTTGTGATATTGGACCAACTTATGGAAGTTCAAATATAAAAAAATAAAGAGAAAATACTTCATGCGTTTTGTGAAACTTGTACACTTGTACACTAAAAATGATAATACACCAGATGATGACCAATTTAAACATCAACATCATATTACAGTGGATCCCTGGACACATTGGTGTCATGGGAAATGAAAGGGCAGATAAGCTCTCAAAGGCAGGATCATCTATGGAACAACCAGATAGACCTGTCAACTACCTCACCCTAAGGTCAATGCTAATCAACAACTACAAAGAGGAGTGGCTTAACCAATGGGCTACAGGAAACACAGGCAGAGCCATGTACAAAGAAATGAACATGCCTAACAAACTGGACAGTATTAACTTCCTCCCCCGCAAAGAGCAATGTACAATCTTCCAACTAAGAACAGGACATACACCACATTTAAATTATCATCTCAATAAAATAAATCCCACACAACTCCCACTTTGTAGACACTGCTCCCACCCTTATGAAACTGTAAACCATATCCTTTTTGAATGCCCCCTCCTAATCCACCTTAGGCAGACCCTACTACCACTACAGCCCAACATAACCAACACCCTTTATGGCAGTGCTGAGCAACTGAAAAAAACAGCACAGTATTTTTCCTTGGCACAGTCTGCAAAAGAGCTGACAGCTCAGCAGTAAAAAGCTGGTTAGAAGAAGAAGAAGAAGAAGTAATTTGTAATGTTAATGCTCAAGGTTTTATTTATTCTAAAACCACAACAAACTTCAAACAATGTTTAGGGATATACCTTCCAAGACTGTACTACACTCATATACACAATATCATACTGAATATTGGAAGTCTTAGGTAGGTTGTTGAGGGACACAACTGAGCCTAAAACACATTGAACTACAAATCTCCATATTAAACCCTGCAAATGTTATGGAACTACCCATACATTGTGTAAAAAGAACTACACAAACATAGCGACAGTTGTTAAACTACCTTTCAAGGCCATAAAAACAAGTATCAAGAGATCTATGTTCAGCACCACAAGCCTTGTCAGTAACTAGAGGATAGCTGTATTAAAGTATTTATCTTTCTTGTCAAGTTTCTCTCTTGCTGATTTTGCCTTCTCTGACACGTTTATAAAACCGACTGGCTGTGGGAAAAAAAATAGTGTGCTATTTCAACCTGCACATGAACACGTCTGATGACCCCAACAACATTGTGCTGAACTGTATAGATGTGTTGACCTAGATCAACGACAAGGCTGAAAGGCCAACAGAAAAAAATTACCAAAAGAAATTTACAGAAGGAGAGAAATCTATTACCAGATGGGAGCCATTATTGTATTTTTTTAAATTGATTAGAATCTTCACTGCATTTCGATTTCTCTGTGCTATTAAGTTAGCCATATGACAAGCAATTAGTACAGAAATTAGTCTATCCTAAGCCAATATTACCCCAGAACAATATCTAGAATCTAGACAAGTTTTCATTCGCTCATTGGAACATGCTTTCTAAAATGCTTTCTAAATCGAACGACACGTAAAAAAAAATGTTTAAATCTAGTAGCACAGACTAGTTACCCCCCCCCCCCCCAGAGAAACGAGAAATTGTGTGTAGTGGTCTGTTTCTCTTAGATCCAAACAAAAACTAGAAACGATAATAAAAATTCGTTTTTTTTTAATATTAAAGAGCTTAGAAAGTTTAGTTGCAACTGTAGATGTATAGAAGAGAGAAAACAATGGGGGGGGGGGTCAAAATATTTGTGTACACTGTAATGCCTCTATTGTTTCATACAGATACTAAAATGTTATCGGTGACCACCAAAAAGTCTTAATATTTTTTTCAACGGTTTTAACTTGTTTTTAACGTATTTTTTTTTTACTGAATAAGCTATCTAAATAAACTTTATAATAGGAATTCCTTTTGAGAATCATTGAAATCAACGCTGGCGTGAAGACAGGCAGAACAGGATTTTCCAGTATGTAGGTTACACACTATTTATAATCAAATCAAAATAATAGATCTAGTCCGTCTACAGCTAAACTAGTACACAAGGATGACCCTACTTGTTGCGTGAACGGCTTACAATAATATTAGCCTCCTTCAGTCGTAGCACGAATTCATCGGAGAGGACTTTTTCATGTGACTTTAAAGCCCGTCCACACAGAACAAAGGTAAAGGTGGCATTCGATTTGGTGTTCGAAGAGCAGGGGCGTAGCTAGGGATTCGGGGGCACTGGGGGTCGACCTCTTTGGGTGCCCCTTCAATTTGACATTCGACATGACATGACATAATGTACGCAAAAAAATATATAAGCCCAATATCAAATTGGTTCAGTATATCAGTAAACTTAGCAAAATAAAAAAAAATCATTAAGACTCTTTTAATGAATAATACCGTTGTTTATTAGCTAAATAATGCACTGGTGACCAATCTCAATTCATATCGCTTCACGTCGTGCATTCTGTGCAGCAAAGACATCTATAACATCATCTACATCGATACTTTCTAGTATTTGTGACTTCAATGACATAAAGCCATGATAAGCCTTTCTTGCATCATTGTGCTCCTGGGATAGTTTTTGATGAATTTGAGCTTTGAGAATGGCGCAATGGAAGTGGCCTGAGTTAGCGGTATTCGAAGGAGGTTTGCAAGGTTTGAGCACACGTAATTACCGTATGAAGCCTGTTTCCTCAATATGTCTAGTGTGGATTGTATTACTGGTTTGTTGATGCTCGTATATCAATGACATCATTGAACAAGCGATTCGCCATTTATTTCATCATACAAACAGGAAAAAGTAACGCAGTTTGTCATAAGCGTGTCATCATTCAAGAAGAAACCCAAAGGTATCCATTTTCTTTCCAGCCTTTGTAATCTGTCCTTCATCGCCATATGAAATCTGACCATCACTTCTGTCGCAACACGTTTGAATTGCAGTTCTATTGACAATCCTACATTAGAACTCAACTTCCCATAAAATCTTTTCTTTCTTCTGGTTGTTTTGATTACATGGAATCCATAGTATTCACTACCTTCTTTTGCTTTTTTCGTTGGATTGGGTAATTGGCTTCGTCCGTTTCTCATCATTTTGCAGAAAGCATAAATGGGTTTTAATTTATTTATTGTTTATGTTTTGTGCGAAAGCAAAAGGATTCAGGGTATACAGAATTGGGAAGGATCCATATCTTGCTATGCTCGAGTATAGAAATACTCCGATAAGCATCACAACTGCTGATGAGTAGAAGACTCAGGGACATTATTCCAACGGATCTCAAACTATTGAAAACATCGGTAACTAAAAATGCAGAGACATTACTCAACGAACGACAGATGAAAAGCAAAGTGAAATACGATGCAAAAGCAAGACTACCTAAAGATTACTCTGTCGGAGAGAAAGTAAGAGTTCGTCTATGACAAACATAGCAGAAAGCAGTTGTCATTAAAAAAAAACATCCCTCATCCAGATCTTACATCATAAACAAACGATGGAAAAACATACAGAAGAAATCAACGCTTTTTGAACAAGAGTTTTGATGAAGATATATCTGGGTACTATGATACCGATGAAGACAACGAACAGTAAACTGTTAGAACAAACGAAGACAGTTATAGACAAACGTCTAGAGAACTTGTGCCAGTGAAGACAACCAGAAGTGGTCGAATTGTTCCTAGTAGACATCAGTCTTAAGAGCTTTAAAAGGAAGGATGTGATAATTTCAAAAGGAAGGATCTCTAGTGTTAATTTGGAAAAAAAAAATTGAACAATTCATGTACAGTTCCAAAGAAAGGTGATAGTTGTCTCAGCAGAATGAAAAGCTTCCAGGTTGAGAGAGTGATTATCACAGTTCAGAAACTACACTGTCGCTACTGTCGAAGAGCAAACATTTCTCGTTTGGCACCCTTTTCTCCAGAGCTTTTTTTTCTGTTAATATCTTTCTTTGTCACCATTACTCTACATGGTGCTGTCTAGGGCTATGTCTTCACTGTAAGAATGGCAAAATAACTGAAGGCGCTTTACTTTTCGGCTATCTTTGAGCTTTACGGCCCATGTTGCTAACGAATTATTAAGTGACCGTTCACAATGAGTGCCAATAAGACCACCAGGAGCTGTACTGGACATCCACATTTAGCACTCGCAATTTAATTTTTTAAAAGGCGGTCTCAGTGATTTTTTTTTTTGCTGACCACTGCGGTGCTTACATAAACCAGTTACCAGGTTAAAATGTTACATTACAATGCACGTTTCAATTTCAACTTAGATCTAGACCAGTGATTACCAAAGACCCAAGGGTCTAGGAAGACTTCTGTCTGTGCCATTATTAATTTAAAAAAAGAAAAATATATGAAATGTATTGAAAGAATTAAAACAATATATCATCAACAAATATTTGACAATAAAGAAACAGAAATAATCACAGATGGCATTCTTTAAGTGTAAGTTGGTGGCGAATGAATGATTTTAATAAATGTCTAAAGTAAGAAAGTGCATGATAATGTAAATTAAAACCTGTGAAAAACGCTAAGACGTTGGCGCTGGTTGCTAGGGAGCATAACAAAAAAAAAAACAAAAAAAAAAACGCAACATTTCGCTACCTATAAGATTATTTTCAATTAACATTTTTAAAAAAAGGGCATAATCTGATACTTTTTTTTTTTTTGGTTAAACTTCCAGCAATACTATCGAGAACAAGATGGAAATAGAGACGAGAAACAGTTTTGTCACTAACAGGTGCCATTAATTTGGAAGCTATGATTACTTCCGAATGATACATCAATTTGTAATAATACGTTCTTTACACACACACACAAAGGATCCACTTCTAACAGCCTCCATCACATTACTGTTTCCGTTCTACGATGAAAGACTTGTGCCCGGTAACTTGTTCACATGGGCAGGTATCAATCAACTTGAGATGTAATGCCGTCGCCAGAATTGCAGTGTTGTTATTTATAACATTTTGTCACGTCAAATGCATAGACCGGCAGTTGCGGTACTGTTGTACCTAACTCTATTAAAAGGTTGTCAAGACTTGTTCACAATTGGTTCTCAATCCAAAATTACCTTTT
>JADKLZ010019980.1:0-42115 GCA_021533235.1 Biomphalaria straminea | reverse complement strand
TTGTGATCACCTAGACATAATAAATCTGTGCGATTAGAAATATTTTTAGAAGTTGTTTTTGTTTAGCTTTTCTCAATCTGTTAGGATCCTATCACTCGTCTGAACCAGTTGTGAAAGGGAGAGGTAAGAAGGGATTATCTTGGTGAATGTTTACTTTTTTTTTTATATGCCATAAAAAATGTTCACTCTAAGACTGATTGAGTCCTCAACTTATACCATCACATACATACGTACAATTTCTTTCCCTTGTTCATGATATCAAATTAAATAATTACCAAAAGTTAATGAACTAATTGTTTGTTTTTTTTTATATTGTCATTTGTGTTGTAAGGTAAAATTTTGCAAAAAAAAATCCAGGATTAGGTGTGGGAGACATAACGTGTACAAACTTTTTACTTATAATACCAATATGTTATACAGTGAGTAGGTAAAAAAATCAAGGAGAAATGGCGTTACCATGATACGTCATGCTCATTACAGACCATCGAGAGCTCAGCAGATACGTGCACAAATACACTGGCGTGCGTGGAGCGCCTAAAGTCAAGACATCGGAAAAGAATGACTTTAACAATATGTAACGTCAATTTGTCCTGTCGCTTTTCAGAGTAGCTGAGAACGAGAGAACTGATTGGCAAAGCTAGGAACACTTCTGGACCCATTGTTGTTGAATGAGTATTACCACGAAAAAAGGAAGTGTTGGTTTTTGGTGATGAAGAATGATAAGACCATAACTGGTCTGTCACAATTAATGATAAAAGTCCGGTGGGTGCGAGTTTAAATCAGAGACACTAGAAATTAAGTTTGTTTTTTTTTTTGCTTTGTAGTAAGATACTTTTTGTTTAAAATATTATTTCACATTAATAGTACTAGATTTATATCTCCTCTAAATTTGAAATTTGTGTATATTGTTAATAAAAGTTAAAGTATTTAAAAAAAAAAAAAAAGAAGTTTGTTCATGTTCTTTGAATACCGGTACTAAGAATTTTTTACTTTACATGTAGTTTGTACTTGCTCTATGACCCAGTATTAACACCCCAGACATTGGAGATGGCTAGTTGCAACAATCAATCGTGCTAGACACAAGAACTGGGAATGTGACAGCAATAACAACCTTATAGAACCAAACATAATGAATAGATTTGGTATAAATAAACAATGTTAGCATTGCTGAAATATCTTGATATGTTATGGATGAGAAACTTGCAAATGTCTTTCACTTTCAGATCATTATACAAGCTTAGCACTTTTTTTTAGTACCTCTAAGAAACTTGTGTCACCAACTACTTGGCCTACAAGCACATTGTACTCGGGGCCTATGCGGCGCAGTGGGCACCGCACATCCCGAATTCTAGGTGTAAATTATTAAATTAAACCATTTAAATTTATTATTAAGGGTACTTGGAATTCTCCTAAAGTTAAAAAATAAATAAAAAGATTCATATATATATATATTATATATATATAATTCAGAAATATCCTGATACCATTACAATCTTCTGAAAACTGATGCTAATCTCTTTCAAACAGACAAAATTGTCATTTCTGGGTGTCATTCAATGTGGAAAACGCCAATCCTACTCGCGATTAAAAAAAAAAGACGGCATTGTCAGCTTTCATAATATTATTATTATAGCTTTTTTATATAGCGCTACTTTCATGCTTATAGCATGCTCAGAGCGCTTTGGTCCAATCTCATTTGTGGACCAGTGGGGGGAGGGGGTATCTAGGAGTTGGTTTCCCGTGCTGCCTTTGGGCGCTCAGTAAACACAACTCTGCCCGAGTCGGGTGTCGAACCTCGAGCCCCCTTCTAGGTAGCCAAGCAAGCCAAGCTCAAGCCGCACTTGGCCTCTCGACCACGCTTCCCACAGAAATGTAAAAAAAAAGCCGAATCTTAACCAAAATAATTAGTTCAAATACTTAAAGGGAAACTCCCATGGTTTTGACAATTTTTGATATGTGTTTTGATTTACAGATAATGAATATATTATTCTTTTTTTTTTATTTGCAAGAATAACTTAGTAATTGATGTTTTTCTGACGTAATTTTTCTGCGCATCCAAAACGGTCAGATTTTCACGTAGTTTCTATGTGACGTCAAGCATAGATACACAATCTTTTACTACTCCGAGTAGGCCTACCTGCTGAATAACGGAAAACATAACAGTAAAGTTTACATTCTCGAAAAAGAAATATATCTACGTCTATGCAGTTAGATCTAAATATTGTAAGCAAAGAAAAAAAAATGCGTGTTGAAAGTAGATTTACATGCTTGACTTACCACGGCAGTGAATATTTTCTCGCCTGACCACTCAACACACAACAAACACTATCGCTTGGTTGTCTTGTCATGACCGACTACACGTAGTCTAGACTAGCCTTACACTGACCAGTTTGTTCGAATCAGTCAGACACACGGTATATTTACTTCTTGGGATAGGGAGAAGCTTAGATGAAAAATTATTTTTTTTCCTCGAGTTATCCTAATGCTTTTGCATTTCTCTCTCTCTATATATAAAACTATAGCATAGCTCTGGACTATGCCTAAGAGCCTGACAACTACTGTAAGAAAGAAGCGACACGATTGGTTAAATCAAGTTTCTCTTTCAGTATTGTTGTGGGGAGTGACGTATGCCTGATAATAAAAACAGAATCTCAAAGAATCCCGTTTTTTAGAAGATGTCAATAATTTACTGTCTAATTTATTAAATATAAATGTTTCTAAGCATTTAAATAAAAAATGGTAAAATGTTTACTATTACAATTTTTTACGCAGAATTTAAATATATCAATAACTCAAATTTGAAAAACTATGAGAGTTTCCCTTTAATTTAATAGTAACTGGCATACAAATATAGATCTAAATCTGTCTATACCTCTTAGAAATAAAAAAAAAGTCGCTCGATATTAAAGTAAAGTTAATTTTTACAGTGATTTTTGTAGGTCTACTTAGTAAAGTATAAATAAGATGCAAAGATGAATTTATTTTCTAATACAAAATCATAATTTTCACTTATTATCCTTATCATAACTCAAATTAGGCCCTGCGCAATCAGTTTTGCATAGGGCCCCGCAACCTGTAGGACCGGTCATAATTGTACTCTACAACTTAGTACAAACATATTAACGACAATAAATTACATATAAATATGCTAATCAAACGCCCATCTAATAAAGCTTTTATTGCTAAAAGTATATTGGCATAAGATGTGCAAGAGGTTGCCTCCATGTTATAAAGCAGGTTAAATAATAAAGAAAAAAATACAAAGTAATATAGCAAAAATAAAAATTAGAACATTCGACTCAATCATTCAGTTGGTAATGGTTGAACTAAAAATACCAGCATATCAATAGTTCCTGATTGCTTGGTGTTGAAACAAAATTGAAAAAAAATATTTTTATAACAAAATATCATATTTATGAAGAAAATTCAATGCTAGTTTAGTAAGTACTAACATTTTCCTATGTCTCTTGTTTTCTTTAGAAATTTCTTTTAAGCAATAAATGCAAAAAAAAAAAAAAGTAAAAAGTAAAAAACTAAAATACACATGTCTACAAAGTCCTACCTAATCAAGTTGAAACATACCTTCCTAATAATTAACTAGTCAGGCGCACACACATTTATTAGCCTACAACTTGTACATAGTATTTTTACAAGTAGCTTCAAAATTTCTGTAAAAATGTTTTAAAAAAAAAAAAAATTAAAAAAAAAAAAAAAAAGATAATGGCAAGCCAGTCTAACACCTTTCACACATGTATGTAGATACTTTTAAATATATTAAAAAAAAACAAACAACCAGTAAAGTGAAATAATCAATAATACTCTATATACATGGAGGGCCTACAATTAGACTTGACTTGCCAAAAAATAAACTCAGACCTAGGTTGTATAATGACCTAGGCTTGAGAAAATGATATAACTGGGGGAGGATGGGGTGTTGGATAACAAACTGTTATATCAGAGAAATACATTGGAAAATGTCATCATTTCCTCATACAATCTTCAACAACCATAACTAATATTTACATTCAACAGGTCTGACAAAAAGAGACATGCATGCACTTTAATAATACCCAAGATTTGGACATACACAACTTACACTTGGATACACACACACAACTTGCACTTGGATACCAACATATAGGCAATTTCACCTGCTTTTATATTTATTTATTTCTTCATTTAAGAATAATGAGATGATGGCCCATGGAATGATACTGAAGTAAGGAATATATATTACAATTAGTTATTAGGTTTACAGAAACTATTAAAATAAACAAAAAGTTTATTGATTTGAGTATTTACGTTTTATCATACACATCATGAGATAAGGTTTTGTCATAGTTGATACATTATTAGTACCAGGTACATATTTCAAGTAATTTCTAGCAAACTTTAAGATTTGAAAATAAAAAGGATTTTACACAGATCTTTAAAAAAATAAACAACTAAATCCCTTTTTGTTTTGTTTTTTTTGTCAAGATCAACATTTCCAGCATCAACATTATTCCATGGGCCATGTTCATTAATAAAAAAAAGTCTCAAAATGAGAATTACATATCTACACTGAGATAAATGTATTTCCATTTATGTACATAAATTTAAGTAACAAAAAAAACCCACTTATCTCACAATAATTATTTTTTTTATTCACAAATGGTTAACAGAATTATAAATTATATCCCATCCTAGTAAAGTATTAATTTCAACAAGCATATTTGTTAGCTGTTTTTTGCAGGAATGTTTTTGTTTTTCTGATAGAAAATCATCACAACCTTGAAAAAACAACACTTTTTGTTGAACAAGAATCATAATAAACTTCTTTTACATCTATTTTAGAGTACATTAACAACAATTCAAGCAGAATTTCTTTTCAAGCATTGTAATATGTTACAAAAGTTGCAGATATCTCACCTATCTAAAATACAAATATATAGAATAAAGGCCATTGAAAGATAATGACTGTACACAATTAGAAATCATTCAAAATGTAAACCTTCAACAATTTATAGTAAAGGAAAAAAAAACTTGCATAATATTGTCATTCAAAAAAAAGTCATTGAAAAAATACAATACATTTTTTTTCCCAACACTAATGAAATGTATATGGACTTTTTGTTTTTAATAGCTCAAATACTTAATCATTTGTATCTCACATGTGAACCTAACTTTAGTCCATAGGATAGGCTACAAATTAAAAAAATACATTTACAAGAATAAATTTTTTTTAATGTTCTAAAGATTTTGTATGTATATATATACACAGTATGATGATATATAGATTATCAAATCAAATTAGAGCTATAATAACAGAATCAAAGAAAAAATGTAATATAAATGTATAACAATAGGAATGAAATGTTGCATCATCTTGAATTGTTCATTGAGCGTTTTCCTACAGCCGAGTCTTTACACTAAGTCTACTTAAGAATCAAGTCAACTGAATAATTAAATGTTTTTGAATTAAAAATAACTAAATTTTTGAAATTCTACTAAAACCAGCAGGAAATAAAAAGAAAAAGTTAAAAAAAAAAGTCTCTGAAATTTGAATTCCAAAAGAATATAATGAAACTAAAATCAGTTCTGTAGAAATAACTTATAGACAAAATAGATGAAATGTTGACCATGTGAATGAGTTTTTTAAACAGGGCACTTATGAATGTATATCTCTGTTAATGATGATTCTGCCTCAGCAGATTACATCTTTACTTCAAAAACTAATTAGAAACCAATTGAGGGAAACCTGCAAGTCATGTGAAGAATTTGACAAACTCATATATAAAAAAAAATATTCTAAATTTAAAATATGCATTTTTTTTTAAGGTACAATTTTAAATTATTTTTTTTTTAACAATTTAGATCAGCATATTAAAAAAGTCTTTACTATGCATTAAACTAGGCTAAAAAAAAATAATACCAGGTTTTAGTTTTTTCAACACAGTTTAAGTTTAGTTACTTAGTTACCTGTAAGATTAGAAATAGAAACAAGGATAAGATTGTTTTCCTTAGCTCAATAATTATTGAATAGGAGATTTTCAAAAGGAAAAACACATTTTTTAGTCAGATTTTGTATAATAAATGATAATGTTTTTTAAATAGTAGATTCACTAGTTTGAGTAGGTGGCTTCTGAGGTGCTTTCTTATCATAAATTCCAATAAAAGAACCATCTTCATTAAAGTGAGTATCCTCTTCATCTCCATATTCTCCTAGACTTTCATCATCACCACCAATGGGTACATCATCATATTCCAAGTCCACTTTAGGTTTCTTGTCAGGATAGTCATAATCATCAAAGGCACTGTTTCAAAAAATAAAATCTTGTTTTAAAAAATTTGCACATAATTTTATTTATATAATATTGTGAAATTTTTTTTACTGTTGAAAATAAATATATCTTTTCAAAATTAGCAGTAATTAAATATCAAAACAAATTTGAAAAATTTAAAAAAAAATTTTGTAATTCTCAATTTGAGCTTCACTTTCCTGTCACATTTTGTCCTCAAGGAGGTCAACAGCACTGCTACTTCAAATTATACATGTATAACATATATATATATATATATTCAAATATATACATATATAACACAACTTACGGCCTAGAAAACTCATTAAATCCTTTGTCTTTTAATTCTTTCTCTGGATCCAAACCAGCTCTAGTTTCTTTTTTGTCCACTGAAAAGTATAGAAAGTTATATTTATTGCTGTGTACAATCAGAAATAAGAAAAGGTGAACATTAGTTCTGACTTAGATGTCATTAAGACATAGTCTACAAGATGCTGACTGTCATGTTTAATAATTGCATGCTCGGTCAAAAGGACAGAATTTCAATTTTTAATGTTGGGAAAAGGAAAAAATATTTTTGAGAGAAAGTTCAGGATGTATTAAGACCATTCCTTCGTGTAAAACATGCCTAACTGACAAGCATAAAAGAACCTTGAAAGAAAGATTCACATATTACTGTGACTTCTAGTATTCTATTTAAATTAGCTACAACAAAAGGAGTGCATGGTGCATAAAGAGGCCAGCCAAGTATCAGTTCAGCACTTTCATAACATCTGAGCTCAGTTCTTGACAGTTAATAGTAGTATGTTGTACTTATTACTGCAATTTTAACTTCGTTTCAGAATTAGATTTACTTTTTTATTCTGTGGGTTGAGTAATAAAAATTCTATTTCAAAACTTATTGCTGTGTGGATGGATTTCTGGTGTGTAATTTTAATAAATGCACAGGTTGCTGTTTAATTGAGAGACTAGATGACAAAAAATATAAATTAAACAAGATTCTCAAACAAGAATGTAACCCGTCTGACAGCTAAATCTATTTATTTGTCTACAATGTTTGTCACTTTTAATAGTTAGATCTACAGATGCTGAATGATATTATGAAGTGTTCTTCAAACTCTATGTTGATTTTAGACAAACACCAAACAACAGAACATTTAAGAAATTGTTCTTCTAAATATTAAATACCTTAATAACACTAAAGGGAAACAGGCCAAATGTCGCCTACGCCCTCTGTAAACAAAGCAAGTCCTTACTATATGCAGTCTCAAGCATCTATTAAATGTTACCCCCATCCCATGTCTAATTTAATTTATAAAAGAGGCTGTCCATAGCACTGCGCAATTACCAGACAAACTGATTGCCAGAAAAGACTGTCATCAAATCTGGCTGTGGTGCAGAATGTGGAACAGACCACCGCCTTAGCATCACATAATTTTACATTTGGATACAACCAAAGAGACGTCTGCAGAAATCTAAACCTTCATAAAAACTAAACAAGGCCAGACTAACAGATGACAAAACTGAAAAGTTGCTTACAGATGCAATAGAGAACTGTCTCAAGTCCATTCCACTAGTTGAATCCGATGTAGACAAAAGATAGGAATATTTCAAAGAAGCTATTTATAGCACAGCACTAAGCATACTTGTATCCATGGAAAGTAAACATCAAGACTGGTTTGATGACAAAAGTACTAGAACTGAGATCAAAGAACAATAAGATGAAAAGCACAAGCTTCATAAACTGTATCTAGAAAATCATTACATGAAATGCAAGATACCTGGCTTAGCAAGACAGTTTAAACAATACAAGAATCTGCTGACAAACTTGACATGAAAGAACTGCCATATACAAGGTCCTACACAGCCAGATTCATAAACTTAAAAAAAACAACATGTAATTCAGATTGAAAGAGGTGATGAGCTCTGTATACTAGTATACTTATATGGGAAAAGACACAACCATTGCTAGAAAACGTGCATATAACATACTAAATCAGCTTATGTATCATCTTGAACATGGAGTGTTCAGGGTTGTTTAAACTTATGTCTTTTTGCAATGCTAACAGAAGTATTCAGAAAAAATGATGACAAGGGAATAAATATAACATATTGAACTGATGGCAGCCTCAAAGCCAAATTTTAAAAAATAATCAGTAATTAGGGACCTATTCTTTGCTGATGACTGTGGCCTAAATCTTCTGCTTCTTACATCCTCTCATGCCCTAAATGCCTGCTATGAAATTGAACCACTGAGCATTGTCAGTAGCTTCTTAATAGCATGTACTGATTTCAGTCTCACAATAAATACTAAGAGTACGGAAGTTCTTTACTTGCCAGCTTCAGGAAAAGCCTACATAGACCCCCATGGTTCAAATAATGCAAAGATAATTAATGCAGAACACTTTCTCAAAACGGAAACATAGATAATGAAATTGCCTTGTGAATGTCCAAAGCCAGTCAAGAAATGTGTGCATCACAGCATGTACAAAACTAGTGTGTCTTTTTTTTGGGTAATCATCTTTCTGATTCATTTAGAAGCATTCCAAGAAGCTAACCACTTCAACAGAAAATTCTGCTGATGCAGACACAATTGTGATAGGCAAGCTACATCCCAAATACATAAAATGCTTCTTTACAGCCTTAAGGCAAGCCCAAAATAATAAAGTAAATAATTTATGGACACCCCTAAAGACCGCACCACCTGGGAAGAGATGAAAGCAAATGATAGATGTGCATGCAATCATAATGTGAAAACTGGTGCACAAAATGCTTAAATAAAAACAGCCCCAGCTGAAGAAAAGCACTAGAGAAGAGATTCATGGCAACTCTCAGAAGCTCAAGCTGGAATAGCATCCTAAATGTGCAGACAATCATTTCATGCCAACATAGGTCTTACAAACCACATGTATATATTGATATGATATATGATTATATTAACATAATGATAAAAGAAACTTTTTGTAAATAAAAAATCTTTACCATTGTAGTCTCCTTCTTGTTGCTTGCGACAAATAACAATGATAATGATGATTATGACTATGATGAGAAACAGGATGCCAATGATAAGACCAATTATCCACATGTCAAACCCTGCCTCCGCTGCCACTGGTTCTATAAAAAATGCACAATGAATTACATTATAGTTAAACTAAGGTAATATCAGTATAAAAAACAGAAACAAAATATAATATAAAACAAGGAAAAATCAGCAGGTATCTTCAATACTTTATGTACCACTATAGAACATTGTTAACCCTTTCCGGTCGAATGTCCCACTGGGTGGGACATTTCTTTTTTCCCGTTCTGGTCGAATGGCCCACCCAGTGGGCCATAATATATAGGACCGAATTAAAGCCGAATCTTAACTTTTTCTGTCACTTCCTGATTCCAAATTTTTAAATTACTATTATATACAGCAGAAAGCAAATGATAAACGTAAAATTTTGACAACAAACATCCACAAAAATTAAATAAAATGGATCGAAAAAGATCGTTTTTTCACAGCACTGAAAACAGAGAAAAATGATTTTATCATCAAGTGAAGATGATGATTTAGATCTAGATTTAGATGGTTATAATTATTATTTACCAAATGAAATGAATATCAAATCAATCTAGATCCATCTAGTGATTCAATTGATAATCTGGATCTAGATCTAGTAACTGAAAATGATGTAGAAAGTGAGATTGAAATGGATGACACTTGGTCTTGGGATGGCCTACATGCCTTTTTACACCGACGTCAATAGTCGGGATATGTTTCTACAAACTCACTAAATGCTTCATGTACAACCACCTGGTACTCAGCTGAAGATAGGACAAGGGGAAGCAAAATGAAAAATATGGTAAACTACATAAAGATAAAGTGCCAGGAACCATTTATTCCTGTCCAAAAATAGTAGTTGAAGATCAACACCATTCTCGCTCTCTTCATCGTCGAGCTAGGGACAGGCTGTCATCATTGGACAACCAGTGACTAGGCAAGAGACAGCATTTCATAGCTTCTGTCTTTGAAAACAAAAAGACAAAGGACTGCAGTGTTTGCAGTAACAGAAAAGCACCTGGAGGCAGGTGTAAGACAGATTACTTCTGTGAAACTTGCTTACACCAACCTGGATCACACCCTTGAGAGTGCTTCAAAAGTATCACACAGACAAATATTTTCAGAAATGAACACTTATTTATCATGATTTAATCTATTTTTCATAAATATAAATAAAATAATACACAGAAAATCAATTGGATTTATATTTTTTGTGTTTTTTCTGTTGTCTTGTAAAATCCTATAAATTAGCTAAAATTTAATTCAGACCTGGCTGCCAACTCCTTAAAAAAAATAAATGACCGGTAAGGGTTAATAAATACTTGCTTACATCTAAGGAAACTAGACTTTTTCACAGTTAAGTCTTACTTTCCTTCAGTTCAACATTTCTTATATCAAAATGTGTTTTTTTTTAAATTAAAAAACAACAACTAATTAAAACTAAAAAAAAAGAAAATTATTCTTCCCCAAAAAGTTTACAGACAAATGGTTGAATGAAAATCCATTCCTAACAAACAGTTCACTAGACAATTGTTTAAGCAGTCAATCAATTCACAGACAACTTGCTCACCAAAAATTTCAATATGACAAAGAGCTCATGAACTGCTTCATAGGACAGTAGCATATAGTTAATAATCTGTTTGTTCATTTTTTTACAGGGAATAAATAAATTACTGTAAACAATTAAGCATAGCAGTTGATAAGACTTCACATTGATGTAAGTAGACAAAGAAAGCTATCATTTTATTACGTCACATCCTTTCAAGTGATGTAAGGTCTGGGTGATGTAACTGATTTTTCAGGGTTAAACAGTTGCAGAACTGGAGCTTCATTAAGTTTTTTCTTTATTAGTTAGACAGCATTTTTTTTCTATACATCAACCTGCCACAATACATCTTTCATTAGCAATTCACATAATGGACTGGTGATTGTTGACATGTTTGGAATGAAACTTGACAGAAAGTTCAGCATCCCTAGCAGTCTTTGAATTCCTGTGCGATCTGTTGGTGCTGGCATCTCCATTATTGCTTGGATTTTAGCTGGATCTGGATGAATACCATCTGCTCCAATTTGTCTTACCAGGTAATTAACACCAGAAGTCTATATTGTACCTTGTTGTTGTTAAACTTTATGTTGTTCTATCTAACTCTCTCCAGAATTTTCATTGTGTATGTATCGAAAACTTGTTTATATTTCTTCATTAACTCTTGCGAAACATCATCCTGTTGCTTGACATCATATACTTCAATGTTTCTAATCGCTTTAATAAGTTTTAAAGCAATGAATGTCTTCAGTTCTAAAATAGGATTTTTTCTCTTTGTCACGTACAGATAATCTTTAACTTCCCCATCAATAACTTTAAATGTGACTGCTGCGACTCCCTTCAGTTCTAATGCTTCATCCCAAATTGCTTGTAGGGTAGTATTTGAGTGCTTTAACTGACTATCAGTTTCTAAATTGTTCCACGTTGACTCCGGCATGACATTGGTTTCTGATTACGTGTCAATCTTCATTTTGACAATTTCTCCCATAATATTGACACCAACTATCCATACTTTGACATTGTTGTCAGTAAAATTGGCTCAACTACAAATCATTTACTAGGCTTGCTTGACTTTCATCTTCCAATGAATCAATGGCCTTGAAATGTTTAGCCATTGTGCGGTGAAATGAATTCTCTTTTTACATTTAGGCATGACTGTTCAAATGCTGGGCTATTGTATTTTCCATGAGATCTACCACAAGAGCTAAAATTTCTGATACTTATTACATGATTATTTGCCTTTTTTTTTTTTTACTGTAAGCTTGTCTGGCTGGCTTTCTATCTTCTGTCTTCTTTATTATTAGCAGCATCTACATGTAGTCCTTTGATATCTATCATTTGGTTCTGTGTACGATTTTGTGAGCAGATTGCCAGCAAAACATTTTTATAATAAATTAAATGTAGGGTGAAGTAAATTGAATAATGAACCATTTGGCATGATACTTAAAGAAATTAACATATATTACAAGAGAACAAAGTAGCATATAGATTGACATCTTAAAAAGAAAATATATGAATAAAGCTTGAAAAAAAAAAGCAAATATGATATTTGCATCTTTGATAAAGTAAGATATGTTAGTACTAAGCTCATGTTTGTGAAAGCAAAAACTATTTTCAGTTTAATTTTGACTGAACTACATCCATAAAGTTTCATGTACTCTGTTCATTTTATCACACTGCTATTTTTTTTGATGCAACTATGGCAGCATATGCTTGTGTTCTCAAACATTCAAATGGTTATAAAAAAAAATCTCCCATTAAAGTCGAATAATATAGAATTGTGTTTATGGGAGTTCAAATACAAAATGTCATCAATTGTCATAGTAACCAAAAAACAACTTATATCAATAATACTGTATTAGCTCAAAACAAAAAATATTTAAAGATATCATGTTACTCTCTAATACCTAGCAGACAAACAGTAGAAAAGATGATTCCTGGGGTCTCAATTCAACTGGCTAGACCTACCTTCTGGAGCAGGTTTGTCTTTAAGTGTGACATGAATACGTTCAATTCTGTAATCATAGAGGTGAGAGATGTTCACCACATAATCACCCCGAAGAGATTCATATTCTGATTCAGTCATCCCAGTTGTATTTATATAGGCCACTTTTGTCACAGGATCATAGAAGGTAAACTTTGGGTCTTCTCCAACAAGATCACTTTTGTTTCTAAAGTGAGTCCACCTAAAAACATTTTATGACACAGTTAATGCATTAATCTTCAAAGTAGATTTATATATATATATATATAACAAACGAATATTCACATTTCACTAGAGTAACACCTTTAGTAAAATCACTAAATTTAGAAAGCCTTCAGGATAGAAGAAGACTTAAGAGTAAAGTAGCAATTATACACAAAACATTGAACCATAATTTCCAAATACAAAAACAAAACTTAATAAAATACTCAGAAAGACACAAAGATAAAGGCACATTCCTCATCCCATATGCTAGGACAAATCTGTACAAATGCTCTTTCTTCCCTAGTGCCATTAGAGCATGGAATGGTTTGCCTGAGCTAGCCAGGAAAACCAGTGACTTGGCAGAATTTAAGTCACTGATGAGTATGTATGACTGAATGCATGACGCATAGAACGTAATCATCTTCTTTTTTGAAGTAACGTCTGTATTATATAAGATAAGATATCTCCAAGTTATGTTGTAGCAACTCTTGCTTTCATGGACAACCTCAGTGGACACCAATGGCTTCAGACATTTTTGGAGACAGAATATCTAAGTACTAAATAACTGATCTCTCATAATATCTCTGGAACCACCTAATGGATTTGCATGAAAAGTCTAATAACATGGCAGCTATTTACTCATTATACCCATTGAACTTGTTAGTTAAGTGTCAAGTGTCACCAGCTTTTTTTTTTTTGGATGACCCATTTGTTGTGCTCCCTCTACTTGTACCTGTAGGATGACTTATTACAAGTGTCATGTCTTGAAAGACCTAGCTCAGCTTTTGTCTCTTCATGAAATTTCTAGTTGTAGACTTTTAAAACTCCAAACTCAGTCTTTAAAGGCTAGAATTTTTCTTTCAGTTTTCAGTGACCAACTTGCTATTAAATTTGTCAAAAAGATAATAATGCGAAATGCATGTTGGTGTAATTTATGCCAAAGTAAGATTTTTCTTTTTGTTGTAAATGGATTGCTGCTTTTCTTAAACTATTTATTTTAGATAAGATAAGATAATTTTATTGATCCAATCTAATGGAAATTCAGTTTGATTACAACTTGACAACGTCAGCGCAACTACTATACAAAAACAATGTTAATGAAAAATTCGAACAACATTCACATACAAACACACATGCACATTCACAACCAGCGCTTTATGAATTTGACTTCTATGTACTTCTCGATGACAGCTGATCTCGTAACACTCTGATCGAAAGTGGGACAAAGGAGTTTTTAAATCTTTCAGTTTAAGTCTTGATGAAAAGGAGACGACCACTTCGTTCAGATCTTATGTAACAATGACAAGATGGTAAGATAGTCTAGGAATAATGTCATAATTTACCACAAGCCCAGGTCTATTATGGTTATGGCTGCGCTAGTGTGGCATAACATGTAGGTCACAGCTGGGGCTGCGTAGTCATAGGTAATACTGCACTCCTCATTTATCTTCGAACTCGAAGACAAGCCTTATTTTTAACAATTTGCTCCAACCGTAATTGTTTATGGTTTCTATAAAATAGTTTATTTATATACTTCAGGATTTGATTTTGGTCTATGGTTAATGTTTTTCATTTAATATCTGGGAGATTGAAATCACCTAAGAAAAAAAAACTGCACTTTTTGTTTTTCTTAAACTATTGATAATTGGTTACATAATTATTGTGCTAGAATTTGCTGGATGTTGAGCTGGTTTTAATTTGATTAGTTATTTCTTTTGCTATAAGAGTTTTTTTTATGGCTAACAGAACTCCTTCATGGTTATCTGTACCATCTTTCCTGAAACTTTCATAACTGCTATTGAACATTTCAGAGAAATAAATGTCAGGATTTTGTTATGTTTCTAAAATTAAGTATGGCTTTTCTCTTTACTTTCTAATAAAATTTCTAATTCTGCTGATTTGTTTCTAGTACTTGGAAGTTTATTTTAAGGTATTTCTGTTTATTTTAGCTTTAGAAAATTTTACAGGAAAATTTGACAGGAGCGTATTTGTTTTTTGGTAAATTTGATTTCTTACACAAGCACAAATGAAATGTTTCAACAAAACCCTATTAAATCCATATTGCTTATGTGCTACCATACTTGAATGGCTTTTTGTGACCTGTGTGTTGTCAGCAAATATTTTACCGAGTCTTTGCCTTGTATCTGTGTTGACTTATTTCAGTGCAATAATGTATGTCTATTACAATACTATTTTCATGGAAGGCATTTGTAAGGATGGGAGCGAACACCATAACTAAATAGTCATGAAACCAGTTTCACTTCACTTTGTGACATTAAAAGAGAGTATTCACCATTGTTTTGAACATTGGTTTATATCAGATTTTCCCAAATTTTTTACTTATGCAGAATTTTGTAACACTGAGTACCCCTGCACCCCCTCCCCCGAAAAAAAAAAGGATTTATATATATTTTAAAAACATTCAATTTTTGTTTGTTTGTTTGTTTGTATAGGTCTACATACACAAAATATTAAAAAGCACCAAATATGAGTTTGTAAAAAATTAAAATAAATAATAAAATAAAAAGTATTTTAAAATATTTTATTCTGATTTATAAACTAAATGTTTTTTTTTCAAATCATCATGGTTAACTATGTACAACTCGTACCCCTTACAAACTCTTCCTGTACCTACAGGGGTACGGGTAACCCACTTTGGGAGACACTGGTTTACATGTATTCCTGGAAAGGATGCTCAAAGTCGTCCTAATTTAAACATGCTCTACCAAAGACTGTCATGCTAAATTATGCTAACAAAAGTCAAGCCAATAAGCTACCCACAATGTATTACAAATCTTGTACACATCCTCATTCTCAAAAAAAATTTTTTTGTCTTAAATAATAAAGACAAAAAAAAAAACTTACTTGTAATTGAGTTGTTGGGATATGTCAGTTTTTGCTAAGACGGTTAAGTCTATAGAATCTCCCATATCTATCTCTTGATTCACATTGATTTGCTGGGTCAAATCAATAGGCACTGCAGATGTAACGTAATGTAATGAACTTAAACTTCACCACTTGAACACCAATATTTATTTTCCTACTATATTATTTTTTTAATAGACTTTTAGACTTTCACTAATTTCAAATTCATTATTTCTGTATGTTGACTGTGTGTATGTTCATGTGAAGTTAATTAAATAGTTTAGGGAAAATCTTAGGGATAATCAATGATGTGACAGGATGTCAAAGAGCAGACAACAATAGGGTTAGTGAGACTGACAACTTTAAAAATGTATTGTTTGTAGTTGTACAATTAGTATATTTCACATTTCTGGGATGTTTGTTTCAGGTGGGGCTATCTTAGGGCTAGAAAAGATACATTTCTTAGCATGAAAGATCCACTGAACAAAAACAATTCAATAATAATGATATTGTTTAATATTGATAACTGAGTAAATATTTCTATAATTTTATATTGTTACATTAATTTAACTTCTTTAATTAATCAATTTTACTATAATTATAAGCTTTTCACCCACTTCAAGAAATAGTTAAATGAGTAGAAAACATTTGATTAATATTTATACATTTCAAACTATATGTTAAATGAACCAGATATTTTAGAAGTGCTCTTACAAATAAAAAAAAATTTCCAAATAAAATAATTTGAGATTTAAAAAAAATGACAGTATTGAGCATGGCCTCCTAAATAATACTTACAAATTACATTAACACATGCTTCGCCCATTTTCTCTCCAATTGAATTAGACACTATACATACTACACACATAATGTCATCCGGTTTTTTGACTGATTTGATTGTAAGTGAATTAGTCTTGACATCAATTTTGTTCCTGTCTGAAAGGAAAACAAAACATTATGCATTCCCTATGATACTGTATACACAAACATTCACCAGAAGACAAATTATTTTATGTTACTAATAGAGGAAGACTGAATACTGAATAACAAATGAAAACTAAGCTTTGGAGAAGCAAAGCTCTTTCCAACCACTTGATGAAAAGAGTAAAACAAAGATTTTTTTCTTAAGATCTACAAGAATTCACAGTGTTTGCTGTAGGAGCATTTTAAAGTGAATTGCTCCAATGAAGAAGGGAAAAAGCTTTTACAAAAATTGTCTGTTCGGGACTCCTCTCGGGGGGGGGGGGCAATGAATAGGAGGTTCAAGTAAACAAATCTAGCTTTGAATGTAATTTAAAAAATGTAATGTTAAGATATGTTAGGTAGATCTTCCAAAAGCTTACACTTTTCTTTTGTTGTTACAAACAAAGTATGCATTCTATATTATATATATATACCTAAAATACCACTGACTGATTCATTTATGTATGTATCAAGAGATCTCAGAAAGTGCCATACAGATTAGCATGAAATAAGGTTCACAGGTTCCTTTTATCTCTTAGGTGCTTGCTAAGAATTGATTTTGACAAATTTGCAGGCTGAATAAATTTGTATTTATTGTTGGTGCCCCCCCCCCAAAAAAAAAAACTTATTCTACATATATAGCATAAATACACATGTCTAATAATACAAAATTAGTGTCTGTATTTTTATTTTTTTTTAATTTTAGATATATCTGTTCTCTTTTCCCTAAAATAGGAAATAGCTGGGAGAATGTGTGTGTAAAACGTTTATAAAAACAAAATTAAATGAACTTTGAAAAGTTAACTTAAAAAAGCAAATTAATATTTTCATTTTTCTCACACCATTTCTTTTTAAGACCTATTAACTCATTGGATAAGTATAGCTGCACAGTGCGCCAAGCCGATTTCGCTAGTCTACATATCGCCGCAGGCTGCGCCAAGTGTATATTGTTTCTTTTAATAAGTATTTCTACTTTTATTTAAAATTCTTTTCATTACTTCTATTCAGAAGAGGTTCAACTTCCTTTATGTTGTTTTGGTTTATTTATAGCGCAGTTTTTGATTTTGTTATAGACATTTTACCACGCTGTGTTACCTGTTACCTATCCCTTTCTAATCCGTTTGTTGACGCTTTTGTATTCGAGGTCATATTTTGGGTCAGACAACTTTTTCCCTTTAAGCTCCCGTCTTTCGTCACAGAGTTGGAGTATATCCTCTGTTACCCAGGGTTTTTTAGGCGGGCGGAGCTTCCCTAGTATTTCCCGGGCTGTTTCTGTGACTGCTGTGTTTAGCATATCAACTTGTGTGTTGATATCCTGGTCATTGGGGTCCAAGATATTGAGGGCTGCAAAGCGTCCTCCTATTTGTGCCTCGAATATGGCGGCTACTTTGGGGTCTTTCAGCTTGTCCAGGTCAAATTTTATCCTGGTAGGTCCTTGTTTTATTACCTTTTTTAGGTGTAGTTTGAAGGTCATCATAACAAGGTCATGGTCGCTTCCAATGTCAGCTCCAGGAAAACTTCTTGTTTTGGCTGTATGGATGCTTGTCTTAAAACACTGTTGCACCATGATATAGTCGATCTGGTTGTGGTGTTCTCCATTAGGACTGTGCCATGTGGATATACGTGATTTTTTGTGGCATCCTAGTGTGTTAGCCAGTACGAGATTGTTGTATTCCGAAATTCTAGCAAGCGCTGACCTCGTTCGTTAGTTGTGTGGTTACTGTATCTTCCACATGTGCCTTTCCAAGTTTGGTAGGAGTCGCTTCCTACTTTGGCATTCCAGTCTCCTTGTAACACAAGGATGTCCTTTTTCGGGACCTTATTGACCATTTCCTGTAATTGCTCATAAAACTCTTCTACTGTCTCATCGTCGTATGTTGATGTAGGAGCGTATACTTGAATGATGGTGATATTAAAGGGTGATGCCTTTAAGCGTATGGAAATAAGTCGACTGGAAATAGGGTAACAGCTCACAACGCAGTTGCTGTAGTTCCTGTGTACAAGGAATCCTACTCCTTGTTCATGAACATCTTGTAGTCCACTGTAGTACAATTTGTGGCACGCTGTGTTACAGTTTTTGACAAAAAAATTTGTGACAACAAAAAAACAGCTGATTCAATGGCTTCTTTCAGTGATAGTTCTAGACGTAAGGGTAATAAATACAGATTTATAATGGCTGAATAAGCCAGTCAGATGATTCTATTTGATTCTGAATCGGATAATGATAGATCTAGTGATAGTAAAAAAGTGATATTTTAGATCTAGATCTAGAACTTGACAGTTTAATCTTCGAGACTTTGTCTCTCAGTCTAAGTCTAGCAAAAATAGGAAGGAACCTGCTTTAGATTAGAATCCATATAGAAGAATGAACATTAGCAGTAGTAGTTCTATTCTATGCTTCAAATCCTTTTATGAAGCACAATAACTTTGTTGGTTGTTAAACGTTTTTTTCTTACATTTTGTATACATAGATCTAGTGTACAAAGTTCAGTTTTCCTTAGAAAATGTGTAAAAAAAATGTTCAGGCGTGTGGACAAAAAACATTTTTAATTTTTTAAAATTTCTTGTGCTATTTCAATGAAACTTTATTTTCTTACATACATATTTTAGTATAAATTGTGTAAAAATCAGCTTCTTTGGATTAATATTTATGGATTTCCATAACCGTAAGTTGAGCTTAAATTATTTTTTTTTTTTTTTACAGTGCTGTACTTAAAAGTTAAATAACTTTTTTTTCTGTAATGATCTTATTAATGTTTGCAGTACAACATTCCTCATTCAATGACAAAAACATTGATATGCTAATTGCAATAAAAACTTTAAAAGATGATTGTGTATAAGAATATACAAAACTATCACTAGAAAATTTTTCAGTCAATTTTTTTACGCTCCGTTGCATAGACAAAAACTAACGTATGGAATGAGTTAAAAGTGTGTGCGTGTTTTGTGCAGGATTTTTTGCTTATTATAGTTTGTAAGGAAAGAGGACAACAAATGAAAAAGAGCCTTCTTATAGTGTAGATGTGGCTTGATTTGCAATGTAATTTAAGAGTATAATTGACTAATAGGGTAACCATTATTAGCATTTGAGTGTTTCTCCAGTACTGGTGACAAATAGGTATTGGTTCATTAAAAAGTCCATAACTCAAAAACTTATAAAAAATATTAAAATGTCAAAATTTTTTTTTCATTGCACATATACATGGTTTATTTATAAATTGTGATATTTTGAGCTTGAAAGGTGAATAGTGGAATTTTAAAATTGTAGAAAATGTGTGAAATAGTGCACAAAATGGCCTCTTTTGATGTAACATGGAATACCTGACTTAGGTTGTTTTTCTGTTATAAAAGTTACATTAAAAACAAGGCCCAAATTTCAAACACAAAATGACTCAAAGAAAATATATGAGCATTAGCTTCAAAAAAAAAACATCCCAAAAATTTTTTATGAAATTTTTTCATATGTAGGTGACCCAATTCTTACTTGTATGCGATCCAGTTTGTCTTCCATTAACATACCAAACTGCAGGAGATGGAGATGTTTCCCCAGAAGCTGACCTAGCTTCACATGGAATTGTCACATCTTTGTTTTGAGAAACTGTCACATCCCTTGGAGCTTTGTTTTCATAGAAGATGGGTTTACCTTTTTAAAAGAAAGACAAAGTCTCATTAAAAAAAAAATTTGTAGTCAGACCATAGTTAGTCGCAATTTTGAAGCAATAATTTTGAATTCAGGCCTGTCATTTTTTTTTTTTGTAAATACATTTTAAAAATTTTCATTCAGATACTTATTTATTCGCCCCCACATAGTGCATTGAGAAAGCTAAAAGCATGACATTGTATTAAACAAAAAAAAAATTGGTACAAATATCTCTAATCCCACACATTTATTATTGTTAGTCTAGTTCTATGACTGATCCAAACTAATTGATACACTTAATATAAGCTTTTTTTTTTTTTATTGTGCTTGTTTAATATGAAAATCATCATGATTTAGAAATTATCAGTTTCATGTGCTGTCACCTTTAATTGATCTCATCGCATCTTTTCTTACTGATATACTAGTAAAAGTCATGCCTCTCACAAGTGCTGGACTGGGTATATGAACAACTGGGCAAATGGTACACAAATGACCAAATAGGTAATTTTAAATGACAATAAGTACAGTACAAGTTATTGGCATTCTTTTACAGACTTTACTATGTAATACTAAACACATACTATAATAATAATGTAATTACCTAGATCTATAAACATATACCATGCTACAGGTGATTCAGAATCCTCTATATAAGGTTTATATTTTATATAGTCCTGTAGAAGCTACATCAGTTTGAACATGACTATTGTGAGCGATTGAGGTGAGAGCAAAGAGAGTTTTCTTGTGATGACTGTTCAAATATTACTGAATTTTAAAGAAGTAAATCTATAAACAGTGGAGTGTTATGTAATCAAGTTTGGCATTTGAGTGGGTGCGCAAGCAAGTAACTTATGAAAGACATTTCAGCATCTTTGAAATGTTTAAAGAATAGACTAAAAAGCATCTTGACGCAAGAATACTTGCAAAGTTTCATGTTTAAGGCTGTTGATAAAGTTTTGTTGATGAGGGACCTATTCATCTCTATTAAATTAATGTTTTGTAAGAACTTTCATATTGCTCCATTTCTAAGTATTATACTTCACTCTTTCAATTATATCAAATAGGTTCAAACTCGTGTAAAAAAAAGTATAGCATTTAAAAATTGTATTTAAAACTAATTAATGTTTAATTAATTAAATAATTAATTAATAGCCAATAAGTCTATCTAGTTGTAGAATACAATAAATTAAAATAAGGCTAATGTAAAGCCATCTGCCGGTCCCAAGCCCGGGTGAGAAAGGAGGAGAGTTTGGCGTGGGGCTAGCGACCCCACCCTGTAAAAAGCACTATTGCTACAGAAACGGCAAACTTTAAACATAAGGAAAATCATACATGCGGCGAGGGCAGCCAAACCCCGATGACGGTGTTGGACCAAACCCAAAAGGAAGTCCAATACCTGATACATGGCAAGCCCTTTAATGCAAAGAAGCCTACTCCTTATAGGCACGTGGAACGTAAGAACCCTAAATCAATGTGGCAAACTGGCCCAACTTCTAAGACAGTTTAACTCCTGCAGCACAGTTTCAACTGAAACTACAGAACCGCTTTGAGGCTCTTGCATATATACTGACCCTTGAAGAAGAATGGGCCAACTTTAGAGATACCACTATTGAGAGCACTGAAGAAGTTATCGGAAGGAGGCGAGGTTCATACAAGAAACGGTGGATACAATACAGAACATGGAAATTGATCGATTAGAGGAAAGAGGCCAAACTTAGACGAGATCAGAAAAATGTAACACAGGATCCAGCCTAGCGGAAAAAGCTTATAGGGAAGCAGACCTGAAAGTAAAGAGAAGCTGTCGGCGAGATAAACATGACTGGATTGAACAGAAGGGTCAAGAGGCGCAAGCAGCCGCAAGCAGAAATGACACAAAAACTCTCCATCGTATTGTCCGAGATCTCACTGGAGCAAAGAGTGGACATGGAGCACAGATAAAAGACAAGCAAGGCAAAACTTTGCTAATGAAAGAAGAGCAGGATGCAAGATGGATTGAGCACTTTAAAGAGACCCTTAACCAACCTTCGCCAGACCTGACTTCCACATTCAGTTACCCCTCTCGGACAATGATCTCAAGGTCAAGACAGACCCAATAACTGCAGAGGAAGTTACCATGGCCATTGCAGTGCTAAAGAACAACAAAGCACCAGGGCTAGACATGGTGTCAGCAGAAATGCTAAAACATGGAGGACAGTGCATTGTTAACAGAATGACTGATCTCTTAAATCTCTGCTGGCGAACTTCAAAAGTCCCTGAGGACTGGCAAAAAGGAGTCATTGTAAAGCTTCCAAAAAGGGCAACTTGGCAGACTGCAACAACTGGAGGGGCATTACTCTCCTCTCTATCTCAGGCAAAGTTTTCAGCTCTGTTTTGTTGAGACAGCTTCAACAGTCTGTAGATGAGAGGCTCAGAGAAGAACAAGCAGGATTCCGAAGAGGTAGATCTTGTGCAGAGCAGATTTTTGTTCTATGAAATATCATAGAACAAAGCCTTGAGTACCAACAACGGCTAACGATCAGTTTCATAGACTTTAAGAAAGCATTTCATAGTGTCCACCGAGAGTCACTATGGAAAATAGCTAGAGAATACGGCATCCCAGAAAAATTCGTCCAGATCCTATGACACCTATACAGTCAGTTTAGTTGCTGCATTAAAACAGAAGGAGGAACAACAGAGTTTTTTTTAGCATCGAGGCAGGTGTGAGACATGGGTGCATCTTATCTCCCTTCCTTTTCCTCCTAGCCATCGACTACATAATGAGGAAAGCAATAAACCAGACTGCCTTTGGTATTCCATGGTGTGAACAAAACCGAATGATGGACTTGGACTTCGCCAATGATATGGCACTACTCTGGATGATATGGCACTACTCGGGGCTACAAATAAAAGTATACAACAAATGACGGAGAGCCTGGATAGAGGGCACCCAAAATTGGCCTCCGCATAAACTTGGATAAGACAAAAATTTTGCGAGTGGGATTTAAGGCAAAGGGTGCCCCTGTCATACTTGGAGAGTCAAGGCTTGAAGAGTTGGACAAATTCACTTACCTTGGCAGCATCATAACAAATGATGGGGATGCATACCATGATGTAGTATGCCGAATAGGAAAGGCAGGGAGCATTTTCCAAAGGCTGCAGCCAATTTGGACAAGCCTAGGCATTGGACTCGAGACAAAAATACACCTTCTCAACACAATCGTCATTCCAACTGCAACATATGCATGTGAGACATGGAAGTCATCAGTCAAAATTGAGAAGAGACTAAATGTGGCTCAACAAAAATGGCTGAGATGGATTCTGAGAGTCAATTACACAGATCGGGTCTCAAACAAGGAAATCCTATGCCGAACTGGGAGTCAAACACTTAGTGAGGTTGTGAAAGAACGTCACATGAGGTTTGCGGGACATGATCTATGACAAAATGAACTACGCATACCAAGAATTGCGATTTCATGGAGGCCAATACGAAGAAAATGCAAACAGGGACGTCCTCGTATAACTTGGCATCATACCTTCATGGAGGACCTCAGAACAGTTGACATCAGGTGGGAGGAGGCTTAAGACATTGCCGATGATCTTTATGGAGACAGGTTGCCGCCAATGCGCCGAACGGAGCGGGAGGACCTAAGTCTAAGTAAGTCTAAGTAAGTAAAGCCTGCTTATATTCAGTTTTCTGTGCATTATCAAAACTTTATTTTGAGGGCAGGTAACAATAAATGTATGACATAGGGCAAATATTAGTCATCCCGATGGTATGATAACAAATGTAATGCCAAACCAAAATTGACACCTAGTCTTCCCCCTGCCTCTCACTAGATTCAGGTTGTTCCATGACAGGCTTACAGTCAGGATTTATATGGATGATTGAAAATTGTTTTACAGTACACTGTCTTCAAGAATGTGTCTTCAGACAGAAGTGTTACTTTGTTATTTTGGAGTAATGTCTCTGATGTTCAAGGTCACGAACACAATAGGGCTATATTATCACATGTATAGTCTTTTAAATATCACTTTAGGAAGCACTTACTTGTAACATTAAGAAAAACTTGATGTGGATTACTCTCTCCAATTGTATTTCTAGCCTTGCAGTAATAATTTCTCTCATCTTGTTCCAATAACTTGTAGATTATGAGAGATCTTCCGTTTGATGACACATTGTACTTTTGGTTAGTGCTAATTACTGTGCCATCATCTAATGTCCAAGTGATGGTTGGTAATGGTTGCATTGGGTCACTAATGCAAAAGAAATGTGACACAAATTTCATGAGTACAAAAATAGATAACAAAATATTAATACAGTAAAATGTTTATGTTAAGTCAGTTATCCAGAATGATAAATATCCGTACTGCATTTTAAAATATTTTTTTTATTTGTTTTATCTAAGTGCTTTCCAGCCGTGAATGTCGATAACACACTCCTTGAAGGAGCTCTTAAGGGTGTCTTTGTAGCGCTTGTATTGGCCGCCTTGGGAGCGCTTTCCTCTACATAACTCACCATACATAAGTCGGTTGGGAAGGCGATTGTCCGGCAAGCGGACGACATGACCCGCCCATCGGAGTTGGAACCTTTTTACTGTCGCATTAATACTGTGCATGTTGGACAGCTTTAAAATTTCTGTGTCTGGTATGTGGTCAGACCAATGCACCTTATGGATACTCCTTAGACAGCGTAGATGGAAGGAGTTTAGCTTTTTGGTGTGGCGGGAGTATAGTGTCCATGACTCAGATGCAAGCATGCAAAGCGACTTGATATTGGTAGGCTCACAAACCCAGATATCAAACAAGAGCTCATCAACAAACTAGACTAGTAATGGCAGCAATATTAAATAAAAAAAATTAAAGTGGACTTTCTTTGTAAACAAAAGAGTAACAAAAAATAACTTCATATTGGGAAGTGTGGTCAAGAGGCTTAGTATGCTTGAACTTGGCTTGGCTTCTTATGAAGGGTGCTCGAGCTTCGACATCCAATTGGAGCAGAGTTGTGTTTACTGAGAGCCTAAAGGAGGCACGGAAAACCTTCTCCCAGATCCCCCACTAACTGATCCACAAGAGATTGGACCATAGCACACTGAGCAAGCTATCAGCATAAAAGTAGCACCATATATAAAAACAATAATTTCATTTAATTGTGTGACAATAAATTGCTGGACCACCCAGTATTACTCTACACTTTCAGTAGCAAAAAATTTTAAGTGAATGACATGATCTGGACTTGCTGGCCACAGAGAGAATTCAGTACATCTACAAAGCTGAAAGTCTGGAGTGCTCAAGTTCTTTCACCAATTTTATATGCTTCAAAGTCTTGGACCTTGAATTCCTGAAAAAAGTGAACTTGTTCTATCTTTGTTCACCTCTCAGCCTCTGAATAAAAAAGGGCAAGGATGTTATATTTTTTTAACAGAAAGTACAAATTTGTTGCACTTCAAACTTCATTAACTGAATTTTCTTCAAGGATGTGGTTTTAGTGACTCATTCTTTACAAAATAACAAAGTAATGATTATTGCATTAATTGAAAAATAACATTTAAACTGAAAAGTAATTAATCTACTTACTATCCACTGAAAACACACTCAAGTCTAGCTGAGTGAGACACCTCTGCCACTACATTTGCAGAAAACCATTTTAGTACAGGAGCTTGACCTGTTAGAAACAAAGATGTTACAATAATAGTAGTAAAGAAAAGTTAAATATCAAGTTCAAATATACAGATTGCTCAACATTATAAATACAACTCTACAGACCAAATTTTAATGAGAGAAAATGGTGAATAATGAAAATAAGGGACAGCACTGACCAGAGAACACACGATGCACCCTTCCCATTTGACCACACTGCACCATGCGAACAAACCATTTGACCATTATTATATTTAATTAATCATTTTCTGTCATCAAAACATTTAGTCTCAACTGGTGCCTTTAAGTATGCATTATTATATTTCAGCATTTAGCTGCACATTTGTATTATAAATACAATTGAATTTTAGGACATTTATGCGATTTAGGGCACCTAATGTTGGGCAGGGAAGGAAGTTTAGGTTTGAGTTTAGGCACATCAACACAATTTAGGCCATGTCCTGAAGGAAGTTTGGCATAGTCCACTACCAACACTTAAGTGTAAAGATTACTTGAGTTAACATTAAAAATGTCAAACAGCAGGATTCTAAATTTTGAACAGAACATTGTGTAAACCAGCCCTGCTATCTATATATCTTTACTAAACTTACTTATATTCTTTTAAACATACCTGGAATCTGGGTTACAGGTGTAACATATAGATTGTATGCATCCCCAAAAACAATGTTAGCACTGCTTCGACCTGACAGACCACACTTAATACCAAAGGGATCACTAGCATCAGTTGTCTTGACATAATTTATGTGTAGATCACCTAGGTTAGAATATGGTTTAAGAACAAAATATGCTGTAATATTATTACACAAGTAATTCTTCTAACTTAAAATTCTAAAGATGATGATTCTTTGTGAAGGATTGTTAGCATTTTTTTGTTGTTAAATTTCTAGATAATTTTTTTTTTCATATCTTGTCTTATAAATTACAGTGTTTTAAACAATAGAAAATTTAATTTCTCTGAACATCTTTATATTTGGTTGAGCTGTTCAAATAGTTCTCTGCCAAACAGATGAGGTCTAGATAACAGTAATGATAAGATCACTATCAGCAGCATTTAAAAAATCCATTCCATTTAAGTGAGGGATCCAAGGAAATTTACTAGGCTCATAGTAAGCCACAAATGATGTACAAAAAGCAGGAATGAAGTTCCAAGAAAAACTGACAGATCACTTTAATAAGAGTATTAAAGGATGTCTCACAAAGAATATAAGCACAGTAAGCACAGAGCACACATACAAAGATGGGGACACATAGAAAGAAACTTAGAAAAGGTAGCTGTTGATGTAATTGGACCTTTTAATACACCATCAAAAAGAGGTTATAGATTTATTCTAACACTAACTGATATGACATCACAATGGCTAGAAGCCATTACTTTGAAGAACATTAGATTACATCTGATACAATCTGTTAATCACTGCTAGACATTTTCTTAATATATGGTTTTCCCAACAAAATATTAAGTGATAATGGCAAATAATTTATTTCAAATATAATCAATGCAGTAATGAACATGTTGGGAATAGCACTAATTCATTTGACTATACAGACCACTACAGCTTATGTGTGAAAGGTGGAACAAACCCTTAATAACAATGCTGAATAAAGTTATGGAGGAGCATTTATATGTATGGGATGATATATGGGTTTCTGGCACATTAGCACAATTTAGGCCATGTTACTATTCCCTTATAAATAAATATGTAGACTCATAATGTAACATAAATTAAATAGTATCTAAAAAGATAAATGCATTATTTTTGTTGTGTATATGTATATTTGTTACATTTTATGTGAATTTTTACGTGTCAACTTTTTCCCATACGATTCTTAATTATAGTTTTTTTTGTGCCATCTTACTTGATGTCAAAATTATTTATGTTAGGATTATTATTTTATTGTGATTAAATTGAATGGCTGTAATGGATATTAAAGGATTAATAATTAATAATTAGATTTACTTCAAGTGTAGCAGCCATGGTAAAAATCCGAGTTGATACAATTGCCATGATTATTATGTCAGGGTTACACAATTACCATCAGATCTAACTAAGCAAGACTGATATGAGCTTGAATGTCACATTTTGCTTAACTTGTCAAGCAAACAAAACAAAACTGAGAAAATAATTACCATTTTGGTCAATGTACAGTCGACCATCATCTAATTGAAGCTGGTCATTACTTTTAGAATACCAGTTGTAGTTTACACTTTCAGCCACTACTTCAAGTTTGCTCTTTTTACAAAGTAATTTGACATAGTCATATTGTTTGAAGCTAACTGTTTCAGTATCAAGGTTACTATCTGGTCTCAGAAAGCCTATTTGAAAAAAAAAACAACATTACATATAAAGAGATACCTTATTACAGGCTGTCACAACCCAAAATGGCTAGCAAAGCTTACATTTATTAACAGAGACTGCCCAGTGTGTTCTGACTATGTGACCTCCTCTGGTCTGAACTATCAGTATGATTTTTGAGAATGACTAGTTACTGATATAATTTTAAAGATCTATATAAAGACTTGCAGTCAATATAATCATTTCCCCTTTGCAACTTCTAAGGTTACTTAAGAGACCATTACTTGATACAATAGATTATTCATTAAACTTTATGTTAAGTTGCTGTGTGGCAAGGAAAGCAAAAAGTACCACTCTATTACAATGTAACATCCTCCCTCAGTACACATTTTCGCCAACAACACATTTTTAAGTAACTAATGTACACCTATAACATTTAAGCAAACTATATTTCTATATATGATACACTCACGATATTTTTTAATAGTGACTGGTTGAGAGACACTGACAGCTGTAGTTTGTTCCAAAACATTTGATGCAAAACATCTGTACTCTCCTTCTTCTCTCTCTGAAAACCCTTTAAAAGTCAAGTTACCTGAGCTAGCGTCATAGGAAATGTAGCTACCAGGAATGATATCTTGGTTATTCCTTTTCCACTGGTAACTAAATTAAAAAAAAAGAAAGCTATTCAAACAAATTAAAGGAGAACATTTTGAGAACTCTAAAATTCAAGATCTCAATAAAGAAAAAGAATTGTAACCTACATTTCATCACAATTTCAAATTATATAACTATTGTTTCTTAAAGAGTACACAACAAGAAAACTATTAAAAACTTCATAGTTGAAAAAGAAAATGCCTCCATTATTAAGATTAAATATAATAAAAAATAAATAAAAGGGATTTAAATTATATTTGGTTCAAAGTGGTTGTCGAACCAGTGACAACGTGAGTTGCTGGTTTCTGATTCGGCCAGTAGGTAATGCATCCTTGTGTGATTATTACTTGGTATTGCTTTTAACCTGTTCCCCTCTGGCTAACATGTGAAGTAAGGAGATTTTTGTTATGCTGTCAGGCGTAAATGAAGTGAGCTAGTGTGTTAAGAAACTTTAGTTATGATTTTTTTTATTTCTTGACAGAGGATTGAGGATTGTTTTCTTTAATTTGTGAATTGGGATAAGTAAATTTCAATTGGATTATTTTGAAGTTATTGAGTGATTGTAGTTGAATTTTGCTTCTGCAAACAGAGAAATACCAGCAACCAGAGAATAAGTGAATTATTTTCTTTAGTTCACTTCCCTGTCATAACAATTGGTGTCGAAGCGGGATATCACCTACTCTAACAACATGTCTACTTCTACATGCCTACATGAGCTCCAGAATAACAAAATCCATAAGGAGGTGGGACATTGTCATATCAGGAAACAAAGAAGCCCTCATTAGTCTAAGAGATGCCATGATAGAAGAAGGGTTTGACCCAGACACTTATGAGTTTGAAATGAAGGCTGATCTCTGCAGAATGTATCTACTATATAAAGTTGAATGTTTAGCGTATGTATGTATGTATGTATGTATGTATCGAATGGAAATCAAAACCGCGTGACCAATTTTCATTAAACTTGGCAGAAATGTTCCTTGGGTACCAACTTAGGCCGTAGTGTATGTATTGTAGTCCTAAAACAAACTTAAGACCCTCAAAAAAAATAAAGTTGACCAACTCTATTAGACTATTGTATCTAACAAAAACTAGGTCACAAGCCATGTCTAGATCTACAAGTGTCGCGCAGTGGTACAAATGAAATGAACGTCATAGGTCATAATTATAATATCGCGCATTATAAATGCATATTATTTAAGTAATAAACTATATAAATAATACAATTTACTTTTTATTGTATTTTTTCATAACATTTAAACCTACAACTACCGATTTGGTTTAATTTTAAATCTTTATTTTTAATTTATTTTGTTTTTCTTTCAGATTTACTTACTTATGCGCATTTAGACCTGATAACACCGTTATTGTATCTAGATCTAGGTCAAATCTTAGATGCTAATGTGTCACACAAGTTTTTATTTATTGACTAGATTGCTGTGGCATTCAAATTGTTAGGATTCAAGAGCTATACAAAATTAAACTAACAATATTACATAAACAATTACATTCACGCGTATGATTTGCTTTTAAAATATAGGCTAGATCTATTGTATTGTTGTTGTTTTTTGCCGCTAACACGCCCAACAGTGTACGAAACGCGTATTGAGGTCACCAAGGAGACGCGTCAAGGGGTCATGAACTTACATAGCTACACAAAAATAAAAACAGATGTTGACCTTTGAACAATAAATTGAATAATTAAGCTCTATTTTGCGTTATTTTTTAATTTAAATTAATGAGAATTCAATATAGACTACTCTCTTATATACATGACTATACTTTTAATTAACAATAACTATTTTAAAATTAGATTTAAAAGCTTTCATTTCATTGATGACCTAGATATAATAAACTACTTTCTTCTCATTTGGAGGCTTGAACTCTTATATTTCTAAAGATAACTTTTCAGTTTCAGACGTGAGTGTATTCAATAATTTATAAAACATAAATAAACAAGACAGCGAGCTCAATATCTTTACTGATTGTAGATCTACAATATTCTTCAGTAAAACATTTAAACTACTATTAGTAGGAACAATAAGGCCACTTATTAGGCCTACTTCATATAGCTTAAATAGTTGAATAAAAGAAACATATGTAAATCTATAGAGAGAGTGAGATATCTACTTTTTATCAAAGTTAATGGCTTTACGTTAGCGTGTTGATCTACGTCAACACAAACTCAAAAGTGTTTTAGTCATTGTGATTGACTAATTTGATCACAAGCTATTACATGGATCTGTCTCTCTCGAAAGAAATATAACGTTCAACTATTATACATTTTTGTATAGGAAAAAGGGAAAAATGTGCAGATATCTTTGGGAAATTAGCAATGAATATAAACTTTTACTAAACATCGTCTGCATGTGACAATTTTCTCACTGGGATAGTAAGAATCTACCATAAGCTATTAATCTACAAAATTAGGCCTACTCGGCTATGGAAAGACACGGGCCATCATGTGAATGTATTATGCTATTATTGCTAAATTGTGTATATTTCCGTCTGAAAAAAAAAGGTTTATCATTGCTTTTTATAATGAGATCAGCTGTTGACATCGAGAAGTACATAGAAGTCAAATTCATACAGCGCTGGTTGTGAATGTGTATGTGTTTCGTATGTTAATGTTGTTCGAATTTTTCATCAATATTGTTTTTTGTACAGTAGTTACGCTGAGGTTGTCAATTGTAATCAAAATGAATTTCCATTAAATTGGATCAATAAAAATTATCTTATCTTATCTTTATTATTATTATTTGAAACATATGTGGTTTCTCCAAACGTTGTAGCCTACCTTTTGGACTGGTAAAAAATAAAATGGGTATTGAGAAAACTATTTGTGTTAACAGGTTATGCAATAAAACGTCACCTATTCAACTTTTTACTTTTATTTTTTTTAGATTCATTATGCCAACAAAAAAAAGATGCATTGGAAAAATTACACCTGGGGCGAAAAAAATTGATTATTCAAAGGGACCTCATGTATGCTATTTGTAGAAAGAAAAACCCGAGCAAAGCCGGGTAAAATTTAGCTAGTAGTGAAATAAAAGATGAAGTTCTAGGGTAAAGGCGAAAAATTGCGACTGATCTGAAAAAGATCTGGAGGAATTCAGAAGTAAGTTATGAAACTAAACTGTCACAGTGAAGTAACAGCTTACAGAAGAAAGGGAGCAAAAAAAGAAGCCTTTAATGACAAGGTACAGGCAGTCAGAGACAAGCAGGGCAAAGTTTAACGCATAAAAACAAATTCAGGATCGAGCAAAGCAATAGGAAAGCCATGCCACCTTATTTTTAGTGGTACAGTTTAGTGGACAGTCTATAAAAGACAATTTGAGGTGGGTGCAAAAGTGAACATGTGGAGAACCAACGATGAAAAAGCAATAAGTCGACTAATTAAAATACCTAAGATAAAAAATAAGTGACGGAGGATCAATTAAGAGATAAAAACCAGTTATTACTTTGCATCCACTGTCATTAGCAAACTATAAAAATCTATAAAAGTATCAGCTTCCAATTAAAATAAAGAATGTATTATTGCTAGCTGTTTCAGTACTCCTTTATGATTGTGATTAAGGAATCGAAGACATTGCCATTATGGTTGTGAAAGTCTTTGAGAATAAATGTTTCAGAAAAATGCTGGGTATTACAAACCAGGAAAAGAAAACAAGTTTGTATTTTTATTTGCCTGTATTGTATTTTTTAAAACACTTAGGCTGGCAAAAATGAGGAAGTCCTCAATACTCTGATATCTTGAGCTGCTGCAGAGATATTGTAAGATATGACTTACAGTCAAAAGTTTTCTTCAAAGTAGAGTGGAGGAAACAAGAAGAAAGGGTCAAGAAAAGCTGGCTGTACAATGTAAAAGATCAGATTCGCCTCTTTCATGATATCCTACTAAGAGCAGCTGCTGACCAGGACAAATGGAAGGATTTGGTTACCCAAATATCACAGCACCTATATGACTAAAATAAAGTGATAGATGAGATGAAATTGTTACTTCTAGAAAGGACCTTTCAAAATGTATACCTTTTGCGTTAGAGGCATCAGTAACAATATTTACTCATAGCTTTCCAAAGAAGACATTTCAAAAACCGATTAGTGGGCGTCACTGATAAAAGTTTGAGAAACACTGCACTAGTCTTTTCCTTGACTGGATAAGAATTCTACTATGGTCAAACAATTTACACACTTTTTGAAACCAAACAAGTTAAAATGAGTACAATAAGAAGTGAGTACTTACGTTGGTTTTGGTATACCAGTAGCTTCACATTTGACAACAAAGTCAAGTTCACCCTTGTACAAAGTCACTGCTTCAATTGGATTGGTGATGTCTGGTGGGCTAAGTAACACTGGACAAAGAAATCAAATATATACAAAATATGTACTAAACACTTAACTCTTGTTCTATGCATAATTAAATTAAGCAAGCAATGGTTTGAGTGGAATATATTCCTGTTAAAGCATTGTATATAATTAATACTAATATGAAATGTCTTGGAAACCCTCCTCCTTATATTCTACACTTTACCATTTAATGTTACTTCTACAAGTCATTGTTTACCTGACCGATTCAGGTTCCATATTATAATAGTACTAGAGAAGAAGAGCACTTAGTTGCATTCATCAAAGTATATATATTTTTTCTGTGTTTGAGTAATTTATATACTTATATATATAGTGCCCTTTCTGATCACTTCCTAATAAAAAATGGCGTGAAGCATGGCTGTGTACTTGCCCCTACTCTTTTCGCTATCTTCTTTGGCATAATGCTGGGTCAAATGAGGCAGCGATTGCACCAAGGCATCTACATCCAGTTTCATTATACAGCAATGTGTTCAATCTCCAACGTCTATTATCCCATACAAAAACAAAAGAGATTGTCATAATCGAGCTTCTCTATGCCGATGATTGCGCCCTGCTAGCTCACAATGAACATGACCTCTAGAACGCGGTAAACGAATCTGCATATGCTGCCACCTCTATTGGTCTATCTATAAATCTTGGAAAAACAGAAGTCATGTTCCAGAAGTCTCCCAATGAAACATACTCAGCCCAAAGGATCACAGTAAATGGACAGCCCCTTAATGTGGTAGACAAATCTCCAACGTCTACTATCCCATACAAAAACAAAGGAGATTGTCAGCACGGAGCTTCTCTATGCCGATGATTGCGCCCTGCAAGCTCACAATGAACATGACCTCCAGAACTCTGTAAACGAATTTGCCTACGCTGCCACCTCTTTCGGTCTATCTATAAATCTTGAAAAAACAGAAGTCATGTTCCAGAAGTCACCCAATGAAACATACTCACCTCAAGGATCACAGTAAACAGACAGCCCCTTAACATCATGGTAGACCAATTCACATATCTAGGTAGTATAATGTCAAATGATGCCTTACTCTCAAGGGAAGTTGATAACCGTCTGGCCAGGGCCAGCAGCGGTATTGGACGCCTTCAAGTGAGAGTTTGGCGGAACAAATCGCTCTGCCTGCCTACAAAAATCAATGCCTACCAGGCGGTGCTTCTCTCAACCATTCTATATGGCTCTGAGACATGGACAATATACAGAAAACAACTAAGACTTCTTGAGCGCTTTCACCAAAGATGCTTGCGCTCCATAATAGACATGCAGTGGCATCGATGTCCTTGCAAACGCTGGTCTGGTGGTCCAATAGTTACGCTGGGCAGGCCAGTATCCTGTATGGGAGACGAACGTATGCCAAAGGCAGTCTTTTTTGGTGAAGTAAAAGGTGGTCGACGTAACAGAGGCGCCCCACGGAAATGCTTCAAAGACCAGCTTAGGCTCAGCTTTCCTTGGCTGACATAGAAGACAGCACATGGCTGCATGCAGCGTTGGAACGAGACAGCTGGAGATCACTCACGAAGGCGGCGGGATACACATTTGAGACCAAAAGAAAATCTGCTGCTTAGGACAAACGCAGATGGCGAAAACAAAATCTAAATTAACCACCTGCCCTGGATGTGGCAAAACATGTACGTCACAACTAGGGCTGCGCAGCCACAGGAAATACTGCATTCCTCATTAACCTTCGGACTCGAAGACAAGACTTATTATTATTATATATTTTTTAATATGCTGATGATGCAGCTATTGTGGCTGATTCTGATATCCAGCTACAGTTCCTAGTTGACAAACTATCTGCTGCTTGCCAGAAGTTTGGCTTAAACATCAGTCAGAGCAAGACTAAGATACTTTTCCAAAACACAAATGCTGCACCTCAAGTAAGCATAAATGGCCAACCACTAGAGATTGTTGATCACTTCTTATACCTTGGCTCCATCATATCCAACAACACTCTACTTGATAACGATATTAACAACAGGATAGCCAAGGCAATGGCTAACCATGTCACGGTTGCAGAAAAGAGTCTGGGACAACATATTGCTGACTAACAGTACTAAAAGCCCTAGTCTACCGGACCTGTGTATTGAGCACGTTGCTATACATAAGTGAAATGTGGTCAACCTACTCATGGCAGAAAAAAAGCTGAATGTCTTCCACCTCCGATGCCTAAGGTGGATCTTTAAAATAAGGTGGCAAGATAAGATTATAAGATAACCAATGAGGAAGTGCTATGAAGAGCAGGGTGCCAGGACATCCGCTCTGTTATCAGCAGCAGACACCTTGGCTGGCTTGGCCACGTTCGTAGAATGCCAGTAGGTCGACCTGCACAGGACATTCTGTATGACGATCTAATAGAAGGCAGAAGAGCCGCTGGTCGCCCACATTTATGTTATATGGATGTATGCAAACGGACATGAAGCTCTTCAAGATCGACACTAGCAGCTGGGAAGAGGTGGCACTGGATAGATCCACATGGAGAGAGAGCATATTGCAGATGCCAAACACAACAGAAGCAGAAAGAAGGGTGAAAATCATTAAATGCAACAGCGCCTGGTGATTGCATATGCCCAACCTGCGATGACAGCTTTGTATCAAGGATTGGCGTCTTTAGTCACACAAGAGCTTGCAAGGGGAAAAGATAGTCTCTAGAGACGTAAAATGCCAAAAGTCAATGTTTTTTTAATACTATCATGTAATAAGCTCTCTCAGTGCTGTCTGGTCTAATCTCATTCATGGACCTCTGGGGGAAGGGAGGGAGAGGTTTCAATTCTATCACTAGACCATCAGCTAAGATAATTCAGATAAAAGTGGGATTCAAAATCAATGCTTTAGCCACTCAGCCACACATGTTTTTGTATTCAACAGTTTTGCTGGAGTGTCTCTAAATATAGTGGTTTTACTAATAAACTTGACAAATCCTTTTTTTTTTTTTAATATAATTCTAGTGTATGCTATCTTGACTTGAAGGATCCCAAACAGATGACAAATTATATTTAGCTTTTTTACTCTGGAAATTTTCATTTTTTTTTTTTTTTTTTTTTTTTTGCAAAGTGATTTTCATACGGTTCTGAGAAAATTTTTAGCTAAAATAAAATTCCAGTGTATGTGACTACCTCGATAAGAGCTTTATCTCTGTAAAATACTTTCTATAGCACTTCACCTAACAAAACATATTTTTAGAAATTTTACATATAATATGTTTTATAGAAGGGACTAGCACTAAAAGATAGAAAAAAATAATATTACCATCTGTAATACAATGACTTGAGAAGAAAAAACTGCTGAGCAGCAGTAACAACATCAGCTGTAACATGATAAATGATGTCTTGGGAGCTTAATTTCTGATCTAATCCTACCTGTAAAAATAATATTTTTTAAACAAACATTTTTTTTAAGTTCAAGGCTATCAAAAATATGTAGAAAAATGCTAGTTATGCTAAGAAGAGTTAATAATTATAGAATTTCCTCTGTTAAGTATCACTTCCATGTTTGAGTAACTGACTTGTGATATTGGACCAACTTATGGAAGTTCAAATATAAAAAAATAAAGAGAAAATACTTCATGCGTTTTGTGAAACTTGTACACTTGTACACTAAAAATGATAATACACCAGATGATGACCAATTTAAACATCAACATCATATTACAGTGGATCCCTGGACACATTGGTGTCATGGGAAATGAAAGGGCAGATAAGCTCTCAAAGGCAGGATCATCTATGGAACAACCAGATAGACCTGTCAACTACCTCACCCTAAGGTCAATGCTAATCAACAACTACAAAGAGGAGTGGCTTAACCAATGGGCTACAGGAAACACAGGCAGAGCCATGTACAAAGAAATGAACATGCCTAACAAACTGGACAGTATTAACTTCCTCCCCCGCAAAGAGCAATGTACAATCTTCCAACTAAGAACAGGACATACACCACATTTAAATTATCATCTCAATAAAATAAATCCCACACAACTCCCACTTTGTAGACACTGCTCCCACCCTTATGAAACTGTAAACCATATCCTTTTTGAATGCCCCCTCCTAATCCACCTTAGGCAGACCCTACTACCACTACAGCCCAACATAACCAACACCCTTTATGGCAGTGCTGAGCAACTGAAAAAAACAGCACAGTATTTTTCCTTGGCACAGTCTGCAAAAGAGCTGACAGCTCAGCAGTAAAAAGCTGGTTAGAAGAAGAAGAAGAAGAAGTAATTTGTAATGTTAATGCTCAAGGTTTTATTTATTCTAAAACCACAACAAACTTCAAACAATGTTTAGGGATATACCTTCCAAGACTGTACTACACTCATATACACAATATCATACTGAATATTGGAAGTCTTAGGTAGGTTGTTGAGGGACACAACTGAGCCTAAAACACATTGAACTACAAATCTCCATATTAAACCCTGCAAATGTTATGGAACTACCCATACATTGTGTAAAAAGAACTACACAAACATAGCGACAGTTGTTAAACAACCTTTCAAGGCCATAAAAACAAGTATCAAGAGATCTATGTTCAGTACCACAAGCATTGTCAGTAACTAGACGATAGCTGTATTAAAGTATTTATCTTTCTTGTCAAGTTTCTCTCTTGCTGATTTTGCCTTCTCTGACACGTTTATAAAACCGACTGTCTGTGGGAAAAAAAAATAGTGTGCTATTTCAACCTGCACATGAACACGTCTGATGACCCCAACAACATTGTGCTGAACTGTATAGATGTGTTGACCTAGATCAACGACAAGGCTGAAAGGCCAACAGAAAAAAATTACCAAAAGAAATTTACAGAAGGAGAGAAATCTATTACCAGATGGGAGCCATTATTGTATTTTTTTAAATTGATTAGAATCTTCACTGCATTTCGATTTCTCTGTGCTATTAAGTTAGCCATATGACAAGCAATTAGTACAGAAATTAGTCTATCCTAAGCCAATATTACCCCAGAACAATATCTAGAATCTAGACAAGTTTTCATTCGCTCATTGGAACATGCTTTCTAAAATGCTTTCTAAATCGAACGACACGTAAAAAAAAATGTTTAAATCTAGTAGCACAGACTAGTTACCCCCCCCCCCCCCAGAGAAACGAGAAATTGTGTGTAGTGGTCTGTTTCTCTTAGATCCAAACAAAAACTAGAAACGATAATAAAAATTCGTTTTTTTTTAATATTAAAGAGCTTAGAAAGTTTAGTTGCAACTGTAGATGTATAGAAGAGAGAAAACAATGGGGGGGGGGGTCAAAATATTTGTGTACACTGTAATGCCTCTATTGTTTCATACAGATACTAAAATGTTATCGGTGACCACCAAAAAGTCTTAATATTTTTTTCAACGGTTTTAACTTGTTTTTAACGTATTTTTTTTTTTACTGAATAAGCTATCTAAATAAACTTTATAATAGGAATTCCTTTTGAGAATCATTGAAATCAACGCTGGCGTGAAGACAGGCAGAACAGGATTTTCCAGTATGTAGGTTACACACTATTTATAATCAAATCAAAATAATAGATCTAGTCCGTCTACAGCTAAACTAGTACACAAGGATGACCCTACTTGTGAACGGCTTACAATAATATTAGCCTCCTTCAGTCGTAGCACGAATTCATCGGAGAGGACTTTTTCATGTGACTTTAAAGCCCGTCCACACAGAACAAAGGTAAAGGTGGCATTCGATTTGGTGTTCGAAGAGCAGGGGCGTAGCTAGGGATTCGGGGGCACGGGGGGTCGACCTCTTTGGGTGCCCCTTCAATTTGACATTCGACATGACATGACATAATGTACGCAAAAAAATATATAAGCCCAATATCAAATTGGTTCAGTATATCAGTAAACTTAGCAAAATAAAAAAAATCATTAAGACTCTTTTAATGAATAATACCGTTGTTTATTAGCTAAATAATGCACTGGTGACCAATCTCAATTCATATCGTTTCACGTCGTGCATTCTGTGCAGCAAAGACATCTATAACATCATCTACATCGATACTTTCTAGTATTTGTGACTTCAATGACATAAAGCCATGATAAGCCTTTCTTGCGTCATTGTGCTCCTGGGATAGTTTTTGACGAATTTGAGCTTTGAGAATGGCGCAATGGAAGTGGCCTGAGTTAGCGGTATTCGAAGGAGGTTTGCAAGGTTTGAGCACACGTAATTACCGTATGAAGCCTGTTTCCTCAATATGTCTAGTGTGGATTGTATTACTGGTTTGTTGATGCTCGTATATCAATGACATCATTGAACAAGCGATTCGCCATTTATTTCATCATACAAACAGGAAAAAGTAACGCAGTTTGTCATAAGCGTGTCATCATTCAAGAAGAAACCCAAAGGTATCCATTTTCTTTCCAGCCTTTGTAATCTGTCCTTCATCGCCATATGAAATCTGACCATCACTTCTGTCGCAACATGTTTGAATTTCAGTTCTATTGACAATCCTACATTAAAACTCAACTTCCCATAAAATCTTTTCTTTCTTCTGGTTGTTTTGATTACATGGAATCCATAGTATTCACTACCTTCTTTTGCTTTTTTCGTTGGATTGGGTAATTAGCTTCGTCCGTTTCTCATCATTTTGCAGAAAGCATGAATGGGTTTTAATTTATTTATTGTTTATGTTTTGTGCGAAAGCAAAAGGATTCAGGGTATACAGAATTGGTAAGGATCCATATCTTGCTATGCTCGAGTATAGAAATACTCCGATAAGCATCACAACTGCTGATGAGTAGAAGACTCAGGGACATTATTCCAACGGATCTCAAACTATTGAAAACATCGGTAACTAAAAATGCAGAGACATTACTCAACGAACGACAGATGAAAAGCAAAGTGAAATACGATGCAAAAGCAAGACTACCTAAAGATTACTCTGTCGGAGAGAAAGTAAGAGTTCGTCTATGACAAACATAGCAGAAAGCAGTTGTCATTAAAAAAAAACATCCCTCATCCAGATCTTACATCATAAACAAACGATGGAAAAACATACAGAAGAAATCAACGCTTTTTGAACAAGAGTTTTGATGAAGATATATCTGGGTACTATGATACCGATGAAGACAACGAAAAGTAAACTGTTAGAACAAACGAAGACAGTTATAGACAAACGTCTAGAGAACTTGTGCCAGTGAAGACAACCAGAAGTGGTCAAATTGTTCCTAGTAGACATCAGTCTTAAGAGCTTTAAAAGGAAGGATGTGATAATAATTTCAAAAGGAAGGATCTCTAGTGTTAATTTGGAAAAAAAAAATTGAACAATTCATGTACAGTTCCAAAGAAAGGTGATAGTTGTCTCAGCAGAATGAAAAGCTGCCAGGTTGAGAGAGTGATTATCACAGTTCAGAAACTACACTGTCTCAGCAGAATGAAAAGCTGCCAGGTTGAGAGAGTGATTATCACAGTTCAGAAACTACACTGTCGCTACTGTCGAAGAGGCAAACATTTCTCGTTTGGCACCCTTTTCTTCCAGAGCTTTTTTTTTTCTGTTAATATCTTTCTTTGTCACCATTACTCTACATGGTGCTGTCTAGGGCTATGTCTTCACTGTAAGAATGGCAAAATAACTTAAGGCGCTTTACTTTTCGGCTATCTTTGAGCTTTACGGCCCATGTTGCTAACGAATTATTAAGTGACCGTTCACACATGAGTGCCAATAAGACCACCAGGAGCTGCACTGGACATCCACATTTAGCACTCGCAATTTAATTTTTTAAAAGGCGGTCTCAGTGATTTTTTTTTTGCTGACCACTGCGGTGCTTACATAAACCAGTTACCAGGTTAAAATGTTACATTACAATGCACGTTTCAATTTCAACTTAGATCTAGACCAGTGATTCCCAAAGTGGTCTATCTAGATCCCAAGGGTCTAGGAAGACTTCTGTTTGTGCCATTATTAATTTAAAAAAAGAAAAATATATGAAATGTATTGAAAGAATTAAAACAATATATCATCAACAAATATTTGACAATAAAGAAACAGAAATAATCACAGATGGCATTCTTTAAGTGTAAGTTGGTGGCGAATGAATGATTTTAATAAATGTCTAAAGTAAGAAAGTGCATGATAATGTAAATTAAAACCTGTGAAAAACGTTAAGACGTTGGCGCTGGTTGCTAGGGAGCATAACAAAAAAAAAAAAAAACCGCAACATTTCGCTACCTATAAGATTATTTTCAATTAACATTTTAAAAAAAGGGCATAATCTGATACTTTTTTTTTTTTTGGTTAAACTTCCAGCAATACTATCGAGAACAAGATGAAAATACAGACGAGAAACAGTTTTGTCACAAACAGGTGCCATTAATTTGGAAGCTATGATTACTTCCGAATGATACATCAATTTGTAATAATACGTTCTTTACACACACACACACAAAGGATCCACTTCTAACAGCCTCCATCACATTACTGTTTCCGTTCTACGATGAAAGACTTGTGCCCGGTAACTTGTTCACATGGGCAGGTATCAATCAACTTGAGATGTAATGCCGTCGCCAGAATTGCAGTGTTGTTATTTATAACATTTTGTCACGTCAAATGCATAGACCGGCAGTTGCGGTACTGTTGTACCTAACTCTATTAAAAGGTTGTCAAGACTTGTTCACAATTGGTTCTCAATCCAAAATTACCTTTT
>JADKLZ010019979.1:0-12345 GCA_021533235.1 Biomphalaria straminea | reverse complement strand
TTTATCTAAAGGCATGTCAGAATAGTATAAAGTCTAGTTTGATCGAATTTTATCTAAAGGCCTGTCAGAATAGTATAAAGTCTAGTTTGATCGAATTTTATCATTTTATCTAAAGGCCTGTCAGAATAGTATAAAGTCTAATACATTTATACATTCCTTCTCACCGGAAAAGGGGGTGGGTGGTGCTGTGTAAAAAAAATGTTTCTTTTTTTAAACTCTAACATTCATTAGTCAAGAGCATCCAAAGCACAAGAAAGATGATGCTTATTATAAACTATCCCGACAAAATTAACGTCTAATCTTTCGACTCAGGACCGGACAGAACAGAATGCGACAACACATGTACCGGAATCTCAAAATTGGAACCAGTGATATCTGCCCATGTGGAGTGTCATCAGAGAATGCCGACCACGTCCTCCAATACTGCTCTCTTTACCAAGAGGCCCACACAAGACGCTGGCCCCAAAACACCCACAATAGAAAGAAAACTATATGGAGAGCTCCCTGATTTAAAAACCAATGCGCAGTTCATCTCATGTATAGGTCTAGTCATATGAAGGTTCCAACATAGAAAATGAGAACAAAGTAGAAGAATAGTCAAGAGCAAATTAAGAGCAAAAACATCGTTCTAGAAGTTAGATAAAGAGAGTATCGTCTTCTTTTCAAAGTCCGTTTTAAAAATGTTTTTCTAGTTTCAGTTCAAAATAAACACATACCATGCCACTAAAGTCAGGTACCCATTAGAGTTGGGTGGACTCAGGGGCGCCCTAATAATCCCGAAATTCAAAATCCCAGTGTTCACAGGGATTCAAACCCAGGACCTCAGGTTCAGAAGCCAAGCGCTTAACCATTCGACCACCGCGCCAACTCTGCTAGATTTCCATAAAGAAACAAATTTTCATTCGCCCTGCATGCATTGTGTATGGACTTGTCAATATAGAAATTGTGCGTCTTTAGATTTGATGTTGAAATTTTTAAATCTACCAACAGTCAGAATTTTTCTGAATGTTTTAAATCTCAGAAACCAGTCTTAGAATAGCAGATACTATATTTTGACCCTCGCTTTAAAAAAAAATAAATTCGGGTGTGGTTCCCTTTCACGGGGGGGGGGGGGGGCATTTTAAGAATCAGATGCTACATTTTCACCCTCAAGTCCAATTTGCTTTAAGCAAACAGAAACAAATTGCAGAGACCTTGCTCGCGTTCTTTGTCGGATAAAACAGGTTTATAATCCGTAAGAAGAGTTTTATTATTATATGTGTATGTTTACTTAGTGCTTTGAGAGTTGCAACGCAGAGAGGTTTCAGTGCAGGTCGATGACCGTAGATTAAAGTAGGACACTCAATATATTGAGGTTTTCACAATCTATAGCAGCCTCTTGTTGCTAGAATTTCTTGCGAATTGAGTTTGATTGGGCCGAGACAAACATCTTAACACGATGATAAGCTAACGCCGAAGTCTAAGTAAGTAAGTAAGAGCTAACGACATATACGCGTATGTACGCAATCTGCACTTCACTTATAAATCTAGAAAGAACCTTTTCAAGTGTACACATTATTTTGTTTTCATTATCTACAAAACGCCATGTCCAAAAAAATATATGGACTAACTTCAATAAACATTTAGCCCGAACGTACTTTAACTATAAATGTAATCTATACGGTTGATGGTGTAAACGTTATTCAGTTTCTTTGACCAATGGATAAAATTCGTGTGGTTGGACTCGGGGGCTTTCTAAGAATCCCAAATTCAAACTCAGAGTCTTCACCGAAATTCAAACCCTAAAAGAAGCCAATGGAATTGAGATGCTACAGAAGGATCCTAGGTATCACATTCAAAGGCCGCATCACAAACCAAGAGAATTAGAGACAGGGTCACTGCAGCGATCGGACCCAATGATGACCTGCTAACTATAGTAAAAAAAAAAAAAAAGAAAACAAGCTAAAAATGTATGGCCATATACCAAGATCTTCGGGGCTCGTTAAGACCTTCCTTCAGGGAACAGTACCAGGAAAAAGAAGAAGAGGCAGAGAGAGAAAGCGATGGGAGGACAACATAAAAGAATGGGAGGGCATGCAATTAAATGATGTTCCAACTAAGGCAAAGGATCGAGAGGAATAGAGAAGGACGGTCGACGAATCTTGCATGGTGCCCCAATGATCCAGCATACTAAGGGATAAGCAAAGGTACAAAAAGGTAAATGGAGCTTAAAGCTTCCACCATACCCTAGAATGGCCTAGATGTTCAAGAGGTCGGTGAATGAATTTTTTTTCCTTCAAGGAATCAGAAATAAAGGTGTTTGAGAAACACTGGAATTTAAAAAGTTTTAAAAGTTACGAATATTTTAAAATTATACTCTCAAAATTACAAAAACGTCTTTACACTACATAGACAACTACATAAGCAATAGGCACTACATAGACAACTACATAAGCACTTAGGCACTACATAGACCAGATTGCGAGAGTTTTGTTCTTGTTAACCAGCGCTGAGATCGGGCTCCTACTAGATCTCATCTCAGAATTCTCGATTGTAATCGTCTGTATCGCGATCGTCTGCAAGCGCTCTGCAAGGCAGGACCAGATCACAAGTCTCTAGTCTCTAGCATTGATGTCTCGTCAGTTTAATCAAACATCCAAGGTCTATGTTTATTTTTCTTTTAAAAAAAAAGTCGACTCCTTCAAGGCCTCTCAGCAGGCTGCTTTGCAGGGCTCGCTTGTGTGTGACGTTTAGACTACAGCTCTAGAATGAAAGGATAGTTTTCTGCTGATGCGAAGTGCAAATGTAAACTCTTGTTCAAACATGGCTTCTTTTGTTGCGTTAAACGTAAAAGTTTAGCCATTCGCATGGATTGAATATATCCTTAGACATATGTTTCGAAAAGTTTATGTAACAGAATTTGTTTGTGCACGCATCACTTAAAAGTTAGTCCAATGAAATCGAGACTCTGTTGCTTCATTAGGCCCTGTGGACAGAAATTTCGAAGGGCCTGATAGCACAGCAACACGGACCGGAAATTGTCATATGTTAGGCATCACTGTGTATAAGATCAAGGAATTTTGAAATGAACAAATGCATGTTTGAATAACTTATTGACTTTTGATAGATCAATATTTAGTACAGATACATATTTTTTTTGTTAAGTCTCTAGTACTAGTGCTGAAAAATGTGGTTTAAATGGACGGTTCTTGCAAGTACGTAAAACGACTCTTGCCATGTAGATCTGATTTAATAAATATAACAAGTGGCGTAGCTAGGGTGGGTGGAGAATCCCCATGGTGCCCCCTATTGAGTGTCTTAATTAATTAATTAACAATTGGTAGTTAAATATTTTGTTGGATATCGAACAAGGGAAAGAAATCTTGCTGACAGATGTAGTGGTAAAAGATGAATTAATCCCCTTGAGGAGGCTTCAGACATAAGTGAACATGTTGGTTTTTTTTAAATGCTTTTAAAATGCGATGACGGTAGCTTTCACACAGATACCACCTTCTTTTCCTCTTTTCTTTTTGCAACTGGTCCAGACAAGTGTTAGGATCATAACAGCGCGGGCATGTTATTTTGCCTCAACGTGGCGCCCGCGTGGAAACGGCTACCAGAGGAAGTGGCTAGGCTAAAAAGTTACAAACATAACTCCCGTGGGGGTGCCCACGGGGGGACGAGAGTCTACCCCTTGCACGGTTAGCGGGGTTGAAAGAAAGCTCCCACGACACTGTCACGAATCCATGCGCCGTTCCTCAAGGGAACGTTACAATAATGGCGTATCCCGCACGGTTAGCGTTGTATAACGAAGGAAAATGGCGGCGGCCCCCGGTATCACTTGGCCTTCGTCCATGATTTCTAGTCCATGTGTCCGGAGTGCCAGTGGTATTGGAGACAGCAATGTCCTATAGGCACTGACTCGGGTCACCCCCAGACAGACCTGTGGTCAGACAGGTTTTTTTTTTACTGTTTGATATTTGTTCTCGGACGGATTCAGACAGGTTTTTTTTTTCAAACTTAGAGCTCGAAGAGCCTTCGGCTCAGCTCTTAGACTTTGCAGCGGATCATAACAGACGGATAATATTTCTAATCGCAAACATTTATCATTCTTAGTTTAGATCTATGACATGTCAATCTAATTGATGCAATTACAATTAATAAAACTTTATAACTTTAATAGAACTTTAAATAGTTTTTTTTTATTCTTGTTGGTCTTTTCAAAGCTAGAATTGTTTATATTGTAGATTGGTTTATGGATTTCGCTGTGCAAAGCACACTGGACAGACTCTTTGCAATATTGAAGCATAACAAGAAATATGTCACATATGCCATTGTAGATTTAGTTGTATATTTTACATTTAAAAGATTGTGTGTATATTAGAAATATAAACCCTCGCTTGATGGCTCGCGAGTTAATCAGGGAACATAGACACGAGTTGTTACCTTGGGTTCTTCCAGAGACGTATACAAGTTTAAACTTTGATTCTATTGGTTGTTTTAAAAAAGAAGTCACCTGACTTCCGCCCAAGAGTCTGTAATTTTGCGCTAGTTGATCAGTCGATGTTTGAAAGTCTTATTGAGCACACGTGTTTATAAGATCTCTAAGTTTAATTAACAAAGGAGCCTTGTAATATTGTTCATCTTGTTAGATCTGCCATTGTACATAAGTTGTACTTACGTTTTGTTCAAATAAAGTTCCTGAAATTTGTTTTCTACAAGAAAATCTTTTATTGTGAATTTCTAGATCTACATTTATTCAACTACTTCGATTCAAGATTTAACCAATCCCCGGCATGTCACGTCATTCACCATCATCATTCAACATAATAGTAATATAACATCGTGACATAATTGGCACGTGACAAAATAAATAGAATGAGAAATTATAGACCGGATAGAAGACTCGAAAGTAAAGTAGCAATAACGCATAAAACCCTGAACCATAATCTTCAAATACAAAAACAGAATTTAATAAAATACTCAGAAAGACACAAAGATGGAGCCACATGTATCACTCCATATGCTAGGACAAATTTCTACAAATGTTCCTTTTTCTCTAGTGCTATTAAAGCAGGTAATGGGTTGCCTGAGTCAGCCAGGAAAAGCAGAATTTAAGTCATTGGTTAACATGCATGACTAGCTTGACCTAGAAACACGTGAAGGATGTAATCATCTTATTTTTAATGTAACGTCTGTATTTTATAAGGTAAGATAATGGAGGTATGAATGAATGAGGGCTTACTGCCTGAGGTTCCAAAGTACTGGTCACACTTGTTTGTTGTTTTTTCCCCGATGACTCTAACCTCAGATATAAGAGACTTTATAATAAGAGTCAGAGCCGAACACTCTGAGCCGGGTTTAAAAAAAAAGAGGACCTAACTTATAAACAAGGACTCTGGTAGACTTTACGATATGCTTTGCATTCTTTTCAAAAGAAACATTTTTATTTTGATTCTGTGTAGGGCTTCCTGGGAAAAAATATTCTTATGGTTTGAGTTTTACACACACATACACATACAAGCTCTCTCTCTCTCTCTCTCTCTCTCTCTCTCTCTCTCTCACCTCTCTCTGTTTCTCCTAAACATAACTAAGGAGACTGTTAGGAAGGTAGTGACGTATTCTCCATGATTCGTCGCAAACGTTACGGTGGGAGGACTCAGAAAAAAAAAAAAACAACCTCAAATTCTGGACCCCTACCTATTTTCTTACCTGTCAATTAGACCTGAGGAGGGGGTGTAATAGGTCAAGGCGTCCTCCTCCTCCTCTTCTCTCTCTCTTTCTCTCTCTCTCTCTCTCTCTCTCTCTCTCTCACGTCCATTAAAAGGGGAACAAGTCATAAGACCTTGAATCACTGGCTGGAAAGGTTTTTTAAAAAATAGGGGTAGGGGGACATTTTTACTTATATTCATTACATAAATCGTCCATTAAAAACTGTATCTGTTTCGGGATTAGCTCTAGATTACCAGACCTCATTGTTTAATCCAGTCTCACGCGACACACACACAAACCCACGTGACACAGCACGAGGCTGGTGCTTCCAGAGTTGCACTCTATGATTGCTACTATAAAAAGCGCGACTGGTCAAATAGACTGCCAATGTTTCAGATGTTTCGCCTTGTTGGTTTTACTAACCACCTTGGCCTAAAGTATTTTTCTTCGTATTTCAGTTTGTGATTTCTTTCTTGTAAGATTTGAAGGTAATAGAAACTTTCTTTCATCGTATTCTTTTCCCTTTGTCAAATTTTCAGACATCGATGTATTCGACTATAAGGAATCAATTTTATGTCAGAAAATTAACTTTCAAAAAATTCAATATAGTAGATATGAGGAACATATATACACAAAAGAGAATTTTAAAAAAAACTTTAAAAAAAAAGGATAACTTTAAAATATCAAGATATATTTTTGAAGTGGACTTTTATATAAGCAAAAAGAATGATTGTATTCAATCGATAAAGTAGTACAAGTATAGAAAAAAAAAACGGTGTATGGTATTGCGTTACATGCGTTTAGATCGGCCAATTATTATTTAAAAACTTTTGACATATAAACACTTTCGGCTTTTGGAATATCTGCACATGTATGCAAAAAAATATAGTTATTTTAAAAAAAACTTTTTTTAACCCTTTTTTTCCGTTGGTTTGTATCCGGTAATTATAGATTACAAATTATGCAAACATATTTAATGTAATCTACTCTAGAAATATATACACTGGCCAATGAGACACATTTTTGTGCTAATCTTAATAAGCAATCCAAATCTATAATCTCTTCAGATATCAAGAACTGTGTGAATTTGTTCTTTCCCCAAAAGGAAACTAGGCTGCAGGCATCTTCAGTTTTAACTCTTTCTTTCAGTAATTATTTTTCCACGTTTTGAAGGAATTCTTCATTTTGCTCATTACTATTTCAGTACCCCTGTTATGATTAAGCTTCAATAACTTTGTTGTTTGTTATCAGAAAATGTTGTATTTGGTATAGAATTAAAGGAAAATGCATGCTCTTTTTATATAATTCAAAGTCAAGTTCACAAAAATTAAACATTAATTGAATTTGATGAGGTCGAAATCAATTATAGTATCGTTGATTAGGATAGAAGGTTTTTAAAATATAATTACAACATGATTCGCATATTCCGTGCATCAGAAAGAAAAATGATACATTCTTTGGATTTCAATTTCAATTCGTTCAATTCTTTTTACAATATTCCCTTTAAAAACATCATGCAATTGGATCGCTAAAACTTCAACATCCATTCTAGATGTAATTTAAAAAAATATAATTTGTATATCTAAATTTGAGTCTAAATACTATTGAAAATTGTCACGATAAATTAAGCAATGCCAGAGACATTCAATTAAACTGATGCTGCCAACAATTTTTTTTTACAAAGCTTATATCAAATAACTCAGTCTGTCCGTCTGTCTGTCTGACCTAAAGTTTGTACATGTTATTTCTCCGACACCCAATCTCGGATGAAGCTGAAATTTTGCCCAATTATTTTTTTTACATGACAACACAAGAATCAATTTAAAAAAAAACAAACTATTAGCTAATTAGCTATTGGTTATAAATTACTTTGTTTTGTATCTTAAACAAGGGAAAGAAATAGTACTTGACTGAAGTGGTGGTATAAGCTGAATTAGTTTCCTTTACAGATTGTCGTCTGAGGCTTCTTACACATTTAATGACACGACTGATCCAAACTAAAATTGATACACTTGTTAAGCTTTATTTTTTTTTAAGTGTTTCATTGTATTTTGCTTGTTAAAATCATTTTTTTCCTTCTTTTTTTCAATCTAGTCCCGTATCTTAAAGTCTTTTGTTTTCCTGTCTGCTTCAGGCAACCCATTCTTTCAGCGTTCTTCCTTTATTGTCAACTTCATGAATAAACTTTGTTTATCTGCGACAGTCCAGCAGTTAAATGTCAGGTTAGGACTCTAAGCGTGACTCATGGCGTCAGTCGATGTTTCATAAAAAAAAAAACTGTCAGCATTCAAAGTAGATGTACCGATGTACCCTAGATAAAGGTTCTTGAAGTGTAACAGCTATCTGCGAGAGAGGTGTACATGCGGACACAGGAAACTACAGTACTACGAGCCCCTGCTGAGTCCATGGCGTCATGGCGTGAGCTCATTGTGAGGTCTAGTCCCTGTTGCACTGAGCTAGTCTTTTAACTTATATATTAACTCACTCTGACTGTCTGTCTGTCTGTCTGTCCGGGAAGATTCTTGTAAAAGTTTTGTTTCTCCCACTTCCCATTCTCGGAGAAAGTTCAAACTTTTGACCACTTATGTATTGTCGATGAGAGCACGTGAATGAATACAAAATGTAACAGATATTTAATAAATTAGTGTTTATAGATTAATTTAAAAAAAATGAAATCAATCTTGCAGTATTGAGACATTTAACAAATAAATTCTTTCCCTTTTATAAGCTTTATTTATTTTTAAATTTTATTTACTACATTGAGCGGAGGGACAAGTTGTACATGTCGATATAACAAGGGTACTGAATGAAATAAATTTAAAAACAAAACTGTCAAGAATAGGCCTATATATCGCAAACAGTTTTAAATCTAAATTTTGATTAATTAAATTATTCATCTCCGTTTATGACTACTTATCTTATCTTATATAATACAGGCGTTAATAAAAAAAAAAAGAAGATGATTACGTCCTACGCGTTATGCATTCAGTCATTTATATTAACAATGCCAAGTCACTGGTTTCCCTGGCTAGCCCAGGCAACTCATTCCATGCTCTAATGGCACTAGGGAAGAAAGAGCATTTGTAAAGATTTGTCCATTAGTTGGGGCAAAGTAAAGGCGGTTGGTCGTTGTGCTGGCCACATGACACCCTCGTTAACCTTAGGCCACAAAATCAGATGACCTTTACATCATCTGCCCTAGAGACCACAAGGTCTGAAAGGGGAACTTTGCTTTTTTTTTTACTCGTCTTTATGTATCTAGAAAATTTATTTCATTTTATTTAAAATAACTATAGCAATGTCTTCGTTTACAGCCAGCAAGTCAAACATTGATGCCCCGTTTCTCTATTTACACGCTCCTTCAGAAGAGCTCCTCTTTTGACTTCACTTTTTTTATAGTCCAATAAACCACTTCGTTCCATGCCAGCATTGGGGCAACGCTCTCCAATGACGCCAATGTGCTTGTGTTTCAGGGCATGTGTGTCATTAAAGTTTTTTTGTTTCTTAACGTCAGTGCTCCAGTTTAAAGTGTGTCAAAGGAGATTTAATGTGTAGACTGAACTACTTTTATTTCGTCATGCTTCACCTGTTTTCGAAAAAAAAAAGACATTCAAATTAAATGCAGAAAAATAACATTCAGAAGTTTGCACTTGCAGGTTGTGTTTTGCACTCTCCCTACTATTCAATCTTCCAAACACATCTTGTAGTAAGGAGCTGTCTACAAGGTTATATACGTTGGTTTGAAAGAGGAAGGGGGGCAGTGTGGATAAAGAAATATCAAGGGAGCTGAGTTCCAATTTTGACTCGAATAGAGTTGTGTTTGCTGAGGTCCTAAAGGCAGCAAATCTCCTCGCAGATAGATTATTCCACATTTCCGCGCAAAAGATTGCACCATGGCAGTGTTTCACAAAACTGTAAATTAAAGGAAGAGAACAATACAAAATTCCCCATAAAGAATATAAATAATTAGAAAAAAAAAGGCATAATTATGTTTGTGAATCACTGATTTTTTTAATAGTATTTTTACAGATCTAGAACTTTAGAATTTAGCTTATTTTTCAACATTGATTCTGGAATAGTAATACATTTATTTACTAATCTTATTCTGTATAACTCAAAATGCTCACACACCGGCAGATAATGAAAGTCATCACCTATTTCATGAGTACAACATGGACATATTCAATCTTCAAAATTCCCCTATTGCGACGGCCTAGTTCAAGTTTACTTTTAATTTTTAAAAAAGTATAGCTTCCCTTTCTCACTATTTTGCTGAAAACATTGATCTATTATTCTACGGCCGACAATAACCAGTGAAATTTTTATGTTGAAGTTGTCTGGGCATAACCACATGTATCTCATACATAACTTCTCTAATAAATATATGTAGTTCGTCCATCGTGGTTCGACAATAATGTCAAACAAGACTGTGTGACAGATGACCACTTTTGTCATTCAGTTCAGGGGGCTTAGGGCTTCGCACTGGGGCCTTGCGCATCCTCATGTGGATGGCTCAGTTTTTTCTTGCTATTTTACTGTACACTGTCCACGTTTCTGAGGCATAGAGCAATGTACGGAGGATGACAGCTCGATAGAACCCTAGCTTAGTAGTGATACGTCGTATCCAAACATTTGTAGACAGTCTGCCATAGGATGCACTGGTCTTGGCGCTACGCGGGTTGATCTTTCCGTTTCTGGAGAGTGTGCTGCCAAGGGAGGTGAATCTGTCCACTGCATTTATTTCCTGTCCATTTATTTAATGCTTGGATCCAAGTAGATTTTATCTGGAGCAGGCAAATATAAGACTTCGGCCGTAACTATGAACACAAAAAGAGACTTTATCTCTGTAATTTGACATGCAGTGCCCTGCAGTGGTCATTTAAATATTTGGAATTCATTATCTTTAGTAAAAAAAAAACTGTACCTTATTTGAGAGATTCCATTACATTTGCAATGGATAGTTTAATTTTAAAAAAAAAGCTTTCTTTCATTAATGTCGCCATTATTAATTTACTGGTTTCTCATAAAGGGGGCACGGTGGTTGAGGGGTTAAGCGCTTGGCTTCCGAACCTCTGGTCCTGGGTTCGAATCCCGGTGAAGACTGGGAATTTGAATTTCGGAATTTTTTAGCGCGCCCATGAGTCCACCCAACTCTAATGGGTACCTGACTTTAGTTGGGGAAAATAAAAGGCGGTTGGTCGTTGTGCTGGCCACATAACACCCTGCTCGTTAACCGTTGGCCAAAGAAACAGTTGACCTTAACATCATCTGCCCCATAGATCACAAGGTCTGAAGGGGACACTCTTCTCATAAAACCATGTAATTTGGTGTTTTTACATTTATCATTTTAAAAAAAAATTTAGACGCAAATGCTCAAGCATTTCATATTTTTCTATCCCCATTATTCACATTATTCAAGGGGAGTATAAAAAAGTCACTTCTGCCTTTTAAATAGGCCTACTTCAATTATTGTGAACGAAACACATATATAAAAGAAAAGTTATAATTAGATCTAGATATACTTATAGATAAGCTTTAGCTTTTGCACTTATTTACAATAGCAAAAAAAAAATAGATCAACCTTTATGCAAACTGTCCTCTCATAATTTATATATTTTAAATGGAAGAGTGTACCCAAGCGTTTAAAAAAAATATCGTAATTAGATATACATAGAAAAATACGTTAACAGAGGGACGCGACACACTACAGATCAATGTCAATGCCGTAACATACAAGCTGGGTTTTATACAGAAGGTACGACGGGAATTCATTAATCGCTTTTCATGGTGTACTGAGATCTGACACAGACACTAGAGGTCGCTCCAGATTGCCTCGATAAACAACACTCTTTTTCTTTGAGACAGAACAGAATCTTATCTGATTGGACATCGTGCCAACTGCAAATCTTTCAAAGTTACGTAACGAAAAATCCCTACATGCAACTGAGTCTGAATGGGTCGTAGACTTCTACTTCTGTTTCTCTACATGAGATGCATCATACTTGTACTAAGAAATGTAGGTGATCCTATCTGGGGTTCAATGTACTAGCACTAAATTTTGGTAATTCGTATGTTTTTCTGTCTTTTTTTATTTATTTCCTTAAAAATTGGTAGCATTGTCAGCTCAACACAGACATTTAATTCTCCGAATTAGGTCAAATCTAGGTCTGGGTTTCTGCGTAAAATACTTCGCTCTTCTTTCTTTCTCAGACTTGAAGATATTGGCCGTATTTTTATCATTTAATTTGTTATAGTAATATAATTTATTGTATTTCCTATCAAAGAGAATCTTTATTTTTTTATTACAATACCTCTATTCATACCGTAGCTTCGTGGAACCTGGAACTTTCTGGGTGGGTGGAACATGAATACGGCTAAACGGCTCTGACGATTTCCCTAGAAATTTGACAGCTGACTTTAGAACTGCGATATATGTATTTGGAACGGACTATACGCTTTCGGTAATTTCCGAGTGTAAGCCTTATATTCATACATATACATATTCTTTTTAGCGTCCCCCGTAAGGGGAAAAAGCCGCTATTAGGTTTGTGCAAAATGTCCGTCTGTCCGTCTGTCCGTCTGTCCGTCTGTCACACTCAGGGCGCCGAAACTAGAAGAGATACGAAAAATATTTTTTCACCATTAAATGCGGCT
>JADKLZ010019978.1:0-12475 GCA_021533235.1 Biomphalaria straminea | reverse complement strand
TTTATCTAAAGGCATGTCAGAATAGTATAAAGTCTAGTTTGATCGAATTTTATCTAAAGGCCTGTCAGAATAGTATAAAGTCTAGTTTGATCGAATTTTATCATTTTATCTAAAGGCCTGTCAGAATAGTATAAAGTCTAATACATTTATACATTCCTTCTCACCGGAAAAGGGGGTGGGTGGTGCTGTGTAAAAAAAATGTTTCTTTTTTTAAACTCTAACATTCATTAGTCAAGAGCATCCAAAGCACAAGAAAGATGATGCTTATTATAAACTATCCCGACAAAATTAACGTCTAATCTTTCGACTCAGGACCGGACAGAACAGAATGCGACAACACATGTACCGGAATCTCAAAATTGGAACCAGTGATATCTGCCCATGTGGAGTGTCATCAGAGAATGCCGACCACGTCCTCCAATACTGCTCTCTTTACCAAGAGGCCCACACAAGACGCTGGCCCCAAAACACCCACAATAGAAAGAAAACTATATGGAGAGCTCCCTGATTTAAAAACCAATGCGCAGTTCATCTCATGTATAGGTCTAGTCATATGAAGGTTCCAACATAGAAAATGAGAACAAAGTAGAAGAATAGTCAAGAGCAAATTAAGAGCAAAAACATCGTTCTAGAAGTTAGATAAAGAGAGTATCGTCTTCTTTTCAAAGTCCGTTTTAAAAATGTTTTTCTAGTTTCAGTTCAAAATAAACACATACCATGCCACTAAAGTCAGGTACCCATTAGAGTTGGGTGGACTCAGGGGCGCCCTAATAATCCCGAAATTCAAAATCCCAGTGTTCACAGGGATTCAAACCCAGGACCTCAGGTTCAGAAGCCAGCGCTTAACCATTCGACCACCGCGCCCACTCTGCTAGATTTCCATAAAGAAACAAATTTTCATTCTCCCTGCATACATTGTGTATGGACTTGTCAATATAGAAATTGTGCGTCTTTAGATTTGATGTTGAAATTTTTAAATCTACCAACAGTCAGAATTTTTCTGAATGTTTTAAATCTCAGAAACCAGTCTTAGAATAGCAGATACTATATTTTGACCCTCGCTTTAAAAAAAAATAAATTCGGGTGTGGTTCCCTTTCACGGGGGGGGGGGGGGGCATTTTAAGAATCAGATGCTACATTTTCACCCTCAAGTCCAATTTGCTTTAAGCAAACAGAAACAAATTGCAGAGACCTTGCTCGCGTTCTTTGTCGGATAAAACAGGTTTATAATCCGTAAGAAGAGTTTTATTATTATATGTGTATGTTTACTTAGTGCTTTGAGAGTTGCAACGCAGAGAGGTTTCAGTGCAGGTCGATGACCGTAGATTAAAGTAGGACACTCAATATATTGAGGTTTTCACAATCTATAGCAGCCTCTTGTTGCTAGAATTTCTTGCGAATTGAGTTTGATTGGGCCGAGACAAACATCTTAACACGATGATAAGCTAACGCCGAAGTCTAAGTAAGTAAGTAAGAGCTAACGACATATACGCGTATGTACGCAATCTGCACTTCACTTATAAATCTAGAAAGAACCTTTTCAAGTGTACACATTATTTTGTTTTCATTATCTACAAAACGCCATGTCCAAAAAAATATATGGACTAACTTCAATAAACATTTAGCCCGAACGTACTTTAACTATAAATGTAATCTATACGGTTGATGGTGTAAACGTTATTCAGTTTCTTTGACCAATGGATAAAATTCGTGTGGTTGGACTCGGGGGCTTTCTAAGAATCCCAAATTCAAACTCAGAGTCTTCACCGAAATTCAAACCCTAAAAGAAGCCAATGGAATTGAGATGCTACAGAAGGATCCTAGGTATCACATTCAAAGGCCGCATCACAAACCAAGAGAATTAGAGACAGGGTCACTGCAGCGATCGGACCCAATGATGACCTGCTAACTATAGTAAAAAAAAAAAAAAAGAAAACAAGCTAAAAATGTATGGCCATATACCAAGATCTTCGGGGCTCGTTAAGACCTTCCTTCAGGGAACAGTACCAGGAAAAAGAAGAAGAGGCAGAGAGAGAAAGCGATGGGAGGACAACATAAAAGAATGGGAGGGCATGCAATTAAATGATGTTCCAACTAAGGCAAAGGATCGAGAGGAATAGAGAAGGACGGTCGACGAATCTTGCATGGTGCCCCAATGATCCAGCATACTAAGGGATAAGCAAAGGTACAAAAAGGTAAATGGAGCTTAAAGCTTCCACCATACCCTAGAATGGCCTAGATGTTCAAGAGGTCGGTGAATGAATTTTTTTTCCTTCAAGGAATCAGAAATAAAGGTGTTTGAGAAACACTGGAATTTAAAAAGTTTTAAAAGTTACGAATATTTTAAAATTATACTCTCAAAATTACAAAAACGTCTTTACACTACATAGACAACTACATAAGCAATAGGCACTACATAGACAACTACATAAGCACTTAGGCACTACATAGACCAGATTGCGAGAGTTTTGTTCTTGTTAACCAGCGCTGAGATCGGGCTCCTACTAGATCTCATCTCAGAATTCTCGATTGTAATCGTCTGTATCGCGATCGTCTGCAAGCGCTCTGCAAGGCAGGACCAGATCACAAGTCTCTAGTCTCTAGCATTGATGTCTCGTCAGTTTAATCAAACATCCAAGGTCTATGTTTATTTTTCTTTTAAAAAAAAAGTCGACTCCTTCAAGGCCTCTCAGCAGGCTGCTTTGCAGGGCTCGCTTGTGTGTGACGTTTAGACTACAGCTCTAGAATGAAAGGATAGTTTTCTGCTGATGCGAAGTGCAAATGTAAACTCTTGTTCAAACATGGCTTCTTTTGTTGCGTTAAACGTAAAAGTTTAGCCATTCGCATGGATTGAATATATCCTTAGACATATGTTTCGAAAAGTTTATGTAACAGAATTTGTTTGTGCACGCATCACTTAAAAGTTAGTCCAATGAAATCGAGACTCTGTTGCTTCATTAGGCCCTGTGGACAGAAATTTCGAAGGGCCTGATAGCACAGCAACACGGACCGGAAATTGTCATATGTTAGGCATCACTGTGTATAAGATCAAGGAATTTTGAAATGAACAAATGCATGTTTGAATAACTTATTGACTTTTGATAGATCAATATTTAGTACAGATACATATTTTTTTTGTTAAGTCTCTAGTACTAGTGCTGAAAAATGTGGTTTAAATGGACGGTTCTTGCAAGTACGTAAAACGACTCTTGCCATGTAGATCTGATTTAATAAATATAACAAGTGGCGTAGCTAGGGTGGGTGGAGAATCCCCATGGTGCCCCCTATTGAGTGTCTTAATTAATTAATTAACAATTGGTAGTTAAATATTTTGTTGGATATCGAACAAGGGAAAGAAATCTTGCTGACAGATGTAGTGGTAAAAGATGAATTAATCCCCTTGAGGAGGCTTCAGACATAAGTGAACATGTTGGTTTTTTTTAAATGCTTTTAAAATGCGATGACGGTAGCTTTCACACAGATACCACCTTCTTTTCCTCTTTTCTTTTTGCAACTGGTCCAGACAAGTGTTAGGATCATAACAGCGCGGGCATGTTATTTTGCCTCAACGTGGCGCCCGCGTGGAAACGGCTACCAGAGGAAGTGGCTAGGCTAAAAAGTTACAAACATAACTCCCGTGGGGGTGCCCACGGGGGGACGAGAGTCTACCCCTTGCACGGTTAGCGGGGTTGAAAGAAAGCTCCCACGACACTGTCACGAATCCATGCGCCGTTCCTCAAGGGAACGTTACAATAATGGCGTATCCCGCACGGTTAGCGTTGTATAACGAAGGAAAATGGCGGCGGCCCCCGGTATCACTTGGCCTTCGTCCATGATTTCTAGTCCATGTGTCCGGAGTGCCAGTGGTATTGGAGACAGCAATGTCCTATAGGCACTGACTCGGGTCACCCCCAGACAGACCTGTGGTCAGACAGGTTTTTTTTTTACTGTTTGATATTTGTTCTCGGACGGATTCAGACAGGTTTTTTTTTTCAAACTTAGAGCTCGAAGAGCCTTCGGCTCAGCTCTTAGACTTTGCAGCGGATCATAACAGACGGATAATATTTCTAATCGCAAACATTTATCATTCTTAGTTTAGATCTATGACATGTCAATCTAATTGATGCAATTACAATTAATAAAACTTTATAACTTTAATAGAACTTTAAATAGTTTTTTTTTATTCTTGTTGGTCTTTTCAAAGCTAGAATTGTTTATATTGTAGATTGGTTTATGGATTTCGCTGTGCAAAGCACACTGGACAGACTCTTTGCAATATTGAAGCATAACAAGAAATATGTCACATATGCCATTGTAGATTTAGTTGTATATTTTACATTTAAAAGATTGTGTGTATATTAGAAATATAAACCCTCGCTTGATGGCTCGCGAGTTAATCAGGGAACATAGACACGAGTTGTTACCTTGGGTTCTTCCAGAGACGTATACAAGTTTAAACTTTGATTCTATTGGTTGTTTTAAAAAAGAAGTCACCTGACTTCCGCCCAAGAGTCTGTAATTTTGCGCTAGTTGATCAGTCGATGTTTGAAAGTCTTATTGAGCACACGTGTTTATAAGATCTCTAAGTTTAATTAACAAAGGAGCCTTGTAATATTGTTCATCTTGTTAGATCTGCCATTGTACATAAGTTGTACTTACGTTTTGTTCAAATAAAGTTCCTGAAATTTGTTTTCTACAAGAAAATCTTTTATTGTGAATTTCTAGATCTACATTTATTCAACTACTTCGATTCAAGATTTAACCAATCCCCGGCATGTCACGTCATTCACCATCATCATTCAACATAATAGTAATATAACATCGTGACATAATTGGCACGTGACAAAATAAATAGAATGAGAAATTATAGACCGGATAGAAGACTCGAAAGTAAAGTAGCAATAACGCATAAAACCCTGAACCATAATCTTCAAATACAAAAACAGAATTTAATAAAATACTCAGAAAGACACAAAGATGGAGCCACATGTATCACTCCATATGCTAGGACAAATTTCTACAAATGTTCCTTTTTCTCTAGTGCTATTAAAGCAGGTAATGGGTTGCCTGAGTCAGCCAGGAAAAGCAGAATTTAAGTCATTGGTTAACATGCATGACTAGCTTGACCTAGAAACACGTGAAGGATGTAATCATCTTATTTTTAATGTAACGTCTGTATTTTATAAGGTAAGATAATGGAGGTATGAATGAATGAGGGCTTACTGCCTGAGGTTCCACAGTACTGGTCACACTTGTTTGTTGTTTTTTCCCCGATGACTCTAACCTCAGATATAAGAGACTTTATAATAAGAGTCAGAGCCGAACACTCTGAGCCGGGTTTAAAAAAAAAGAGGACCTAACTTATAAACAAGGACTCTGGTAGACTTTACGATATGCTTTGCATTCTTTTCAAAAGAAACATTTTTATTTTGATTCTGTGTAGGGCTTCCTGGGAAAAAATATTCTTATGGTTTGAGTTCTACACACACATACACATACAAGCTCTCTCTCTCTCTCTCTCTCTCTCTCCACTCTCTCTCTCTCTCTCTCTCTCTCTCCTCTCTGTTTCTCCTAAACATAACTAAGGAGACTGTTAGGAAGGTAGTGACGTATTCTCCGGATTCGTCGCAAACGTTACGGTGGGAGGAAAAAACAACCTCAAATTCTGGACCCCTACCTATTTTCTTACCTGTCAATTAGACCTGAGGAGGGGGTGTAATAGGTCAAGGCGTCCTCCTCCTCCTCTTCTCTCTCTCTTTCTCTCTCTCTCTCTCTCTTACGTCCATTAAAAGGGGAACAAGTCATGAGACCTTGAATCACTGGCTGGAAAGGTTTTTAAAAAAAATGGGGGGAGGGGGTCATTTTTACTTATATTCATTACATAAATCGTCCATTAAAAACTGTATCTGTTTCGGGATTAGCTCTAGATTACCAGACCTCATTGTTTAATCCAGTCTCACGCGACACACACACAAACCCACGTGACACAGCACGAGGCTGGTGCTTCCAGAGTTGCACTCTATGATTGCGACTATAAAAAGCGCGACTGGTCAAATAGACTGCCAATGTTTCAGATGTTTCGCCTTGTTGGTTTTACTAACCACCTTGGCCTAAAGTATTTTTTTCGTATCTCAGTTTGTGATTTCTTTCTTGTAAGATTTGAAGGTAATAGAAACTTTCTTTAATCGTATTCTTTTCCCTTTGTCAAATTTTCAGACATCGATGTATTCGACTATAATGAATCAATTTTATGTCAGTAAATTAACTTTTAAAAAATTCAATATAGTAGATATGCGGAATATAGATACAGAAAAGAGAATTTAAAAAAAAAACGTAAAAAAAAAGATAACTTTAAAATATCAAGATATATTTTTGATGTGAACTATTATATAAGCAAAAAGAATGTATTCAATCGATAAAGTAGTACAAGTATAGAAAACAAAACGGTGTATGGTATTGCGTTACATGCGTTTAGATCGGCCAATTATTATTGAAAAACTTTTGACATATAAACACTTGCGGCTTTTGGAATATCTGCACATGTATGTAAAAATATATAGTTATTTAAAAAAAACTTTTTTTAACCCTTTTTTTCCGTTGGTTTGTATCCGGTAATTATAGATTACAAATTATGCAAACATATTTAATGTAATCTACTCTAGAAATATATACACTGGCCAATGAGACACATTTTTGTGCTAATCTTAATAAGCAATCCAAATCTATAATCTCTTCAGATATCAAGAACTGTGTGAATTTGTTTTTTCCCCAAAAGGAAACTAGGCATCTTCAGTTTTAACTCTTTCTTTCCGTAATTATTTTTCCACGTTTTGAAGGAATTCTTCATTTTGCTCATTACTATTTTACTACCCTGTTATGATTAAGCTTCAATAGCTTTGTTGTTTGTTATCAGAAAATGTTGTATTTGGTATAGAATTAAATGAAAATGCATGCTCTTTTTATATAATTCAAAGTCAAGTTCACAAAAATTAAATATTAATTGAATTTGATGAGGTCGAAATCAATTATTGTATTGTCGATTAGGAGAGAAGGTTTTTAAAATAAAATTACAACATGATTCGCATATTCCGTGCATCAGAAAGAAAAATGATAAATTCTTTGAATTTCAATTTCAATTCGTTCAATTCTTTTTACAATATTTCCTTTAAAAACATCATGCAATTGGCTTGGCTTGGCTTGCTTGACTACCTAGAAGGGGGCTCGAGGTTCGACACCCGACTCGGGCAGAGTTGTGTTTACCGAGCGCCCAAAGGCAGCACGGGAAACCAATTCCTAGATACCCCCTCCCCCCCACTGGTCCACAAATGAGATTGGACCAAAGCGCTCTGAGCATGCTATAAGCATGAAAGTAGCGCTATATAAAAGCTATAATAATAATACAATTGGATGGCTAAAACTTCAACATCCATCCTAGATGTAATTTAAAAAATCTAATTTGTATATCTAAATTTGAGTCTAAATCCTATTGAAAATTGTCACGATCAATTAAGCAATGTCAGAGACATTCAATTAAACTGATGCTGCCAACAATCTTTTTTACAAAGCTTATATCAAATCACTCAGTCTGTCCGTCTGTCTGTCTGACCTAAAGTTTGTACATGTTATTTCTCCGACACCCAATCTCGGATGAAGCTGAAATTTTGCCCAATTATTTTTTTTACATGACAACACAAGAATCAATTTAAAAAAAAAACTATTAGCTAATTAGCTATTGGTTATAAATTACTTTGTTTGGTATCTTAAACAAGGGAAAGAAATAGTACTTGACTGAAGTGGTGGTATAAGCTGAATTAGTTTCCTTTACAGATTGTCGTCTGAGGCTTCTTACACATTTAATGACACGACTGATCCAGACTAAAATTGATACACTTGTTAAGCTTTATTTTTTTTTAAAGTGTTTTATTGTATTTTGCTTGTTAAACTCATTTTGTTCCTTCTTTTTTTTTCAATCTAGTCCTGTATCTTAAAGTCTTTTGTTTTCCTGTCTGCTTCAGGCAACCCATTCTTTCAGCGTTCTTCCCTTCAACTTCATTACCAAACTTTGTTTATCTGCGACAGTCCAGCAGTTAAATGTCAGGTGACGTGACTCATGACGTCAGTCGATATTTCAAAAAAAAAAAAAAACTGTCAGCATTCAAAGTAGATGTACCAATGTACCCTAGATAAAGGTTCTTGAAGTGTAACAGCTATCTGCGAGAGGTGTACATGCGGACAGAGGAAATGACAGTACTACGAGCCCCTGCTGGGTCCATGGCGTCATGGCGTGACCTCCGTGTGAGGTCTAGTCCCTGTTGCACTGAGCTAGTCTTTTAACTTATATTAACTCACTCTGTCTGTCTGTCTGTCTGTCTGTCTGTCCGGGAAGATTCTTGTAAAAGTTTTGTTTCTCCCACTTCCCATTCTCGGAGAAAGTTAAAACTTTTGACCACTTATGTATTGTCGATGAGAGCACGTGAATGAATACAAAATGTAACAGATATTTAATAAATTAGTGTTTATAAATTAATTTTAAAAAATGAAATCAATCTTGCAGTATTGAGACATTTAACAAATAAATCCTTTCCCTTCTATAAGCTTTATTTATTTTTAAATTTTATCTACTACTTTGAGCGGAGGGACAAGTTGTACATGTCGATATAACAAGGGTACTGAATGAAATAAATTTAAAAACAAAACTGTCAAGAATAGGCCTATATATCGCAAACAGTTTTAAATCTAAATTTTGATTAATTAAATTATTCATCTCCGTTTATGACTACTTATCTTATCTTATATAATACAGGCGTTAATAAAAAAAAAAAGAAGATGATTACGTCCTACGCGTTATGCATTCAGTCATTTATATTAACAATGCCAAGTCACTGGTTTCCCTGGCTAGCCCAGGCAACTCATTCCATGCTCTAATGGCACTAGGGAAGAAAGAGCATTTGTACAGATTTGTCCATTAGTTGGGGCAAAGTAAAGGCGGTTGGTCGTTGTGCTGGCCACATGACACCCTCGTTAACCTTAGGCCACAAAATCAGATGACCTTTACATCATCTGCCCTAGAGACCACAAGGTCTGAAAGGGGAACTTTGCTTTTTTTTTTACTCGTCTTTATGTATCTAGAAAATTCATTTCATTTTTTAAAAATAACTATAGCAATGTCTTCGTTTACAGCCAGCAAGTCAAACATTGATGCCCCGTTTCTCTATTTACCCGCTCCTTCAGAAGAGTTCCTCTTTTGACTTCACTTTTTTTTAATAGTCCAATAAACCACTTCGTTTCATGCCAGCATTGGGGCAACGCTCTCCAATGACGCCAATGTGCTTGTGTTTCAGGGCATGTGTGTCATTAAAGTTTTTGTTTCTTAACGTCAGTGCTCCAGTTTAAAGTGTGTCAAAGGAGATTTAATGTGTAGACTGAACTACTTTTATTTCGTCATGCTTCACCTGTTTTCGAAAAAAAAAAGACATTCAAATTAAATGCAGAAAAATAACATTCAGAAGTTTGCACTTGCAGGTTGTGTTTTGCACTCTCCCTACTATTCAATCTTCCAAACACATCTTGTAGTAAGGAGCTGTCTACAAGGTTATATACGTTGGTTTGAAAGAGGAAGGGGGGCAGTGTGGATAAAGAAATATCAAGGGAGCTGAGTTCCAATTTTGACTCGAATAGAGTTGTGTTTGCTGAGGTCCTAAAGGCAGCAAATCTCCTCGCAGATAGATTATTCCACATTTCCGCGCAAAAGATTGCACCATGGCAGTGTTTCACAAAACTGTAAATTAAAGGAAGAGAACAATACAAAATTCCCCATAAAGAATATAAATAATTAGAAAAAAAAAGGCATAATTATGTTTGTGAATCACTGATTTTTTTAATAGTATTTTTACAGATCTAGAACTTTAGAATTTAGCTTATTTTTCAACATTGATTCTGGAATAGTAATACATTTATTTACTAATCTTATTCTGTATAACTCAAAATGCTCACACACCGGCAGATAATGAAAGTCATCACCTATTTCATGAGTACAACATGGACATATTCAATCTTCAAAATTCCCCTATTGCGACGGCCTAGTTCAAGTTTACTTTTAATTTTTAAAAAAGTATAGCTTCCCTTTCTCACTATTTTGCTGAAAACATTGATCTATTATTCTACGGCCGACAATAACCAGTGAAATTTTTATGTTGAAGTTGTCTGGGCATAACCACATGTATCTCATACATAACTTCTCTAATAAATATATGTAGTTCGTCCATCGTGGTTCGACAATAATGTCAAACAAGACTGTGTGACAGATGACCACTTTTGTCATTCAGTTCAGGGGGCTTAGGGCTTCGCACTGGGGCCTTGCGCATCCTCATGTGGATGGCTCAGTTTTTTCTTGCTATTTTACTGTACACTGTCCACGTTTCTGAGGCATAGAGCAATGTACGGAGGATGACAGCTCGATAGAACCCTAGCTTAGTAGTGATACGTCGTATCCAAACATTTGTAGACAGTCTGCCATAGGATGCACTGGTCTTGGCGCTACGCGGGTTGATCTTTCCGTTTCTGGAGAGTGTGCTGCCAAGGGAGGTGAATCTGTCCACTGCATTTATTTCCTGTCCATTTATTTAATGCTTGGATCCAAGTAGATTTTATCTGGAGCAGGCAAATATAAGACTTCGGCCGTAACTATGAACACAAAAAGAGACTTTATCTCTGTAATTTGACATGCAGTGCCCTGCAGTGGTCATTTAAATATTTGGAATTCATTATCTTTAGTAAAAAAAAAACTGTACCTTATTTGAGAGATTCCATTACATTTGCAATGGATAGTTTAATTTTAAAAAAAAAGCTTTCTTTCATTAATGTCGCCATTATTAATTTACTGGTTTCTCATAAAGGGGGCACGGTGGTTGAGGGGTTAAGCGCTTGGCTTCCGAACCTCTGGTCCTGGGTTCGAATCCCGGTGAAGACTGGGAATTTGAATTTCGGAATTTTTTAGCGCGCCCATGAGTCCACCCAACTCTAATGGGTACCTGACTTTAGTTGGGGAAAATAAAAGGCGGTTGGTCGTTGTGCTGGCCACATAACACCCTGCTCGTTAACCGTTGGCCAAAGAAACAGTTGACCTTAACATCATCTGCCCCATAGATCACAAGGTCTGAAGGGGACACTCTTCTCATAAAACCATGTAATTTGGTGTTTTTACATTTATCATTTTAAAAAAAAATTTAGACGCAAATGCTCAAGCATTTCATATTTTTCTATCCCCATTATTCACATTATTCAAGGGGAGTATAAAAAAGTCACTTCTGCCTTTTAAATAGGCCTACTTCAATTATTGTGAACGAAACACATATATAAAAGAAAAGTTATAATTAGATCTAGATATACTTATAGATAAGCTTTAGCTTTTGCACTTATTTACAATAGCAAAAAAAAAATAGATCAACCTTTATGCAAACTGTCCTCTCATAATTTATATATTTTAAATGGAAGAGTGTACCCAAGCGTTTAAAAAAAATATCGTAATTAGATATACATAGAAAAATACGTTAACAGAGGGACGCGACACACTACAGATCAATGTCAATGCCGTAACATACAAGCTGGGTTTTATACAGAAGGTACGACGGGAATTCATTAATCGCTTTTCATGGTGTACTGAGATCTGACACAGACACTAGAGGTCGCTCCAGATTGCCTCGATAAACAACACTCTTTTTCTTTGAGACAGAACAGAATCTTATCTGATTGGACATCGTGCCAACTGCAAATCTTTCAAAGTTACGTAACGAAAAATCCCTACATGCAACTGAGTCTGAATGGGTCGTAGACTTCTACTTCTGTTTCTCTACATGAGATGCATCATACTTGTACTAAGAAATGTAGGTGATCCTATCTGGGGTTCAATGTACTAGCACTAAATTTTGGTAATTCGTATGTTTTTCTGTCTTTTTTTATTTATTTCCTTAAAAATTGGTAGCATTGTCAGCTCAACACAGACATTTAATTCTCCGAATTAGGTCAAATCTAGGTCTGGGTTTCTGCGTAAAATACTTCGCTCTTCTTTCTTTCTCAGACTTGAAGATATTGGCCGTATTTTGATCATTTAATTTATTATAGTTATATAATTTATTGTATTTCCTATCAAAGAGAATCTTTATTTTATTTAATTTTTTTTTACAATACCTCTATTCAAACCGTAACTTCGTGGAACCTGGAACTTTCTGGGTGGGTGGAACATGAATACGGCTAAACGGCTCTGGCGACTTTCCTAAAAATTTGACAGCTGACTATAGAACTGGGATATATGTATTTTGAACGGACTATACGCTTTCGGTCATTTCCGAGTGTAAGCCTTATATTCATACATATACATATTCTTTTTTTTTTCAATTTTCGGATCGCTATTGGCTTTCTTTTCGGATCCCTATTGACTCTCTTTGCAGCTCTCTATTGGCTCTACTAGCTGCTCTCT
>JADKLZ010019961.1:0-18109 GCA_021533235.1 Biomphalaria straminea | reverse complement strand
AACGCCCAGTTGGGAATGTCTTATAATCTTTTTGTTTAGGTCGCCATAGACAATAGACAAATTAAACAATATTAAAGCGAGAGTTGATTATTATTCAAAGTATCCGATCTAATAAACTGTTTCTTAGCCAAGAAATTATTTTTGTTGTTAACAATTTTTATTTTTCTTAGTACCCCTTACGGGCGTCTCGCAAACCCCTGGTTGTCCGCGGACCACAGATTGAGAACCATTATCTTATCTTATACAATACAGAAGTTACTTTAAAAAAGAATATGATTACGTCCTACGCGTCATGCATTTAGTCATGCACATTAACTAATGACTTAAATTCTGCCAAGTCACTGGTTTTCCTGGCTAGCTCAGGCAATCCATTCCATGCTCTAATAGCGCTAGGGTAGAAGGAGCTTTTGTACAAATTTGTCCTAGCATATGGGACGAGGAATGTGCCTTTTTCTTTGTGTCTTTACGAGTATTTTATTAAATTTTGTTTTTGAATTTGAAGATTATGGTTCAGTGTTCTATGTATAATTGCTACTTTACTTTTGAGTCTTCTGTCCTGAAGGCTTTCTAAATTTAGTGATTTTACCAAAGGTGTTACTCTAGTCAAATGTGAATATGGATTTGTTTTGAATCTCACTGCTCTATTTTGTGTCTGTTCTAGCTTCTTAATGTTTTCTTGAGTTGAGGGGTCCCAAACAGAGGATGCATATTCTATTATAGGCCTAACCAAGAGACCTTTGAAAGTATTACTTTGACTAAGTAAGTATTCAACGAAACTCACATGTGTCTATGTTAATATAATTTTTTAAAGAAAAAAAGTAATGGCTTTTTATTTATTGTATACATCCCTATATACACTTTTATACCGCAAGCGAGTAGTTTCATTCACTGCTACAGTAGCGATGTATTGAAAAGGTTCATTGAAGCAAACATCAGATCAGATGGGTCTACATACTCTATTATTAGTCTTTCGCCTAGAATCAAAATGCACAATTTAAATGTTGAATGTTCACATTTTCAATCACAATCGATAGCTCCGACAATGGAGATCATCAAACGTACACATCCACAAGGATAACAACAAGTATACAGTACTTTAATAGAGCGCCAGAATAACGAGGAAGTGGTCCAGGTTTCCCCTCAGCCAACAGCACAAGAAAAGCAACTCATTAAAATAGTAGAACTAAAGCTGATTTTTCTTACTTCCCTTGACATATAGATCAATCCTTTTTTTATAATTTAAATTCTATATTTAAAGTTTTAAGCAAATGATATGTCGAAAATTGATACGATTGCAACTAATCAAGAAAGCATACATCAAAATAAGTATTTGATATAATACATCTAAAACTTTATGTGGAAAAAAAAAGTACTAATAGGTGTTACAATATTATATATAACAGACACAAGACTGTGCGGTTCATTGCATTATATGTAAAAAATGACGAAGGATTTCAAAACTCTCAATGTTTCATGCGTTAATGTCATGTTGTGGTTGTGTGGCTTTTTCAACATACTTTGACTAATGTGAAAACTTTGACCAAAGCTTGGCTCAGTTTGATGGTTTTAAAGTAATGACTGTAAGGAAGGTGAATGACACCCCTTCTACAAGTGTTAGGACTAGCAATTCAAGCATTTATTTTGCGTTGAAATAAAAAAAACAACATAAGAAACTAATCGACCATTGCTATTATTCCTAGTTAGCTAGCCTAGCTCTCGGTCTGGGTTTATTCATTGGGTCGTATCAGTTTTATTTCAATGAACACAGCCACAGACTTAAATCACCATGAACTGAACACACACCAAAAATTCTGTGCTAGATTTATTCTGCAAACTCCATTGGTCTCAGCATTAAAAGAGACCTGAAAATGTGTTACGGACTTACTGAAGTAGATCACTTTATCTCAGACAGCACTAATAGTCAACTAAAAATGAAACTCCTAATTTACACCTGGTCCAATGGCTTCATTCAAGGGAAATAATCTTCACAGCAGCGGTCAGGTAAACTGCAGACTAGGAAGAAACCAAAAAGGGAGAAAAGAAGGGGAAAAGGGAACAACTGAAAGAAACAGAATAGAAATGGCTCACCGTCCAGGCAGTGAACTTTTTTTTTTTCGTATAGGCTTCATCGGAGTGGTAATTCTCCTACCTGCATGAGCATGTCACTAGTATACAATCTGGCAAGTGGAAGCAGCTCTTCTAGATTCAATCTAATCCAGCGAAATAATGAGACATATTACGCTGTGCGGGGGGGGGGGGCACTTCAACAATAGATTGAAGTAGGATCTAGACCTAGTCTTATATTCGTTATCGAGTGTGATCCTTCTGTTGAGGTCACCTCCTCTTGTGATGCGGCCATGTGGAGTTTCGAGTTGTCCTGCGCCCTAGGAGAGACCCAAGATAAAGTTATTTGTCACCGTCAGCCCATCGTACAAATAGGCCCTGAAATGACACTCGCCTGGGGCCCCGGGGCACTGCCAAGGCCGCCTCTGGTGATCAATGCATGCATCACAGCTTGACCGCTGTGCTGCGTGCCATTTCTGAGTGCGTATGTGTGTACCTCGTGGTCAAGTCTCAGAACGCTTCATTAATTTCATTTCTGTTAGGCGCTTGTTTCCAAACGTCTGACCAGCTCCACAAGAACTCTACGTTTTTTTAGTCTGCTAGTGTTACTTGGTCTAGTCTTGCATTGCAAGCGGAACATTTTGGTTGGTCATGGGACACAGCATGGCACTTAACCAACATTGTAATGTCACTAATCAATATGTTCATGTCATTAATCAATGTGTTCATGTTACTAATCAAAATGTTCATGTCACAAATCAATGTTCATGTCACTAATCTATATGTTCATGCCACTAATCAACACGTTCATGCCACTAATCAATATGTACATGTCACAAATCAATATATATGTTCATGTCACTAATCTATATGTTCATGGCACTAATCAACATTTTCAAAGATTGGTTTTGACAATTTTAGATAAAATCTTGTAGATCCAATATAAATCACTGTTCCCAACTTGCTTATAACTCAAAGATAATGGCATCTCATGTGTTCGCCCTTCAACACACACACACACATCTACATAGGCAGACAGTGTGTTCATTTTTCCAAGACACGTACTACATCACCAAATAGCCCCGTTGATGAGTGATTAGTAAGTATTGCCATTAACACCAGCTCGTGGTCAAAATATAAAACAATATGCAGGTAAAATAGAATAAAGAAAAGAATAACTAAAATGTCCTGAACGTCCGACGGCCCTTGATTCTCAGTCTAAGGAAATTTTAAAAAAAAACAAAAAAAAAAAAACACTCGCGTTGTGACCTAACACAGGCGAATATGTACACAAAGCAACACACATGTACAAGAGTGAACTAGGTCAACAACATGGGGGGGGGGGGGCAGCAGATAAAGGTTAAGAGGAGGAAGAGCGAAGCCATTTCAGGTCGAGCAAGTGACCCGGTGAGGGTGATGAGAGAGGCACACACACTGTCACAGGAGAGCCACTTGACCAATGGTACCCAGATCATGCTGTCAACGGACATTCATTCCTTTTGTAATGTGCATAGGTTTCGGAAAAGAAGAAAATGTTATCAAGTTCATGTCTAAGTCTCTAAGACGAAGTAACCCCTTTTAACACAGTGTACACTGAACGAAGAAGTATTCCATCTGTCAAGTGATGTATAATGTTCAAAGAAGAATGATGTATACAAGCGGTTAAATGGTGTACAAAGAAGAATGATGTATTCAATGTTGTTAATGATATATAATGTTCAAAGAAGAATGATGAATTCAAGCAGTTAAATGGTGTACAAGGAAGAATGATGTATTCAAGCGGTTAAATGGTTTACAAAGATGAAAGATGTATTCAATGTTGTTAATGATATATAATGTTGAAAGGAGAATGATGAGTTCAAGCGGTTGAATGGTGTACAAAGAATAAAGATGTAGAATAAAGATGTATTCAATCAGTCCAAAAGGTCTAATCCAAAAGGTCGATCACATTTCCTGTCATAGGTCATTAAATAGTAAGCAAAGGAAATCTGTCCCTGATCGATACAGTCCAGCCACACGCTAGATAAACTAAGAGACAGACAGCTTATGAAACAACGCAAGTTGGCGTCAAGAGGTGTGTTCATCTATTGTTACCATTGGGCTTGATTTGATTTCAGAGTTCTTCTTTAGTTTGTTTTCACTGGCTCCCAGAAAATGTTTAGAAACAAAAAAATAATGTTTTTAAAAAGTGTCAACTTCTTTTTGCAAGAGACACTTTTGCCCACCACAGAGTTAGAAACTGCTTACTCAACCATTTAGGAAGAGAAACTGTGAACTCAAACCAACAGCCTCAAAGTCTTACGTAATCCTATGTTTTAGTTTCACTGTTTAGCACAACAGAACAAAAAACAAAAACAAATGACAACAAATTTCGTATACCGTATAGAGAATAGTTTTTTTAGTTGATTTTAGATGACATATTTCTTTTTCTTATTTTGTTTTCTTTGTTTAAATTCAATGAATGAAGACTAGACGAACAGAAACAAGACCAATAATCAATAGGCTTGTTTATTTTGTGTTTTGTTTTTTCTTTGAGGCGCCAAGTTCTGTCTGGTCGAGAGTTTGGGGTGGAACCTCCACTTTACAAAAGTACTATTAGAAAGTAGCTCATAGTATGACACCGTGTTCAATGGTATGAAAACTGAGTCGAAGATGCAGTCATCACCAGGTGCCAAGATAATGAAAGTATAGGTCTAGGATACTATCGGTTCACTACCTAGAGTTTTACGTACTATTGAGCGTCTTTCCCTTTGAAAGAACATTGAGAATTACGTAGTGTTTGTAGAGGTTTGTTAGGAGTCAAAGCATGGAAGGCCTAAGGTACAGACTGGGAGCGTTCTTAAATGAAAGGGCATATCCCCAGCCCTGTCTTCTACAAGGGAAACCAAGGCTTATTTCCAGAATGCATTGGTCTGCGCGGCGACATCGAACCTATCAAAACATGTTTCAGCAATATTTCTAATCACACGCATTGGAAGTACTCAACTCTTAAAGTTTTTTTATTTTTTTATTTTAGAACAACCAAGTTGTTTCTTTGTTTTTCAATAACGAGTACGTCAATCGCACGTGTGCTCACGCCTCGTATCTAAAGTATACTTACTTATTGAGCGAGCATACGTCAACAAACATATTGCAATCAGTTTGGAAGGCGGACTCGTTCTTAAAAAAAAACTCATCTATGTAAATGTAAAAAAAACAAATCATGGCGGTGTGCGTGTGTGGAGGGGGGGGGTGATAACTCTGTATTTCTCAGTGAACCAGTCTCTTGACACACTGGTCAGTACAGTTATTGTATGGAGGGGAAAACACTTATCAGCTGTATCGTAAACCTTGCATCATTACTTCATGTATTTTGTCAGCACCAACAAAGGAAGAAAGAAATGTGTTCGCATTGCTAATAACTACAATGACGCTAAACAAAGGTGCACAGACATGCGTATATAGACATATCCCTCAAAATTTACGACGCCTAATACTGAATTAGTGCACGGTAACTAAGCTATGGTGCTGTCAAAAAGCTGTCATTGAGTTTCTGTCAACAACGTGAAATGTCAATACTTACCTATGAGACATTCTAGTAACTATTTGTTTTATTTGAGAATAGAGAGATTCGGATCTTTAAGCGATAGACAAATCTTTCAAAAATTTTTTTCTTGTGCGTTTCTTCTTCATCGTTCTCATGTCAAAGGATTCAGATCAGTAATCCATATCTGAGATGAACCGCGCAGTGGTTTCCAGATCAGGCAGTTCACTGTATAGTTTTCTTCTATAGGATGGTTTTTTCGGGGCCAGAGTCTTGTTCGGGCCTCTTGATATAGTGTGCAGCTTTTAAGGACTAGGTCCGGATTCTTGTGCATTTATCTACTTCATTTCTTTTTCTAATATGCGTAACAGGAACCATGAATGATGTATATTGTATATTGCAATTAAAGACAAGCATTAAAAAAACTAAATTGATTTTCCATAAAATGATTTCATCAATCAATTTTTTTTTTGTTTATCTTTTACGTAGCTTTGGATCATATGCATACATATTTCTTTTAACTAAAGAGACGCTCTACATTTGTAATAACTTTGTCTTTTTTAGACTACTGTATTAGTGGAACACCTCTACCTCTAGTGAGCGTGTTATTCTATGCCTGGTCTCAACAATATTGTATGTATCGCATGTTATTCCAAAATCCAATCAATTTAGTCAACATTTAAATTGAATACAATCTCGTCGTTCAAAAGCCTAGGTTAGATGATGGTGATGGTATCTCATAGCTGTGAGTTAGGAAGTGATCTTAGTCTAACATTGAATTCAACCATCTGTAAATCATGACTCTGTTTGATTCGCTGACCTCCGGTGGGATATTGATTTTACAAGTCTTTGTCCTGGTTGGCCAGACTCAGCTGGTGCTGATCGATGGACACAATATTTATCACCCACCCCCCCCAGACACGTCGTGCCAAATAGAAAAATAAAAAATAATACTAATAGTAGGCAAGCACACTAGCCTGGGGACACGTTTATTACAGAGAATGCTAGGCACATTTGTTAATGTATGCAAGTGTTCACCAACTACGAGACACTAAGTTGTGCATAGAGTTTGGTCAAGCTTTGTTGGAGATCTGGAGTAACAATGTAGAAGCATCGACTACTTGGTGGAAAGGGGGGGGGGGGCATAATTTACATCTCAAGACTACCAAACAACAAACTGTAGGGAAGTAGGCACATAGGAGATGGACGAGAAGGACAGCGGTTCCAATCTTGCTTTGCAGACAAAACAAAGCTAGAACCTATTCCAACTAGACGACCATCCAGTCATACCATCGAACTAGTTCTTACAATAGATCTAAATCTGTTGACTGTACACGATTATAACCAGTAAGCAACCGATCCACAATTTCTTGAAAAAAAAAAATTACTATGTTTAAACAATTGGTCTAGAATTTAGGGACAACACATTTACTATGTTGGAACAATTGGTCTACAATTTAGGGACCACACAATTAATATTTTGGAGCAATTGATCTACAATTTAGGGACAACACAATTACTACGTTGGAACAATTTGTCTACAATTTAGGGACCACACAATTACTATGTTGGAACAATTGATCTAGAATTTAGAGACCACACAATTACTACGTTGGAACAATTGATCTAGAATATTTTAGAGACCACACAATTACTATGTTGGAACAATTGGTCTAGAATTTAGAGACCACCTATGGATGGAGGAGATGCCTTGTAACGACACAACTCAGATCGAGTTAAGATTCGAGCTCGGACCCCACTGACAGGCATCCTAACAATTTATACCCTTCAACGAGGCATGCCAGATATATAGTTTTCTGTATAGGATTAACACGATCAAACTGTATAATGGCTTTACGTGTGTCTGCCAAAAAAGAAACAAGCTAAGACACTTTCTGCTAAACAGAAACATTGTATGAAGTCCATGCGTCAGATTTTGACATCCTCACAACTATAGGAACTAATGTGTGAACATAGAGTCTGCCACTGACAGCAAGACATTTGGAAATACACAGTTGAAGTGTTTTGTATTTCAAGTTGAACCCGACCCCCCCCCCTAACTCCTCATGAATGAATGAATGAACATCACCATGTTTCAACTATGAACTATCAGTTGCACTAAAATCTGTGCCGCTTTAGGGAGACAGCGTCGACTTCATTCACCTTCAGAGAGGCTCCTAGCAATGGAAATGAGATGTTATAGAATGAAACGGATACTAGGTACCACCTACAAAGACTACGGCTATTCGAAACAGGATCAAGATGGTACTTGGGCGCCACGATGACCTGCTGACCACTGTCGAAAAACGCAAACCTAAACATTTTTGGGCCATCTCACATGGTCCTCGGGGCTCCCAAATAACTTCCTTCAAGTTCAGCACCAGGAAAAAAAAAAAAAAAAGAAAGACGGTCGACAGACAGTGTCAGGTGCCCCTAAGGGACAGTGGAAGTTGAATGTGAAGTTACGTAATGTCAGAACTGTTCACCTCGACTGTCTGGGCCCCATGAAACACTCTGTCCTCCAATGGGACGGAAGTAGAGTTTCGACAAACTGAAGACAACAAGACATTTAATGTCTGCTGGTTTTTGCTTTAACACCTTAATCCGTTTTAGTAGAAGCGCTGAGAACATTCGTTTATATCTTTATTATTATAAATCAGTATTACTCCCCCGCCCCCTTTGTGTGTGTGTGTGTGTGCTCATGATGACACACTACTTGCTACTCGCCCCTTGTTTTGATTTCAAAGACGTATTGTGACGTGCAACCTTTTTGTTTTGATGACAACATTTCATAGGAATTGCTGACAGCTGCCGGAGAGATTTCTCAGGGCTGGAGTTTAGGTCATGACTATTTGAGGCACAACGGACGAAAGTTTTCAGTGTCGATTCCGTCACTAGCAGATCTGGAGCGTTGAAAGAACGATGTAATCGAGTACTGAATGGTATCGATGCTTCAGGTCTGCTCTAAATACAACTGTCTCAAGGTCGTGGAATCCAGTCAAGCTTCTGGGATTATGGGATATGGTAGATACCAGGATGTGCTAACATTTACATAATTATTTTATTTTTTGTTAATTTATTTTTTATGTAGAGTAACCTTGACCGCAATGCCATTCCTACTTTCCACTACTGAATTTTTTTTTGTGGCTCGTTTGCATAATCGCCATAAGAGTAAAAAGCTAAATGCGGCGTACGGTTAGAAACAAGGACCATATCTAAGCGAATACACAACAAATGCAAGAGCATTGAAATGAATAATTGAAAACAATGAATTGTAAGAAGTAAGTAAAATAATTATAATTGTTATGGCAGTACGGTGTGCTAAGAATTTTTTTTTTAAGTTTTCTAATATGCTGCTTAATTGTAAGATCTGTATTTTCGTTCAGAGTGTTATAAGATCAGCTGTCGTCATCGTGAAGTACATAGAAGTCAAATTCATAAAGCGCTGGTTGTAAATGTGTGTGTGTTTTGTGTGTGTGTGAATATTGTTCGAATTTTTGTACAGTAGTTACGCTGAGGTTGTCAATTGTAGTCAAACTGAATTTCCATTTGATTGGATCAATAAAAATTATCTTATCTATCTTATCTTATTTGTGTAATCTAAGTTAATTGTATCCTACTAGAGCCTAGTGTTAGGCACTTAGGCTTAAGAGTGAGAAGAGTGAGAAGAGGACCAAGAAGACGGGAGGATAGATGAAAGAGAGATCCACAGTGAACAAAAGCCGAAGCACGTTTACGTTTAGAAAACATTGAAATCAAGGGACAGTTACAGGTTAACGTGACATACTGTTCTGCTTCTAAGACAACAGAGTTGAGAATGAAAGGTGGATATTAAGGTAACTTGCTTTTTTATTTCTTGGAATGAGTTGACCTTTACGTAGCAGTCAAGGCTGTCACAAACTTGTATTTTTTTTTAAAAGCTTTCTTTGCTAACGTGCTACACACTTCAGTACAAGGGCATCTATGTCGTTTAATATATATATATATATATATATATATATATTGACTGTAAGGTGTTTGTAATAGTATTTATGTATGTATGTTCCGCATGAAAATCCAAACCGTTTGACAGATCACGATAAAACGTGGCACAAATGTTCCTTAGATCACGGAGGAGACAGTAGTGTATGTTTAATGTCCTCCCACAACCGAAGAACCCTAAAAATAAGATACCTAAATGTATCTCTATTCATCATTGAAACTTTTAACAAATCGGATAAAACCATTTTCAGAGTATTTTTTTATTTGCTGATATATGTCGGCTAAACGGGCAAACTAATTTTCACACACAAAATTTAAACAAATGACAAATATGCATTATAATTATTATTATTTTCTAACAAATGTAAATAATTGTTTTCGTGTGTGTAAATGAAAACAATGTTGATTCTAATAGCTCATCTTACTTTTTGAATACAGTTCATGAATAGTCTACTAACCCCTCCCCATCCTAAGTGAGAATGCTAAAACTACATTTTGTGTTTATTTGAATGTTCTGTGCAAGATCCGAATGTGTATTAGATCCGATGATCTAGATCATGTGGGTTAATCTCTTGTATAAAGTAACACCTTTCCATGGTGTGAATGTGAAAGCCGCTCATTTGTCCACCAGTAACGTACGTCTTTTTAACCCAGATCTTAATGAATTTTCGCCAGAAGGTCACGATGTGTAGAGGGGCGGTGTAACATCGTCCTCAACACCACTTCCGTTCCTCAACGTCACGAAAACGTCCCATAAATCTTGACCTTTTCACTCGGACTAACATAAGTTATCTCTCTCTTTCTCTCTCTCTCCCCTTCTTACCTTCCATCGACCATCGCAACTTCTCTCTATTGACAAGTAGATCTAGCTGTCTGTATTGACAATGTAATGTTTTCCTCGGAGTTCTAGGGCGGGCAGCGACACACACACAAACACACACAAACGAATGTGCCCTGTTATTACCGTACTGGCAATGCAATGCGTCATTGCTGGTTTCAGTTTTAACTTTGGATCTCTGTGTACTCTCCACAATGCTATGTCGAAAAGCGTTCATATACAGAGTATTATTATTATTATAGCTTTTATATAGCGCTACTTTCAGGCTTATAGCATGCTCAGAACGCTTTGGTCCAATCTCATTTGTGGAAGGGGGGATATCTAGGAGTCGGTTTTCCGTGCTGCCTTTAGGCGCTCGGTAAACAGAACTCTGCCCGAGTAGGGTGTCGAACCTCGAGCCCCTTTCTAGGTAGCCAAGTTCAAGCACACTTAGCCTCTCGACCACGCTTCCCACTGTAAGTAATCTAACTTCCAACTTTCTGTATCGATACATATAGTGCTGCGTTGTTGTGTGTATAATAACAATGAAACTAACTTTCAGTATCGATACTAATATCTACAACGTGAGTATCTTTGTATTTTGAGAGCGAAAGAGAGAGAGAAAGAGATTATAAACAATAAATGTGTAAAGAGACTTACCCTGAATGTGTTGTATCTGGTCCCCAAGACGAACAGAGAATGTCTCGCCAGGATTCACGTGGACATGCACGACATGCTGCCCACTGGGAGGAGATGACCCACCTCCGCCCTCCCCTGGACTGTCACCCCGTGAGTGCGTGCCCGATCCACCGGAATGACTGGCGTTGGAGCTGGGGTAGCTCCCGGGCGGAGAGGCGCAGGGGTTCGGCGATGCCATGCAGACGTGTCCCATGCTACCCCCGCTGGGGCCCAGGTAGTAGCCCGGGCCCATGTGCGGGGAGTAGTGCCCGCTGCTGTTGAGTGCTCCATGAACAGGGGAGGGGACCTGGTGGGTGCACAGGGGCGGGCTAGGTGGCTCCGAGACGGGCGAAGGTGTGTCTGAAATGAGTCCGTTGCTCTTGGTTTGATTCGCGTCATCTGATTCTTGCTCCAGCAGACCGTCATTAATGTTTGTGATGCTGTCGGTGTTGTTGTTGTTGTTGACTATGTCGCTGTCAACATGCTCCGAATGCTCGGCGCTTTCGAGGCCGTTCTCTTCCAGCTCCTCGGGAGTCACTGCGCCGTTGGCGGTGGTCAAGCCATTGAAGCTGTTGCCATTGCCGTTGCAGTTGCTCTTCGCGGCCACGCGGCTGGACTGAGACGGTTCGATGCTGTCCTCCATCATGTTGATTCCAGACAGGTTATCTGACAAGGCTTGGCCTGTGAGAGATGACCTGAAATAAACAAACATGCATGTAATGCTAGACGAAGAACACATGAAGATCAGTGTCAACGCGTTTTCAAGATCTATGGGTTGCACGTTAACTGGCCAAAAGGAAGAGAAAAAAAAAACTTTCGGTGTGTTTAGCATGAGTAGAAGTTACAGTCACAGTATTGTTGTAGAAAAAAAAAGTGAAAATGGTAATTAAGACAATACCGAACTTTCGCGCGGGACACTTATTTGAGGTCCTAAGTAGAGCCCTTGTAGAAGACAAGCGCAGAAGACGTAGAGAGGAATTAGGCACCAGGCGGACAAGACATAGACAAATAAGCACGTCGCAACTGAGTTTGAGAAGCCACTGTTCATTAACAAACTCATTGCCAAGTTTTCCTAATACCTGATTCATATAATACAGCCTTTGATGTAATCTTGGAGGCGCGGTGGCTGAGCGGTAAAGCGCTTGGCTTCTGAACCTGGGGTCCCGGGTTCGAATCCCGGAGAAGACTGGGATTTTTATTTCGGGATCCTTGGGCGCCTCTGAGTCCACCCAGCTCCAATGGGTACCTGACATTAGTTGGGGAAAAGTAAAGGCGGTTGGTCGTTGTGCTGGCCACATGACACCCTCGTTAACCGTAGGCCGCAGAATCAGATGTCCTTTACATCATATGCCCTATAGACCACAAGGTCTGAAAGGGGAACTTTTTGATGTAATCTTGCCATTAACTTTTAATTATTTGATTTTATTCGAGTAGCCTTATCCTCTACAGAAAGCTTATCTTCTCTTAGCTTAATACATTTTACTCTCTACGCAAGACTTTCAACCCCCTTACATTTTTTTACAAAGCTTAAATCAAGTCACTCTGTCTGTCTGTCTGGTCAAAAGTTTGAATACGTTATTTCTCCCACGCCCGATCTCGGATTAACTTCAAACTTTGCACAATTATTTCTTGTAACCGACAAAACAAGAATCGATCAAATAAATAACCAATTAGTTAATTACTTATTGGTAATTAATTAGTTTTTGCTTGGTATTGAAGTAACCGTCATACAGATACCCCTTTCTTTCTCCAAACTTATTGATTACAATTACACATAAGAAAAACCTGTGTTTAAAAAAAAATATTTTTATATATTATATTTCTTTGTTCCCTATATATTCTATATCAAAACAAAATGAATTAACTACGACTAATTAATATTTTGATTTTTTGACTGATTCTCAACCATGAGCTTGTACGCAAAATTTTAAAGTGTTCGACAAATCGACTGAAAACAATTTAAGCAACATGCAAGAAGGATACAGAGCGAGTTAATATAAGCGTTGTAAAACAGACACTCCACAAAGTCAATATAGTAACTCAATAAATATTAAAAGATCTGTACATAACATTGCAGTAAAAGTGCTTCTACAGTAATACACTACAGCATGACAAGCCATTGATTCATCCTTACCACACAATAAACTCTTTGCTTAAAAAAAAAAAAAAAAACGTTCACTCTATTTCCAAGTGAGAAAAGTGGGTCAGTGTGCCAGCCACTCATTCATCTTGAGTACCTCAACAGCAGTGTAACTGGCAGTTCAGCACCTCTGTTTGACAAGAGTCTAGAGATAGATAGGACAGTACGTCTTCCTGGTCAAAATTCAAAACATTCACCACGGCCACAAAAACTTTCCCATTGAAGTTCGGCAAACATTTTATTACCTGCAGTGTCCGCATTGAATTCACACAGCCCTCCTTGCCCCCCCCCCCCCTCTCCCCAAAATTTTTTTTTTTTTTTTGAAGAGAGAGAAAGGAAAATAACTCGATTTTTATAGACCTAAATTGACGCAGAAAAGAGCAACTCTATATGCAAAGTATTTGCTGGAAAAACTCAATAAAAAATGTGCCATATTTTATTTATTTTTGATATAAAGAAATGTTCACACCCAAAAAAAAAAAAAAAAACTTAAATAACTGATTTGGCTAGCTTAGAATCATGAAAAATTACAAAAGGTCGTACGACTGAAAATCTTAATCTACCCAAATATCACATCATCCTTCGTTGTAAATTGTTCAAATGTATATATAGTTCGTCCATCGTGGTTCGATGGTGATCACTTTGTCATCCAGGGGGCTGAGGGCTTTGCACTGGAGTTTTGTGCCTCCTCATGTGGCTGGTGTTCAAATGTACCTTGGCATTGACCAACAGGGCTTCAAAAGGGGCATCAGTATTGGAGGTGAATAGCTGACTAGTGTTAGCAGCTTCAAATACCTCGAAGCCATTGTCTCAGATGAGGGAACAAAACCGGAACTACTGGTCCGAATTGCAGCAGCCCTTTCAAAACTTAAAATAATATGGAAAGACAAAGGCTTAGCCCTCGGCGCCAAAATCAGACTGATGCGCTCCCTGGTCATGGACACATTTTTATATGCTGGGGAGTCCTGGACGCTGACTGCAGAGCTAGAGAGGAGGATCCTAGCAATGAAATCGAGATGCTACAGAAGGATCCTGGGTATCACATTTAAAGACCGCATCACAAACCAAGAGATTAGAGACAGGGTTACTGCAGCGATTGGACCCCACGATGACCTGCTAACTATCGTGAAAAAAAAAACGCAAGCTAAAAATCCATATCACAAGATCTTCGTGGGCTCGCTAAAACCTTCCTTCAGGTAACAGTATCAGGAAAAAGAAGAAAAGGTAGACAGAGAAAGCGATGGGAGGACAACATTAAGAATGGACGGTTCTAGCTAAGGCTAAGGACAGAGAGGAATAGATAAGGACGGTCGACGAATCTTGCTTGGTGCCCCAACTGTCCGACAGACTAAGAGATAGGTAAAGATAATAGAATGGTACAGAAATAATTATAACAAATAAAAGCAATTTTTGTATCTAATTTACTTTCATATTGTTTTCAGAAGAGTATTCAACGAAAGCTAATATGTTCTTTCCATTTGTAAGCAACGAATGTGACAGCAACTGCTATTTTGAAATAACCTTAGATGTTACAAATAAAAAGAAAAAACAACAACAATAGAAACAAAGAATACCTTTTTAAACCAAAGCTTATCTGGGGGTAAATAATCTCCAATTACTGCTATTTACTTGACAATTACATGATGTATCTCCCTTTCTGTCATACAAAACACAATTTATTCATCAGTACTGAGTAACTAACTGGTTTATTTTTTGGATTGTTTCGAGTAATTGTTATAGACTATGAATAAGTATGCAAAATTTAAAGTTGATCCGAGAAAGGAAAAAAAATGTATTTAATAATTCATATATATATTATTTTCTGAAGGAGGGTTTATAGTTCAGAAGAAAAGTTCTAGATGGAGATGACTATTCACATCTAGAAACAATGAACCAGTAGCTTATTATTCTTAGTTGAACTTCCAAAGAAACTATTAATTACCCAACTAGGATTCTTGACACACAAACTTTCCTACATGTAACATACACAGATTTACACTCCGAATGTAACAGAAGTTTACACTCCATGTGATTCTTAATAATTCTTTTCCCCGACCTTCAATAATGAAGCGTCACTTGCTGAAGTACAGTAACAGTTAGCTGCTTGGTGCGATCCTTGACAAAATGTGATACCGAATTAGAGCTCGCTGGCGTGGCAGTTTACACATAGCGTCAGAACTACAAGTACTGGCCAGCACTTCTAACCATTATAAAAGCTATAATAATAATAATAATAATAATAATACAAATACTCACTACAAGAGGTTCTCGAATCTACTGATTATCTGCTGTACTGGGATAGACCTATTTTGACCGACAAAACAGTTGATTTTAATCGCCCTGATCTGCTGCTCATCGATAAAAAGGAAAAAGTCGCTACCATTATCGACATTGCAGTACCACTATCTCACAACTTAAGAAAAACTGAGTTAGAAAAACAACGAAAATATGGGAACCTAGGCTTGGAGATTAAGCGTCTATGGAAGCTTTCTAAAACAACAATATACCCCATTGTCATATCAACCGAGGGGATAATAACAACTGACCTCACAGATACCTTCAAGGCCCTTGGCATTCCCAGGAACATTCTCGTTGCCTGTCAGAGGGCGGTACTGCTGCAGACCTGCCACATCACCAGAAAATTCCTCAGTGGAAACTGATAAAGGGACTACAATGAATTTTGTTTCCCTTTAACGAAACTCGACCCTGGCTGCGCCAGAGAAAGAATACTCGTTCTTTTATCATAATAATAATAATAATTGTTCCGAATCTAAAGCCAACAAGATTTTGTCTCGATATTTTCTCTCTCACACAGCAAACTCAACTTGAAGAGAATGTCATACAATGATGAATGAAAAAAGAGAAAGACAAACCAAACAAACGTATAAACCAAACCCAAAGCCACGACCTTCACACAGAAGACATCCCCGACACTTCACATATCTTGTAGGCAAAGACGTTAAAGCAGATAAAGATATTTGTTTTCCTTTAAAGTCACATTTATATTTTTTTTAATCTCTGAAGAATGAAGAGCTCCATGAAACGTAGCCTCCATTTAGTCTGAAAGCTGTCTCATTTCTTGTTTTTAAAATATCAAGCAGACAATGTTTTCTTCACAGTTTGCTCAAGTCAGATCTTAGAAATCAGAGAGATGTTTCTAATGCTTACTGAAGATAGAGAACAACTCAGACAAAAGGCACACAGAACCAAACTCTCAGAATGTGGTGCTGGAAAAGTCCGAACATGCCCTAACTACAAGACGACGTGGCCATGCAATCACAGCTAGAGGAAAGAAAGGACATTTGAGGGGGTGGGGTCTACAATAAGGCTAACCTGCAGGGACATCTGAACTGAAATACCTAAACAACCAAGTCTACTCAAGGTGTGGTTGCAGCCCCACTTTGGTTACATCAAGCACGACACGGTGTAGATCTGCTATTGGCAACTCCAACAAATCAACGTGTTCTTCTAGAAACATTTTTAATCGTTATATTTGACGGTTGTTTTTTTTTTTTTATGTGCATTTGTTGGAAATGGTATTGGAAGACTGACCACTCCTCTTGACCACGCTGGTATTACTTTGTAATTGTATAAATACGAAAATAGAGATCGTTTGTCTTACTCACATAATAGGTCGTATGCAAAGACATAAATAAATATAGACTGACCGATAAAAGAGTTTTATGAAATGAAAATTTGTGACTTGCAATTCTGTGTTTTATTTATGTCTATGAGTTTTGTTTAATCTCTAAGACTGAAGATCAGGGAATTTTTCAATTTTTGAGAATTCGGAAAGCCGAATACAAATTAAAGTGCACATTATTTGTCTTTATTCTTAAGAAATGTGCACACAAATATGCACACAAATTGTGTATATAGATCTATATTTTAAAAAATCAAAACAGTGTGCATATTTTACATTATAAAATGCGTTGCTTTCAGGCGATCAATTAACAGCCGTTACACTTGTATTATATTTTAAGCTATTTAAAAGACGATGGTGAAAACACGATTATTTACTATCTCCTCTAGTTTTATGTAACTAGCGTAGTGTCAACACAAAATTAACGGCTGCTTTTCTGCCATTGGGCCCACGAAAAAACATATGCTAAAGATATTAGAGAGACAAAAAATATTAAAAAGTACATCTGTTTCTTTTAGGACTTTATGAGGCTTTGATGAGAAAGTCAATTCTGTGATAAGTTATAGACGATTCGATGAAAGACGTGGCTTTCATACAAGTTAGCTTGGGAAAAAACTACAGGAAAATCATAAGCAGAAGGAAATAAGAAAAATTAAGATATTTTTTTGTTAAAAAAAAAAAAAAAGGTCATACCTAGATGTTGACACATTGTAAAGATTTGATCCTGTAGGGAGAGATGCACTGTGCGATGATTGATGGATGAGACCAAGGCAAAGGAAGTGGATCTCTGCACTAAGTCTAAAGGCCTTGACGAAGACGTACTCGCATGCACAGTCAAGAGTAGACAAGGGCGCACAACTCTATTAGCTAGACATGACTATCGTGTGAGAGTGTTTGTTTTCTAAGCCCATACCCCCTCCCTTCGCTCCCAGTATTTGATCTGAGACTGTCACATCACAGGAAGGCCAGCTGCCTTCCAGGGTCACCGTGCCCCATCCCCTTTCCCTTGCAAAAAAAAAAAAAAGTCTACCCAGCGGAAGACAAAATTCTCTTCTCCTTATACCAGCTCCTCAGTCTGTTCATTAGTCAGATGCAAAGGAATGCACTCCCCTCCCCCCACTGATTTCAGACGCAACTTATAGTATAAGGTGAGTTGTCATTTACATGTGTAACACACACACACCTGATGTGTTTAATACATAAGAATTTTTTTTGCTTCACTATGCAGTAGCGAGAAGAGCACACCACAAGACACATATGCTA
>JADKLZ010019960.1:0-17724 GCA_021533235.1 Biomphalaria straminea | reverse complement strand
AACGCCCAGTTGGGAATGTCTTATAATCTTTTTGTTTAGGTCGCCATGGACAATAGACAAATTAAACAATATTAAAGCGAGAGTTGATTATTATTCAAAGTATCCGATCTAATAAACTGTTTCTTAGCCAAGAAATTATTTTAGTTGTTAACAATTTTTATTTTTCTTCGTACCCCTTACGGGCGTCTCGCAAACCCCTGGTTGTCCGCGTACCACAGATTGAGAACCATTATCTTATCTTTTACAATACAGAAGTTACTTTAAAAAAGAATATGATTACGTCCTACGCGTCGTGCATTTAGTCATGCACGTCAACCAATGACTTAAATTCTGCCAAGTCACTGGTTTTCCTGGCTAGCTCAGGCAATCCATTCCATGCTCTAATAGCGCTAGGGTAGAAGGAGCTTTTGTACAAATTTGTCCTAGCATATGGGACGAGGAATGTGCCTTTTTCTTTGTGTCTTTCTGAGTATTTTATTAAGTTTTGTTTTTGAATTTGAAGATTATGGTTCAGTGTTTTATGTATAATTGCTACTTTACTTTTGAGTCTTCTGTCCTGAAGGCTTTCTAAATTTAGTGATTTTACCAAAGGTGTTACTCTAGTCAAATGTGAATATTGATTTGTTATGAATCTCACTGCTCTATTTCGTGTCTGTTCTAGCTTCTAAATGTTTTCTTGAGTTGAGGGGTCCCAAATAGAGAATGCATATTCTATTATAGGCCTAACCAAGAGACCTTTGAAAGTATTACTTTGACTAAATAAGTATACAACGAAACTCACATGTGTCAATGTTAATATAATTTTTTAAAGAAAAAAAGTAATGGCTTTTTATTTATTGTATACATCCCTATATACACTTTTATACCGCAAGCGAGTAGTTTCATTCACTGCTAGACTAGCGATGTATTGAAAAGGTTCATTGAAGCAAACATCAGATCAGATGGGTCTACATACTCTATTATTAGTCTTTCGCCTAGAATCAAAATGCACAATTTAAATGTTGAATGTTCACATTTTCAATCACAATCGATAGCTCCGACAATGGAGATCATCAAACGTACACATCCACAAGGATAACAAGTATACAGTACTTTAATAGAGCGTCAGAATAACGAGGAAGTGGTCCAGGTTTCCCCTCAGCCAACAGCACAAGAAAAGCAACTCATTAAAATAGTAGAACTAAAGCTGATTTTTCTTACTTCCCTTGACATATAGATCTATCCTTTTTTATATAATTTAAATTCTATATTTAAAGTTTTAAGCAAATGATATGTCGAAAATTGATACGATTGCAACTAATCAAGAAAGCATACATCAAAATAAGTATTTGATATAATACATCTAAAACTGTATGTGGAAAAAAAAAGTACTAATAGGGGTTACAATATTATATATAACAGACACAAGACTCTGCGGTTCATTGCATTATACGTAACAAATGACGAAAGATTTCAAAACTCTCAATGTTTCATGCGTAAATGTCATGTTGTGGTTGTGTGGCCTTTTCAACATAATGTGAAAACTTTGACCAAAGCTTGGCTCAGTTTGATGGTTTTAAAGTAATGACTGTAAGGAAGGTGAATGACACCCCTTCTACAAGTGTTAGGACTAGCAATCTACAAGTGTTAGGACTAGCAATTCAAGCATTTATTTTGCGTTGAAATAAAAAAAAAACACTAGAAACTAGTCGACCATTGCTATTATTCCTAGTTAGCTAGCCTAGCTCTCAGTCTGGGTTTATTCATTGGGTCGTATCAGTTTTATTTCAATGAACACAGCCACAGACTTAAATCACCATGAACTGAACACACACCAAAAATTCTGTGCTAGATTTATTCTGCAAACTCCATTGGTCTCAGCATAAAAAGAGACCTGAAAATGACGTGTTACGGACTTACTGAAGTAGATCACTATCTCAGACAGCACTAATAGTCAACTAAAAATGAAACTCCTAATTTACACCTGGTCCAATGGCTTCATTCAAGGGAAATAATCCTCACAGCAGCGGTCAGGTAAACTGTAGACTAGGAAGAAACCAAAAAGGGAGAAAAGAAGGGGAAAATGGAAAAAGAAACAGAATAGGGCAGTGAACTTTTTGTTTTTCGTATAGGCTTCATTATTGAGTGGTAATCCTCCTACCTGCATGAGCATGTCACTAGTATACAATCTGGCAAGTGGAAGCAGCTCTTCTAGATTCAATCTAATCCAGCGAAATAATGAGACATATTACGCTGTGCGGGGGGGGGGGGCACTTCAACAATAGATTGAAGTAGGATCTAGACCTAGTCTTATATTCGTTATCGAGTGTGATCCTTCTGTTGAGGTCACCTCCTCTTGTGATGCGGCCATGTGGAGTTTCGAGTTGTCCTGCGCCCTAGGAGAGACCCAAGATAAAGTTATTTGTCACCGTCAGCCCATCGTACAAATAGGCCCTGAAATGACACTCGCCTGGGGCCCCGGGGCACTGCCAAGGCCGCCTCTGGTGATCAATGCATGCATCACAGCTTGACCGCTGTGCTGCGTGCCATTTCTGAGTGCGTATGTGTGTACCTCGTGGTCAAGTCTCAGAACGCTTCATTAATTTCATTTCTGTTAGGCGCTTGTTTCCAAACGTCTGACCAGCTCCACAAGAACTCTACGTTTTTTTAGTCTGCTAGTGTTACTTGGTCTAGTCTTGCATTGCAAGCGGAACATTTTGGTTGGTCATGGGACACAGCATGGCACTTAACCAACATTGTAATGTCACTAATCAATATGTTCATGTCATTAATCAATGTGTTCATGTTACTAATCAAAATGTTCATGTCACAAATCAATGTTCATGTCACTAATCTATATGTTCATGCCACTAATCAACACGTTCATGCCACTAATCAATATGTACATGTCACAAATCAATATATATGTTCATGTCACTAATCTATATGTTCATGGCACTAATCAACATTTTCAAAGATTGGTTTTGACAATTTTAGATAAAATCTTGTAGATCCAATATAAATCACTGTTCCCAACTTGCTTATAACTCAAAGATAATGGCATCTCATGTGTTCGCCCTTCAACACACACACACACATCTACATAGGCAGACAGTGTGTTCATTTTTCCAAGACACGTACTACATCACCAAATAGCCCCGTTGATGAGTGATTAGTAAGTATTGCCATTAACACCAGCTCGTGGTCAAAATATAAAACAATATGCAGGTAAAATAGAATAAAGAAAAGAATAACTAAAATGTCCTGAACATCCGACGGCCCTTGCACTCGCGTTGTGACCTAACACAGGCGAATATGTACACAAAGCAACACACATGTACAAGAGTGAACTAGGTCAACAACATGGGGGGGGGGGGGCCGCCCAAAAACACAAAGAGAGGGAAGAACCAACCCATTTCCCTCCCGCCAACTCCCCCCGGGGGGGGGGGGAAGAGGCACACACACTCTCACAGAAGAGCCACTTGACCAATGGTACCCAGATCATACTGTCAACGGACATTCATTCCTTTTGTAATGTGCATAGGTTTTGGAAAAGAAGAAAATGTTATCAAGTTCATGTCTAAGACGAAGTAGCCCCCTTTTAAGAAGAATGATGTATTCAAGCGGTTAAATGGTGTACAAAGAAGAATGATGTATTCAAGCGGTTAAATTGTGTACAAAGAAGAATGATGAATTCAAGCAGTTAAATGGTGTACAAGGAAGAATGATGTATTCAAGCGGTTAAATGGTGTACAAAGAAGAATGATGTATTCAAGCGGTTAAATTGTGTACAAAGTAGAAAGATGTATTCAATGTTGTTAATGATATAAAATGTTCAAAGTAGAAAGATGTATTCAATGTTGTTAATGATATATAATGTTCAAAGGAGAATGATGAGTTCAAGCGTTGAATGGTGTACAAAGAAGAAAGATGTATTCAATCAGTCCAAAAGGTCTAATCCAAAAGGTCGATCACATTTCCTGTCATAGGTCATTAAATAGTAAGCAAAGGAAATCTGTCCCTGATCGATACAGTCCAGCCACACGCTAGATAAATTAAGAGACAGACAGCTTATGAAACAACGCAAGTTGGCGTCAAGAGGTGTGTTCATCTATTGTTACCATTGGGCTTGATTTGATTTTAGAGTTCTTCTTTAGTTTGTTTTCACTGGCTCCAGAAAATGTTTAGAAACAAAAAAAAATGTTTTTAAAAGTGTCAACTTCTTTTTGCAAGAGAAACTTTTGCCCACCACAGAGTTAGAAACTGCTTACTCAACCATTTAGGAAGAGAAACTGTGAACTCAAACCAACAGCCTCAAAGTCTTACGTAATCCAATGATTTAGTTTCACTGTTCCGCACAACAGAACAAAAACACAGACAAATGACAACAAATTTCGTATACCGTAGAGAGAATAGTTTTTTTAGTTGATTTTAGATGACATATTTCTTTTCCTTATTTTGTTTTCTTTGTTTAAATTCAATAAATGAAGACTAGACGAACAGAAACAAGACCAATAATCAATAGGCTTGTTTATTTTGTGTTGTGTTTTTTCTTTGAGGCGCCAAGTTCTGTCTGGTCGAGAGTTTGGGGTGGAACCTCCACTTTACAAAAGTACTATAACCTCCACTTTACAAAAGTACTATTAGAAAGTAGCTCATAGTATGACACCGTGTTCAATGGTATGAAAACTGAGTCGAAGATGCAGTCATCACCAAGTGCCAAGATAATGAAAGTATAGACTTAGTCTAGGATACTATCGGTTCACTACCTATAAAAGAGTTTTACGTACTATTGTGCGTCTTTAAGTCCCTTTGAAAGAACATTAAGAATTACTTAGTGTTTGTCGAGGTTTGTTAGGAGTCAAAGCATGGAAGGCCTAAGGTACAGAGTGGGAGCGTTTTTAAATGAAAGGGCATATCCCCAGCCCTGTCTTCTAAAGGGGAAACCAAGGCTTATTTCCAGAATGCATTGGTCTGCGCGGCGACAACGAACCTATCAAAACATGTTTCAGCAATATTTCTAATCACACGCATTGGAAGTACTCAACTCTTAAAGTTTTTTTGTTTTATTTTAGAACAACCAAGTTGTTTCTTTGTTTTTCAATAACGAGTACGTCAATGTCACGTCACGCCTCGTATCTAAAGTATACTTACTTATTGAGCGAGCATACGTCAACAAACATATTGCAATCAGTTTGGAAGGCGGACTCGTTCTTAAAAGAAAAAACTCATCTATGTAAATGACGTTTAAGAAAAAAAACAAATCATGGCGGTATGCGTGTGTGGAGGGGGGTTGATAACTCTGTATTTCTCAGTGAACCAGTCTCTTGACACACTGGTCAGTACAGTTATTGTGTAGAGGGGAAAACATCAGCTGTATCGTAAACCTTGCATCATTACTTCATGTATTTTGTCAGCACCAACAAAGGAAGAAAGAAATGTGTTCGCATTGCTAATAACTACACTGACGCAAAACAAAGGTGCACAGACATGCGTATATAGATACATCCCTCAAAATTTACGACGCCTAATACTGAATTAGTGCACGGTAACTAAGCTATGGTGCTGTCAAAAAGCTGTCATTGAGTTTCTGTCAACAACGTGAAATGTCAATACTTACCTATGAGACATTCTAGTAACTATTTGTTCATTTGAGAATAGAGAGATTCGGATCTTTAAGCGATAGACAAATCTTTCAAAATTTTTTCTTGTGCGTTTCTTCTTCATCGTTCTCATGTCAAAGGGTTCAGATCAGTAATCCATATCTGAGATGAACCGCGCAGTGGTTTCCAGATCAGGCAGTTCACTGTATAGTTTTCTTCTATAGGATGGTTTTTTCGGGGCCAGAGTCTTGTTCGGGCCTCTTGATATAGTGTGCAGCTTTTAAGGACTAGGTCCGGATTCTTGTGCATTTATCTACTTCATTTCTTTTTGTAATATGCGTAACAGGAACCATGAATGATGTATATTGTATATTGCAATTAAAGACAAGCATTAAAAAAACTAAATTGATTTTTCCAAAAAATGATTTCATCAATCAATTTTTTTTTGTTTATCTTTTACGTAGCTTTGGATCATATGTATACATATTTCTTTTAACTAAAGAGACGATCTACATTTGTAATAACTTGTGTCTTTTTTAGACTACTGTATTAGTGGAACACCTCTACCTCTAGTGAGCGTGTTATTGTATGCCTGGTCTCAACCATATTGTATGGTTATTCCAAAATCCAATCAATTTAGTCAACATTTAAATTGAATACAATCTCGTCGTTCAATAGCCTAGGTTAGATGATGGTGATGGTATCACATAGCTGTGAGTTAGGAAGTGATCTTAGTCTAACATTGAATTCAACCATCTGTAAATCATGACTCTGTTTGATTCGCTGACCTCCGGTGGGATATTGATTTTACAAGTCTTTGTCCTGGTTGGCCAGACTCAGCTGGTGCTGATCGATGGACACAATATTTATCACCCACCCCCCAGACACGTCGTGCCAAATAGAAAAATAAAAAATAATAATACTAGTAGGCAAGCACACTAGCCTGGGGACACGTTTATTACAGAGAATGCTAGGCACATTTGTTAATGTATGCAAGCGTTCACCAACTACGAGACACTAAGTTGTGCATAGAGTTTGGTCAAGCTTTGTTGGAGATCTGGAGTGACAGTGTAGAAGCATCGACTACTTGGTGGAAAGGGGGGGGGGGGGCATAATTTACATCTCAAGACTACCAAACAACAAACTGTAGGGATGTAGGCACACAGGAGATGGACGAGAAGGACAGCGGTTCCAATCTTGCTTTGCAGACAAAACAAAGCTAGAACCTATTCCAACTAGACGACCATCCAGTCATACCATCGAACTAGTTCTTACAATAGATCTAAATCTGTTGACTGTACACGATTATAACCAGTAAGCAACCGATCCACAATTTCTTGAAAAAAAAAATTACTATGTTTAAACAATTGGTCTAGAATTTAGGGACAACACATTTACTATGTTGGAACAATTGGTCTACAATTTAGGGACCACACAATTACTATGTTGGAACAATTGGTCTACAATTTAGGGACCACACAATTACTATGTTGGAACAATTGGTCTACAATTTAGGGACCACACAATTACTATGTTGGAACAATTGATCTAGAATATTTTAGAGACCACACAATTACTATGTTGGAACAATTGGTCTAGAATTTAGAGACCACCTATGGATGGAGGAGATGCCTTGTAACGACACAACTTAGATCGAGTTAAGATTCGAGCTCGGACCCCACTGACAGGCATCCTAACAATTTATACCCTTCAACCAGGCACGCCAGATATATAGTTTTCTGTATAGGATTAACACGATCAAACTGTATAATGGCTTTACGTGTGTCTGCCAAAAAAGAAACAAGCTAAGACACTTTCTGCTAAACAGAAACATTGTACGAAGTCCATGCGTCAGATTTTGACATCCTCACAACTATAGGAACTAATGTGTGAACATAGAGTCTGCCACTGACAGCAAGACATTTGGAAATACACAGTTGAAGTGTTTTGTATTTCAAGTTGAACACGACCCCCCCCCCTAACTCCTCATGAATGAATGAATGAACATCACCATGTTTCAACTATGAACTATCAGCTGCACAAAATCTGTGCCGCTTTAGGGAGACAGCCTCGACTTCATTTACCTTCAGAGAGGCTCCTAGCAATGGAAATGAGATGTTATAGAATGAAACGGATACTAGGTACCACCTACAAAGACTACAGCTATTCGAAACAGGATCAAGATGGTACTTGGGCGCCACGATGACCTGCTGACCACTGTCGAAAAACGCAAACCTAAACATTTTTGGGCCATCTCACATGGTCCTCGGGGCTCCCAAATAACTTCCTTCAAGTTCAGCACCAGGAAAAAAAAAAAAAAAAGAAAGACGGTCGACAGACAGTGTCAGGTGCCCCTAAGGGACAGTGGAAGTTGAATGTGAAGTTACGTAATGTCAGAACTGTTCACCTCGACTGTCTGGGCCCCATGAAACACTCTGTCCTCCAATGGGACGGAAGTAGAGTTTCGACAAACTGAAGACAACAAGACATTTAATGTCTGCTGGTTTTTGCTTTAACACCTTAATCCGTTTTAGTAGAAGCGCTGAGAACATTCGTTTATATCTTTATTATTATAAATCAGTATTACTCCCCCGCCCCCTTTGTGTGTGTGTGTGTGTGCTCATGATGACACACTACTTGCTACTCGCCCCTTGTTTTGATTTCAAAGACGTATTGTGACGTGCAACCTTTTTGTTTTGATGACAACATTTCATAGGAATTGCTGACAGCTGCCGGAGAGATTTCTCAGGGCTGGAGTTTAGGTCATGACTATTTGAGGCACAACGGACGAAAGTTTTCAGTGTCGATTCCGTCACTAGCAGATCTGGAGCGTTGAAAGAACGATGTAATCGAGTACTGAATGGTATCGATGCTTCAGGTCTGCTCTAAATACAACTGTCTCAAGGTCGTGGAATCCAGTCAAGCTTCTGGGATTATGGGATATGGTAGATACCAGGATGTGCTAACATTTACATAATTATTTTATTTTTTGTTAATTTATTTTTTATGTAGAGTAACCTTGACCGCAATGCCATTCCTACTTTCCACTACTGAATTTTTTTTTGTGGCTCGTTTGCATAATCGCCATAAGAGTAAAAAGCTAAATGCGGCGTACGGTTAGAAACAAGGACCATATCTAAGCGAATACACAACAAATGCAAGAGCATTGAAATGAATAATTGAAAACAATGAATTGTAAGAAGTAAGTAAAATAATTATAATTGTTATGGCAGTACGGTGTGCTAAGATTTATTTTTTTTTTAAGTTTTCTAATATGCTGCTTAATTGTAAGATCTGTATTTTCGTTCAGAGTGTTATAAGATCAGCTGTCGTCATCGTGAAGTACATAGAAGTCAAATTCATAAAGCGCTGGTTGTAAATGTGTGTGTGTTTTGTGTGTGTGTGAATATTGTTCGAATTTTTGTACAGTAGTTACGCTGAGGTTGTCAATTGTAGTCAAACTGAATTTCCATTTGATTGGATCAATAAAAATTATCTTATCTATCTTATCTTATTTGTGTAATCTAAGTTAATTGTATCCTACTAGAGCCTAGTGTTAGGCACTTAGGCTTAAGAGTGAGAAGAGTGAGAAGAGGACCAAGAAGACGGGAGGATAGATGAAAGAGAGATCCACAGTGAACAAAAGCCGAAGCACGTTTACGTTTAGAAAACATTGAAATCAAGGGACAGTTACAGGTTAACGTGACATACTGTTCTGCTTCTAAGACAACAGAGTTGAGAATGAAAGGTGGATATTAAGGTAACTTGCTTTTTTATTTCTTGGAATGAGTTGACCTTAACGTAGCAGTCAAGGCTGTCACAAAGTTGTATTTTTTTTTAAAGCTTTCTTTGCTAACGTGCTACACACTTCAGTACAAGGGCATCTATGTCGTTTAATATATATATATATATATATATATATATATTGACTGTAAGGTGTTTGTAATAGTATTTATGTATGTATGTTCCGCATGAAAATCCAAACCGTTTGACAGATCACGATAAAACGTGGCACAAATGTTCCTTAGATCACGGAGGAGACAGTAGTGTATGTTTAATGTCCTCCCACAACCGAAGAACCCTAAAAATAAGATACCTGAATGTATCTCTATTCATCATTGAAACTTTTAACAAATCGGATAAAACCATTTTCAGAGTATTTTTTTTATTTGCTGGTATATGTCGGCTAAACGGGCAAACTAATTTTCACACACAAAATTTAAACAAATGACAAATATGCATTATAATTATTATTATTTTCTAACAAATGTAAATAATTGTGTTCGTGTGTGTAAATGAAAACAATGTTGATTCTAATAACTCATCTTACTTTTTGAATACAGTTCATGAATAGTCTACTAACCCCTCCCCATCCAAAGTGAGAATGTTAAAACTACATTTTGTGTTTATTTGAATGTTCAGTGGAAGATCCGAATGTGTATTAGATCGGATGATCTAGGACATGTGGGTTAATCTCTTGTATAAAGTAACACCTTTCCATGGTGTGAATGTGAAAGCCGCTCATTTGTCCACCAGTAACGTACGTCTTTTTAACCCAGATCTTAATGAATTTTCGCCAGAAGGTCACGATGTGTAGAGGGGCGGTGTAACAAGGTCCTCAACACCACTTCCGTTCCTCAACGTCACGAAAACGTCCCATAAATCTTGACCTTTTCACTCGGACTAACATAAGTTATCTCTCTCTTTCTCTCTCTCTCCCCTTCTTACCTTCCCTCGACCATCGCAACTTCTCTCTATTGACAAGTAGATCTAGCTGTCTGTATTGACAATGTAATGTTTTCCTCGGAGTTCTAGGGCAGGCAGCGACACACACACACAAACACACACACACGAACGAATGTGCCCTGTTATTACCGTACTGGCAATGCAATGCGTCATTGCTGGTTTCAGTTTTAACTTTGGGTCTCTGTGTACTCTCCACAATGCTATGTCAAAAAGCGTTCATATACAGAGTATTATTATTATTATAGCTTTTATATAGCGCTACTTTCAGGCTTATAGCATGCTCAGAACGCTTTGGTCCAATCTCATTTGTGGAAGGGAGTCGGTTTTCCGTGCTGTCTTTAGGCGCTCGGTAAACAGAACTCTGCCCGAGTCGGGTGTCGAACCTCGAGCCCCTTTCTAGGTAGCCAAGTTCAAGCACACTTAGCCTCTCGACCACGCTTCCCACTGTAAGTAATCTAACTTCCAACTTTCTGTATCGATACATATAGTGCTGCGTTGTTGTGTGTATAATAACAATGAAACTAACTTTCAGTATCGATACTAATATCTACAACGTGAGTATCTTTGTATTTTGAGAGCGAAAGAGAGAGAGAAAGAGATTATAAACAATAAATGTGTAAAGAGACTTACCCTGAATGTGTTGTATCTGGTCCCCAAGACGAACAGAGAATGTCTCGCCAGGATTCACGTGGACATGCACGACATGCTGCCCACTGGGAGGAGATGACCCACCTCCGCCCTCCCCTGGACTGTCACCCCGTGAGTGCGTGCCCGATCCACCGGAATGACTGGCGTTGGAGCTGGGGTAGCTCCCGGGCGGAGAGGCGCAGGGGTTCGGCGATGCCATGCAGACGTGTCCCATGCTACCCCCGCTGGGGCCCAGGTAGTAGCCCGGGCCCATGTGCGGGGAGTAGTGCCCGCTGCTGTTGAGTGCTCCATGAACAGGGGAGGGGACCTGGTGGGTGCACAGGGGCGGGCTAGGTGGCTCCGAGACGGGCGAAGGTGTGTTTGAAATGAGTCCGTTGCTCTTGGTTTGATTCGCGTCATCTAATTCTTGCTCCAGCAGACCGTCATTAATGTTTGTGATGCTGTCGGTGTTGTTGTTGTTGTTGACTATGTCGCTGTCAACATGCTCCGAATGCTCGGCGCTTTCGAGGCCGTTCTCTTCCAGCTCCTCGGGAGTCACTGCGCCGTTGGCGGTGGTCAAGCCGTTGAAGCTGTTGCCATTGCCGTTGCAGTTGCTCTTCGCGGCCACGCGGCTGGACTGAGACGGTTCGATGCTGTCCTCCATCATGTTGATTCCAGACAGGTTATCTGACAAGGCTTGGCCTGTGAGAGATGACCTGAAATAAACAAACATGCATGTAATGCTAGACGAAGAACACATGAAGATCAGTGTCAACGAGTTTTCAAGATCTATGGGTCGCAACTGGCCAAAAGGAAGAGAAAAACAAACTTTGGGTGTGTTTAGCATGAGTAGAAGTTACGTGTTTAGCATGAGTAGAAGTTACAGTCACAGTATTTTTGTAGAAAAAAAAAGTGAAAATGGTAATTAAGACAATGCCGAACCTTCGCGCGGGGCACTTATTTGAGCTCCTAAGTAGAGCCCTTGTAGAAGACAAGCGCAGAAGACGTAGAGAGGAATTAGGCACCAGGCGGACAAGACATAGAAAAATAAGCACGTCGCAACTGGGTTTGAGAAGCCACTGTTCATTAACAAATTCATTGCAAAGTTTTCCTAATAACTGATTCATATAATACAGCCTTTGATGTAATCTTGCCATTAACTTTTAATTTTATTCGAGTAGCCTTATCCTCTACAGAAAGCTTATCTTCTCTTATTTTACTCTCTACGCAAGACTTTCAACCCCCTTACATTTTTTTACAAAGCTTAAATCAACTCACTCTGTCTACCTGTCTGTCTGGTCAAAAAGTTTGAACACGTCATTTCTCCACGCCCAATTTTCGGATTAACTTCAAACTTTGCACAATTATTTCTTGTAGCCGACAAAAACAAGAATCGATCAAATAAATAACCAATTAGTTAATTACTTATTGGTAATTAATTAGTTTTTGTTTGGTCATACAGATACTCCTTTCTTTCTCCAAACTTATTGATTACAATTACACATAAGAAAAACCTGTGTTTCAAAAAAAATATTTTTATATATTACATTTCTTAGTTCCCTATATATTCTATATCAAAACAAAATGAATTAACTACGACTAATTAATATTTTGATTTTTTGACTGATTCTCAACCATGAGCTTGTACGCAAAATTTTAAAGTGTTCGACAAATCGACTGAAAACAATTTAAGCAACATTCAAGGATACAGAGCGAGTTAATATAAGCGTTGTAGAACAGACACTCCACAAAGTCAATATAGTCACTCAAAAAATATTAAAATATCTATACATAACATTGCAGTAAAAGTGCTTCTACAGTAATACACTACAGCATGACAAGCCATTGATTCATCCTTACCACACAATAAACTCTTTGCTTAAAAAAAAAAACGTTCACTCTATTTCAAAGTGAGAAAAGTGGGTCAGTGTGCCAGCCACTCATTCATCTTGAGTACCTCACAGCAGTGTAACTGGCAGTTCAGCACCTCTGTTTGACAAGAGTCTAGAGATAGATAGGGACAGTACGTCTTCCTGGTCAAAATTCAAAACATTCACCACGGCCACAAAAACTTTCCCATTGAAGTTCGGCAAACATTTTATTACCTGCAGTGTCCGCATTGAATTCACACAGCCCTCCTTGCCCCCCCCCCCCCTCTCCCCAAAATTTTTTTTTTTTTTTTGAAGAGAGAGAAAGGAAAATAACTCGATTTTTATAGACCTAAATTGACGCAGAAAAGAGCAACTCTATATGCAAAGTATTTGCTGGAAAAACTCAATAAAAAATGTGCCATATTTTATTTATTTTTGATATAAAGAAATGTTCACACCCAAAAAAAAAAAAAAAAACTTAAATAACTGATTTGGCTAGCTTAGAATCATGAAAAATTACAAAAGGTCGTACGACTGAAAATCTTAATCTACCCAAATATCACATCATCCTTCGTTGTAAATTGTTCAAATGTATATATAGTTCGTCCATCGTGGTTCGATGGTGATCACTTTGTCATCCAGGGGGCTGAGGGCTTTGCACTGGAGTTTTGTGCCTCCTCATGTGGCTGGTGTTCAAATGTACCTTGGCATTGACCAACAGGGCTTCAAAAGGGGCATCAGTATTGGAGGTGAATAGCTGACTAGTGTTAGCAGCTTCAAATACCTCGAAGCCATTGTCTCAGATGAGGGAACAAAACCGGAACTACTGGTCCGAATTGCAGCAGCCCTTTCAAAACTTAAAATAATATGGAAAGACAAAGGCTTAGCCCTCGGCGCCAAAATCAGACTGATGCGCTCCCTGGTCATGGACACATTTTTATATGCTGGGGAGTCCTGGACGCTGACTGCAGAGCTAGAGAGGAGGATCCTAGCAATGAAATCGAGATGCTACAGAAGGATCCTGGGTATCACATTTAAAGACCGCATCACAAACCAAGAGATTAGAGACAGGGTTACTGCAGCGATTGGACCCCACGATGACCTGCTAACTATCGTGAAAAAAAAAACGCAAGCTAAAAATCCATATCACAAGATCTTCGTGGGCTCGCTAAAACCTTCCTTCAGGTAACAGTATCAGGAAAAAGAAGAAAAGGTAGACAGAGAAAGCGATGGGAGGACAACATTAAGAATGGACGGTTCTAGCTAAGGCTAAGGACAGAGAGGAATAGATAAGGACGGTCGACGAATCTTGCTTGGTGCCCCAACTGTCCGACAGACTAAGAGATAGGTAAAGATAATAGAATGGTACAGAAATAATTATAACAAATAAAAGCAATTTTTGTATCTAATTTACTTTCATATTGTTTTCAGAAGAGTATTCAACGAAAGCTAATATGTTCTTTCCATTTGTAAGCAACGAATGTGACAGCAACTGCTATTTTGAAATAACCTTAGATGTTACAAATAAAAAGAAAAAACAACAACAATAGAAACAAAGAATACCTTTTTAAACCAAAGCTTATCTGGGGGTAAATAATCTCCAATTACTGCTATTTACTTGACAATTACATGATGTATCTCCCTTTCTGTCATACAAAACACAATTTATTCATCAGTACTGAGTAACTAACTGGTTTATTTTTTGGATTGTTTCGAGTAATTGTTATAGACTATGAATAAGTATGCAAAATTTAAAGTTGATCCGAGAAAGGAAAAAAAATGTATTTAATAATTCATATATATATTATTTTCTGAAGGAGGGTTTATAGTTCAGAAGAAAAGTTCTAGATGGAGATGACTATTCACATCTAGAAACAATGAACCAGTAGCTTATTATTCTTAGTTGAACTTCCAAAGAAACTATTAATTACCCAACTAGGATTCTTGACACACAAACTTTCCTACATGTAACATACACAGATTTACACTCCGAATGTAACAGAAGTTTACACTCCATGTGATTCTTAATAATTCTTTTCCCCGACCTTCAATAATGAAGCGTCACTTGCTGAAGTACAGTAACAGTTAGCTGCTTGGTGCGATCCTTGACAAAATGTGATACCGAATTAGAGCTCGCTGGCGTGGCAGTTTACACATAGCGTCAGAACTACAAGTACTGGCCAGCACTTCTAACCATTATAAAAGCTATAATAATAATAATAATAATAATAATACAAATACTCACTACAAGAGGTTCTCGAATCTACTGATTATCTGCTGTACTGGGATAGACCTATTTTGACCGACAAAACAGTTGATTTTAATCGCCCTGATCTGCTGCTCATCGATAAAAAGGAAAAAGTCGCTACCATTATCGACATTGCAGTACCACTATCTCACAACTTAAGAAAAACTGAGTTAGAAAAACAACGAAAATATGGGAACCTAGGCTTGGAGATTAAGCGTCTATGGAAGCTTTCTAAAACAACAATATACCCCATTGTCATATCAACCGAGGGGATAATAACAACTGACCTCACAGATACCTTCAAGGCCCTTGGCATTCCCAGGAACATTCTCGTTGCCTGTCAGAGGGCGGTACTGCTGCAGACCTGCCACATCACCAGAAAATTCCTCAGTGGAAACTGATAAAGGGACTACAATGAATTTTGTTTCCCTTTAACGAAACTCGACCCTGGCTGCGCCAGAGAAAGAATACTCGTTCTTTTATCATAATAATAATAATAATTGTTCCGAATCTAAAGCCAACAAGATTTTGTCTCGATATTTTCTCTCTCACACAGCAAACTCAACTTGAAGAGAATGTCATACAATGATGAATGAAAAAAGAGAAAGACAAACCAAACAAACGTATAAACCAAACCCAAAGCCACGACCTTCACACAGAAGACATCCCCGACACTTCACATATCTTGTAGGCAAAGACGTTAAAGCAGATAAAGATATTTGTTTTCCTTTAAAGTCACATTTATATTTTTTTTAATCTCTGAAGAATGAAGAGCTCCATGAAACGTAGCCTCCATTTAGTCTGAAAGCTGTCTCATTTCTTGTTTTTAAAATATCAAGCAGACAATGTTTTCTTCACAGTTTGCTCAAGTCAGATCTTAGAAATCAGAGAGATGTTTCTAATGCTTACTGAAGATAGAGAACAACTCAGACAAAAGGCACACAGAACCAAACTCTCAGAATGTGGTGCTGGAAAAGTCCGAACATGCCCTAACTACAAGACGACGTGGCCATGCAATCACAGCTAGAGGAAAGAAAGGACATTTGAGGGGGTGGGGTCTACAATAAGGCTAACCTGCAGGGACATCTGAACTGAAATACCTAAACAACCAAGTCTACTCAAGGTGTGGTTGCAGCCCCACTTTGGTTACATCAAGCACGACACGGTGTAGATCTGCTAGTGGCAACTCCAACAAATCAACGTGTTCTTCTAGAAACATTTTTAATCGTTATATTTGACGGTTGTTTTTTTTTTTTTATGTGCATTTGTTGGAAATGGTATTGGAAGACTGACCACTCCTCTTGACCACGCTGGTATTACTTTGTAATTGTATAAATACGAAAATAGAGATCGTTTGTCTTACTCACATAATAGGTCGTATGCAAAGACATAAATAAATATAGACTGACCGATAAAAGAGTTTTATGAAATGAAAATTTGTGACTTGCAATTCTGTGTTTTATTTATGTCTATGAGTTTTGTTTAATCTCTAAGACTGAAGATCAGGGAATTTTTCAATTTTTGAGAATTCGGAAAGCCGAATACAAATTAAAGTGCACATTATTTGTCTTTATTCTTAAGAAATGTGCACACAAATATGCACACAAATTGTGTATATAGATCTATATTTTAAAAAATCAAAACAGTGTGCATATTTTACATTATAAAATGCGTTGCTTTCAGGCGATCAATTAACAGCCGTTACACTTGTATTATATTTTAAGCTATTTAAAAGACGATGGTGAAAACACGATTATTTACTATCTCCTCTAGTTTTATGTAACTAGCGTAGTGTCAACACAAAATTAACGGCTGCTTTTCTGCCATTGGGCCCACGAAAAAACATATGCTAAAGATATTAGAGAGACAAAAAATATTAAAAAGTACATCTGTTTCTTTTAGGACTTTATGAGGCTTTGATGAGAAAGTCAATTCTGTGATAAGTTATAGACGATTCGATGAAAGACGTGGCTTTCATACAAGTTAGCTTGGGAAAAAACTACAGGAAAATCATAAGCAGAAGGAAATAAGAAAAATTAAGATATTTTTTTGTTAAAAAAAAAAAAAAAGGTCATACCTAGATGTTGACACATTGTAAAGATTTGATCCTGTAGGGAGAGATGCACTGTGCGATGATTGATGGATGAGACCAAGGCAAAGGAAGTGGATCTCTGCACTAAGTCTAAAGGCCTTGACGAAGACGTACTCGCATGCACAGTCAAGAGTAGACAAGGGCGCACAACTCTATTAGCTAGACATGACTATCGTGTGAGAGTGTTTGTTTTCTAAGCCCATACCCCCTCCCTTCGCTCCCAGTATTTGATCTGAGACTGTCACATCACAGGAAGGCCAGCTGCCTTCCAGGGTCACCGTGCCCCATCCCCTTTCCCTTGCAAAAAAAAAAAAGTCTACCCCGCGGAAGACAAAATTCTCTTCTCCTTACACCAGCTCCTCAGTCTGTTCATTAGTCAGATGCAAAGGAATGCACTCCCCTTCCCCCACTGATTTCAGACGCAACTTATAGTATAAGGTGAGTTGTCATTTACATGTGTAACACACACACACACACACCTGATGTGTTCTAAACATAAGAATTTTTTTGCTTCACTATGCAGTAGCGAGAAGAGCACACCACAAGACACATATGCTA
>JADKLZ010019924.1:0-10504 GCA_021533235.1 Biomphalaria straminea | reverse complement strand
AAATCAGTTATTTTTGTATGGATCTATTTTGAAGCTTAACTGATCTTAACAAATTTTAACAGGAAGATGAAGATTCTTCAACATGCAAAACAGGTGTTCACTTATTTAAAGAAGGTTTCCACCTATGTAAAGGCAATGGAATAAATTTATATACCACACCGAAACCAAAGGTTAATTAGAATACACAAAGTCTGTCAATCAAATATTGGCTTTCTGTATCATGATGGACTCTTCACTTACATTTTACTAAATACTTGTATCTTATCTTATCTTATCTTATACAATACAGACGTTACTTCCAAAAAGAAGATGATTACGTAGGATCTTTATGTTTACTTTTATTATTAGTAGCAGATCATGTACTCTTTATTTTATCAGTAGAAGATTGTTGATCTCCTTCAGTCGTAGAACGACTGTGATTAATCTCGAACACTTCCTCGTGTGGCTGTGGAGATCCGTTTCGGAGAGACACTCCCGTCCACAAATATCGCAGGTTAGGGTGGCTTTCGCTTTGGTAATGGCTGACCACTGCTTCTATATTACGTTCTTCTTTCAGAGCTGAGGCCCATGTTCTTTCGCTGTCCATAGCTTTCTTGGTCAAGGTCTCTCTCCATCTTGTCCGGTCTAGAGCTATGTCTTCCTAATGTTCAGTATTATTGTTCACTGATTTGAGGTCAAGCTTAATTGCACCTATGTAACGTGGGTAGGGGTGACAAGCTTTTCTTGAGCCAGTCGCGAGTTGTCCGTAGAGGATGACTTTTGGGATACGATTGTTCTTCAGTTCAGCGAAAATGTCCAAGCCAGCGCAAGTGGCGTTGTCTGAAGCCTTAAAGATTACAGTCGAAGATTACATCACCAAAGAAACACGACAAAACTGTCCATTTCGTGTTTCCTTTCATTCAGTATTTTTGAAGTTACATAACTATCTTAAACACAACTCCAAAGCCAAGGGTTAAGTGATATTGATAAGTGCGGCTATATTTTTTTAAAAAATTAATATATCCATCTCTGCAACAAAGAAATTGTATTTCAAAATAATTTTATACTCATCTTTGCTGATCTTTTAAAAATCTAACTTATTGCGAATGTTTGTTTTGATATGTGCAAGAATAATTTCTAACTTCGATTCTGAGTGTAAAATGATGTATATTTCTAAAAATATTTTTTTTTCAATTTTAATTTAAATAAAATTAAAAATTGTCTCGTTTCGCTAATTAAAACAAAAGGATTTACTGAATCTAAACATTGCGCGAGTTATCTCCCCTGGGTCAAGTTGCAAGTAAAAAAAAGATAAACAACTATGGTACATAACAGGTGTTTATTTGTTTTAACATCTACTACCAGAGCGCTGGTAAATGACGTCACGCTAAACATGGCCTTTTTTTTACCCCCCCTCCCCCCTTGTCACAAAGTGTTACAAATTATACGACCACCCCCTACCCCCTCTGCGTCACGTCACAAAAGTGATCAGGCAGCTTTACTTTGTATTCAAGATGCTTTAGTAGTGGTGCTTGTTCGTACGCAGCAGGATGACCAATTAGAAGTTTAGCTTTATCGTCCTGGCTGAGTAATGCAGCTTCAGCTGGACCCAAAAAGCTGGTCCGTTCTTTAAGATTTTCTATCGTGGCTGTGCAGAACTTAGTGTCTGGATGGCTCTTATGCATGCTTTTTTGCTGCTTTCATCAATCTTACTGGGACCGTAGTGACATGTCTGAATTTAACATTTGTGACGTCACAAAATCGCTATCTCCCCTCCCCCCTTGTCAAAACGTGTCACATTTTCTCAACCTCCCCTCCCCCCTTAGAGCGTGACGTCATATACGAACAACCCCCCCCCCAGTGTATCAATGTGTAGGTATCTCAAAACAATTTTTCAGTTTATTCATTATTGGTCAAGCTGTTTTAACTTTCTTGGAAGGACAACTTTATTTAAGAAAACATTAAATCGCAATATGTGGATACCATTGCATAATATATATCATAGATATGTCGCTTTCTCGGCGTCTTAATATGAACAGCTTATATTCATAGTTATGAGCCAATATGTTCCTCTCAGGATTTAGTAACGATAGATTAATCCTGTTCTTATATCAGATGTTAGGCAGTAATGTCCTCCACCCGGAAGGTATTAATCTAAGTGTCACATATGCCATTCTAGGTTTATTTATGTATTTTTTATTTATTAAGGCCACTTAGGAAAACCTAGAATCTGGGTTGATTACTGTAAGTTATTTATTACTGGGAGTTATTTATAGCTTGTCTATAGACTTCTAGAATTCAAATCTATTGATTGATTTAAAATAAAAAGACCTTTTTTTTGAAAGAGTTAGCGCCAGCGAGAATAAGACGCGCCAGATTCAGTCTGGAGCGAGTTTTTTTTAATGATAGGTTGTGTTTCTAATTTGCTCTGAAATATTATTGAAGAAAGAAGCCTTTTTATTGTATTCTCATTTTATTAATATGTACCTTGTACATAAACTGTACTTACGTTCTATTTAAATAAAGTTTCTAGAGTTTTATTCTCAACAAAGAATTAATTATTGTGAATCCTAGATCGTCATTTGTTCAACTGTGTTAATTCAAGTTAAAATCCCCGGTATAACAACTTCAACTTGTGACACTAAGATATGATATTGATATTTCCTGCTTTCACGGTGCTTATTTCCTACAATACCCGTTTACTGATCAACTGAATTCAGTCCTTGAAATCTTTAAATTTAAGATTTCAACTCACTTAAAAATAGAAGAAAAATATGTTAAAACAAAAAATGTTTTTTTAAGAACTTCGCTTATATTGAGTGAATTTGCGACTTGCGGGTCTTAGTTTGGATATTACTAATCTAGTGGATTGGATTTCGATTTATGTCTAATATTGCGAATTGTTCCTTCACATACTAAAGATTTTATCATAAAAAATAAAAGTACAGTGTGAAAATGGGTTCAGACGACATATTCATATCACATATAAAATACCGGAACAACGTGTTTACCCAATTTGTTAAAAAAGTTTCATTTTTTTTATATAATAGAGATATATTTAGTGTTGATTTTTTATATTATAAGGGCATTCAAGCGGTTGGAGTAACATCTAACATACATTACGGTCTCCGCCATGATGTAAGAAACACTTTTTACGAGTTTTATCAAGATTGGTCTAACGGTTTTGATTTCTATGCCAAACATACAGACATAACATACATATATACGCCTAACTTTCTTGTTTTATATTTTAGATAACTGTGTATTGTTGTTGTCTAGACACAAGCCCATATATCACCAAAAAGTAAATGACTTTCAAGATGGTTACCAGACACATTAATTAGTGGACGAGGCCTTAAGAAAGTAGACAAAGAATGACCAGCTTGAAAAATAAAATGTATTACATTCACCACTTTTAAGAAGAACATTAAGACCTATTTGTTTAGAACTTTTTAGATTATTTTTACATAAGCAATAGTAAGTTTGTAATGTTTTTACATCGTCTTGAGCCTACATTTTGTTTGTTAACAGCGCTTTATAAATAAAATTATTATTATTATCACATGATTCGTGTCAGAAGCTTACAAACTATATAAAAAAAACTAGTCGATCTATGTTATCATATTTCTTAGATGATACGATAGATGCACACGTCTATTTACACTCCGTTACTATAGACCTACAACGGTGAAAGGGTGAGCACTTTAAGAGCGTGTCTGATCACCTGAGTTTTATCATGTAATCTAACGAGGGTGTCTTCCCCGCCCTTTCTTCACCCCCCCTCTTGTACATTGATAAATTGTCGCTGTTTTGTATTGGGGGGGCTGGTGGGGTAAAAAAAAATGTGTTCCCCGACACGGAGGGCAAAGTAAATCATACAACGTATCGTGTACATCTTGGGTGATATCTCTCTGACAAGACCTGGAAGTAGATGGGACATGGCCAAGTGATACATAGGAGCAACAAGATAGTGGGAGAGTTTGTAGATCTTGTTACTGGCTTGCGATGAATAATGGTTCCTAGAGAGTTCTTTGACTAGATGAAAGATGGCATTTTGTTGTTTGTTTTATACATTAAATATTTTTTTATCTGATTACTTTTGTTCCGATCTGCTGTTGGCGATATGACCTGACTGTAATAGTATTCCCCCCCCGCTCCCCCCCCCCCCATGCCACCTTCGTTTTTCTTTTCTCCTTTATTCTCGCACTATTTTCATCCATCCAATCTCTTGTTTATCTCTTCTCTCTCCCTCTTGTTCTCTCTCGTTTCTCTCTCTCTCTCTTCTATCTTTCTTCTCTCTCACTTCTCTCTCTCTCTCTCATCTGTCTCTGTCTTCTCTCTCTCTCTTTATCTTTTCTTGTTTGCAAGTTCTTCTCTTCTCTTTCAATTCCTTTTTTCACTTTCTCTTTCTCCTTCTTTCACTTTCTCTCACTCTCTCTTTCATTTTCTCTCTTTCTGCCTCTCTTTTTTACCTCTTCTGGTTCACTCTATCTCTAATTCTCTTCCTCTTTTAGGCTATCATATTCTGATATGAATAGACAGGCGTAACAGAGACAGACCCAAAGACAGACAAAAAAAAAAACAATCATTATTCTCTTTCTCTTTTTTTTTCTCTTTCTTCCCCCCCCCTCTCTCTCTCCCTCCCTCTCTCTCTCTCTCTCATAAACCCCTACAGCAAGTCTTACCTCTCTCTATTCTTCCAGAAAACGCGTCGAAGCTCTCTGGCCAACACGCCTATTCTCTAAAGAGTCCAGACACTGCGAGATTGGTCTCACCGTGTGAGCGCTTCCCAGGCGCACAGCCCTCAAGGGGACGCGAGTATGACTTAACCCTGTCCAGAAAGTGAAAGAGTGAAGTGCCCTTCGACATTCTCTAGACCTGAACATGTTCCTATTATTTCATTTATTTATACCAACAACTCGAGCTCGCGTGGAAGATGCGAAGTCTTTTAGTTGGAAACCAATTACTTTCAGAGAAGAACTCTTCAGTGATTTGAAATAATATTTGCTTTGTTCATTATACCCTGGAGGTTGAGTCTTTAAGAACTTCCTAATACTTGAAGCGATAGTCCATGACTTCTTAGTAGAAAAAAGGATTTTTATTTTGACATAAGTTTCAGTCAAACTTAAGTTCTATTTTCTTGATTGAAATCACTCACTCTAAATCACAACCTCTACTCTAAATCACTAGTTCTTTAGAGTGATCTTGTCTTGCATTTATGCACTATCACTACTCTAAATAATTGATTTTTATTGTTATTTTTTTGGTTTCTATCTATGGTCATAACACTGACTGACAATACAATCAGTAATAAAAGAGTAGAGAGTATTGGAAATTTAGGACGGTATTTCCCAATATGGTGTACGGGTGCTCCCAGAGGGGGGGGGGGGCGCCGTGCATCTCATCATTAACGAGGCTAATATTTAAAAAAACCATTTTTTTTTTTTTTTTAATAAATTAAAGTTCGGGGGGGGGGGGGGGGGGCGATGGGTGCTAAGCATTACGAACATGATGACCTGCTAACTACTGTGAAGAAACGGAAGTTTAAAATGTATGGCCATGTAACAAGATCGTCGGGTCTCGCAAAGACCTTCCTCCAGGGAACAGTACCAGGAAAAAGAAGAAGAGGCAGACAGAGAAAGCGGTGGGAAGACAACATCAAAGAATGGACAGGCCTACCATTGAAAGAGGTTTTAAACAGGGCAAAGGATAGAGAGGACTGGAGAAAGATGGTCTACGAGTCTTGCTTGGTGCCCCAACGGTCCACCAGACTAAGGGATAGGTAACAGGTAAAAGGTAACAAAATGTTTGTACCTGTTTCGGATGTTCCTTCAGAGATAAAGACATTTTGCTTCCTAGTCCAAACCTCCTGCAAGATAACTGTGATTGAGAGAGGACAGGGTTTGAACCCAGGACGATAGATACTGTCCAAACGACATTCCTGAGCAAACCGAACGACCAGACAGCCCAAAGGGTTTGTGTATTCATAAAATATGTCCAAGTTAGCCTTGCGACCAGCTTTGATATCATGGACATTTTTTTCTGTGTATATTTTTATTTTTAAGTTTTAGCAACATTGAAAATGTTTGTATTATTTTAAGTTTATAAGTAGAGCAGGACCTATCAATGCCAGGAGGACCTGTTAATGTGTATATCGTAGCAACGTCTTTGTCTTGCGCTGTGTACAAAGATACAACACTGTTTATGTGGTCTGCGCTCTGGACTCTCATCTCGATAGCCCGTTTCATACACTACCGCCCTCCACCCCCTGTCGGTTTGCTGGAGGTTTGAACAAGGAACTAGATTATCTTCAGCTCTAAAGAAACCTCCGAAACGTGTCAAACATCTTACAAACAAAAACCAGCCAGCATTCAGCTAGCTTTCGGCTGTACTGACAACCATTAAGTCAGTAGATAAAACAAAGTAGTATCCCCCACCGGGATTCGAACCTAAGACCGCTAACGAAGACAGCCAGCCACCACACTAAACGACCATTAGACTTAATGGATCTTTGACTAGGGTTATCTCATAATGCAATTGTTTCCCCCAGTTCGTTGTTTTATATGTGTAGCGGTACATAATGATTTCAATCAGAAAATCCATCTAGATAGGAGGCTTAAAAAAACAACCTCCGAGTATTTTTTTTATGTCTCAAGAGTGTCTACTTGTTATGAGTTGTCCAGTAACTAGTAGCCATTAAGGAGTAAATGGACAAGAGTGGTCATCCCCTTGATGTATAAAACATTGCGAGGTCAACAGAAAAGAGCAAAAAGGAAATTTCTTTCTTACGTTTGATGTGTAAGTCTCTAGTATGGTATCGGTCGATTCCTTTCTTGAGATGTTCGTAAAACTTTTAGGTTTGGGAGAGTGAGTGAGAGTGAGAGTGAGTGAGAGAGAGAGAGAGAGTGAGAGTGAGTGAGAGAGAGTGAGAGAGAGAGTGTGAGAGAGAGAGAGTGAGAGAGAGAGAGTGAGAGAGAGAGTGAGAGAGAGAATGAGAGTGAGTGAGAGAGAGAGTGAGAGAGTGAGAGAGTGAGTGAGAGAGAGAGTGAGAGAGAGAGTGAGTGAGTGAGAGAGAGAGAGAGAGTGAGTGAGTGAGTGAGTGAGAGAGAGAGAGAGAAAATACAAAGAGTAAGAAAGTGCGAAGAAGTAGCGAGGGGAAAAAGTAAATGAGTGCCCGCAATGAGGTAAGTAAAAGAGTTTCGAAAAAGAGACAAAAAGAAAAGAAAGAAAGCGAAGGGAAAGAAAGAGAAAGATGGAACAAGGAAAAAAAGGGAACAAAAGAAAAAGGGCAAAAAAGAAAGAAAGTAAAAGAAACAAAAAGAGAGAGTGTATTTGAGAGAGAGAGAGAGACAGTCAGTGAGCGAGAGAGAGAGAGGAAGTGAGAGAGAGAGAGAGAGAGAGGAAGTGAGAGAGAGAGAGAGAGGAAGTGAGATATTCTTGAGAATGGGAGAGATAAAGGAAAGAAAGGGAGAAAGAAAGATAAATAGAAAGAAAAAATAAAGAAAAGATAATGAGAAAGTAGCATAAAGAGAAGAATAGAGATAAAGATAAAGATGTCATAATTAAATATTCAGTAAAAAAAGGCTTTCTATTTGAAATTTATGTGTTGTTATTCTTGTGTTGTTATTATTTATTTTTTTTGGGAGTGATTTATTCGTTTTAAAAAAAAATTTCATTCAATTATAAACTATAATAAATTTTAAAAAAATGGCTTTGACAAAAATTGAGGGGGAGAGAATAATGGATACTATAAATACAATTATTTAATCAAAGGATGTTTACGTTTAAGAAATATAAGCTCCCCTTTTAGACCTCGCGATGTAGAGGGCAGATGATGTCAAGGTCATCTGGCCCACGGTTTACGAGGGTGTCGTGTAGCAAGCACAACGACCAACCACCTTTACCCACCCTAAACACAGGTACCTATTACAGCTGCTTGAACTAAGAGGCACCCCTAAATATCCCGTAATTAAAAATAAAAGTCTTCAGGATTTGAACCCAGTATCCTGTTTCGTGAGCCGAGGGCTTCACCAGTATGCCACCGCGCCTCCAAGATCTTTACATTGTAGCCTTGAATGTACGTATTTTTTACAAAGATTATTTCAACTTTGTTAGGCAAAAGGTTTGTTCACATTATTTCTCCCAAACTCAATCTTGGATAAAGCTGAAATTTTGCACCAGTATTTATTTAACCTGACAACACTAAGATCAAAGACAAAAAAAAACAAATAATTAATTAACAATGTAATTAATTATTTTGTTTGGTATCTCGAACAAGGTAAAGAAATAGTACTTGACTGATAAGATGGTATACGCTTAATTAGTCCCCTTTACTTTTTGTAGAAAGAAAAGTTGGTAAATAACTAAAAACAGCTCCCTGGCACAGTGGTTAGCGTGCTGGCTTGAGGAGGCTTGAGACCTTAGTCCTTAAATTGGACTTCGGGTCGCTTACTTTTTTTTAAATAAATACATTTAAAAAGCTATCACCCAGATACCCCCATTCTTTCTTCCACTAAGCCCTTTCCAACTGGTTGATGTAAGTCAGTGATGCCCAACGTTATGCGGCCTGCGGGCCATTTTGAGTTTCGACCCCCGTGTCGCGGGCCACATTGACAAAAAGACAAATTGAAATAGAGAATAAACCATTTTAAATAGTTTTACTACAATCCCTAGGCTTCAGTCCGCCTACTTACTAGTGTCTTTTAATTGAAAAAAAGTTTTTCTACTAAATTAAGAGCTAGTAAACATTGTGATTATACCCAGCTATTGTTTTCAGAAATGTGGAAGGTTTATGTAGACAACAAGGCGTAGACATCTATAGCCCACATTTCTCGAAATCTTAACAATATTGGTAAAAAAATATTTCTATTCGAACAGATTTATTATTGTTTGTCTAGATTTATACAAGATACACGACTGAGCCAAACTAGTAGATACAAATACATGTAATAGAAGCTTTGATTTTTTGTTTGCTTGTTTATATTCAACATGAAAAACTTTTCCTATAACAGACCCGATAACCTTTAACTGTATTTTTAACTTCGTCTAGGGAGGGGAAAATTATGTTGTTGACGATAGTGACTGGTCACGGTCCTTTTGTCCAAACAAACAAACAAGTTTAGGGTTAGGGTCATACGTTGCTTACCATTAATCCAGTCCTTCAATAAAAAAAAAAGTCTCTTCGTATCACGGTATCAACATACCCATAGACATAAATAAATATAGACTGGCCAATAAGGGAGTTTTTTGAAACGAAAATTTGTGAATTGCGATTGTGTGTACTTTATTTTATGTCTATAAATTTTGTTTCATCTCTAAGATTGAAGATCATGTAATTTTAAAATTTGTAATAATTCGGAAATCCGAATACAATAGATATACATGTTTTCAAGTTACATGAAGTTACTTCCTTTTTCCAGTCTATATTTATTTATGTCTATGGTTGTACCAGTCTCAATCCAGTCACTAGCAGTCCAGTGTAATAATGGCAATGTCTTCAATTCTGAAGATTAAGGATGAGTACAGAGATTGACGTCAATACGTAAGCCCAGTTTCGACCTGCATATTTCTCCGCACCTCGTGTAGACAAAGCCGTTGTACGCTGGGGGTCTATTAAGGTGTTTTTTTTCCGTCTTCTGAGTCTGTCTTAAATAATAACTTCTCTTTGTGTCTCAAAACTTTGTCTCCACCTTTGTGAGAGCTCTCCAACTGTCTCTTTTAGAGACTATCTGCTGCCAGCTACTTTCCTCAATGCCAGTCAGGGCGAAATGGCGCTTTTGTTGATCTTTAACCCTTAAAGTGCTGAGCTGTTTTACAATGAAGACATACAAAATGAAATTATAATTTTCATATTTAGAGGCTTAACTACCACACGCATCTTAATGGTTAAAGCGCATACTTTAGAGCTCTTTTGTTAAGCCCTCCTTCTCGTTTTAGGTCGCCAAAGATTATTCTTACATAAACACAATGACAATTTACATTAGTCTTTGACAAAAGCAGAGATCACTCAATCGAGCAATTAATAATTACAAACAATTCACTCTAGCTACTAACAAATAATGACCGATAATTAATTATAGGTACTAAAAAAAACTGAGCGATAATTATAGTTACTAACAAATACTGACAGATAATCATAGCTACTAACACATACTGACCGATAATTATAGCTACTAAAAATACTGACTGATAATTATAGATACTAACAAATACTGACCGATATTTATAGGTACTAACAAATAGGCCTACTGACCACACAAGCTATCCGTTTACAAAATGGGCTACTCACTCTAGCCGCTAACCAAAACTAGCCACTCACTATAGCTACTAACACAAAAACTGACCACCCCCTATAGCCACTAATAAAAAAGGCAGTAACACTCACACTAGCCACTTACAAATCCTGACCATTCAATATAACCCATCTTTTCTCTCTCTTTTTTTTAATTTCCAGAACTACATTTCGGTCGAGATTGATAATGAAAAATTGCTGGCTGACTATCAGCTGACCACAACTGGCCATTCG
>JADKLZ010019923.1:4985-21878 GCA_021533235.1 Biomphalaria straminea | reverse complement strand
GTCACAGCACCATCCCACTGGTGCTACAGCACATAGAGGGCCCAACCTTCACAGCACCCATAACAAAAAAAAAAGTCAAGAGAGACGATGAAGATGATGATTATGATGGATATTCAGCATCGCAGGATTTGTTTATTTATGTTTCGGATGTTTCTTCAGAATTGAAGATTATTACATCCTCGCCAAAACCTTAAGTAGGGCGATGTAAGAAATCGGCGGGTAGGATTAGAACCCGGGAACATCAAAACGTCCAGAGCTCATTACTCAATGTCATCCAGTGAGCAAGTTGAGGCACCTGTTCGAGTGATAAATGATAAGATCTTCCAGCGCTTTGGCCGGGCATCGGATCTCTCTACAAGAATCTGAAGAATTGCAAGAAGTTTTGGAAACGTTCTCTGAAACATTTCTTTTACAGTAGTGCAATGGCCTCCATTACTTCCATGAACTCCATAATATTGTTGTAAACCTGGTGACACATATGTTGGTAATGCTATGTGTGTGTGTTTTAGCCTACCTAAATCGCCTCAGTTCAGCACAGTAAGGGCGGTCAACTGTGAACAGTGACAATGCACGCCAGTTCGGCTAGGACGATTACGCACGCAAGTCACGGTGAAAGTGATCAACTGGAGTGGTCAAGATAGTTCGAGAAGGCCAGTAGAGACACTATATAAGAGCGAGTGTGTCTGAATCGACGCACTTCACGTTACCTCGCAATGTGACCAGTACGAGGCGAAGTCAGAACCAGCACGGTGTGTCAAGTCTTGAGCAAGGCTATGTTTTTTTGTACAGACAGTGTTAATGTGATTGCCACTTGTGATGTATTTGAATTAAAAATGTCACTGATACTTTTGAGCCCTGAGTTGTGAGGTTCTTTGAAGTTCGCTGTATTTAGTTTGCAGAGAGTCTGGATAGTAGAGAGAGAGCGATCGTAACAATATCAATGACTTCCATGACCTTTATTATTATTATGACCTCCATAACCTTCATGATTTTCATTACTTCCATTACCTCTATGACACCCCATGACTTCAATGACCTCCATGACTTCTATGACCTCCATGACCTCCGTGACCTCCATAACCTCCATGACGTCCATGACCTCCATGACTTCCATGACCTCTGTGACTTCTATGATCTGCACGACTCTATGACCTTCCATGATGTCCATTACTTCCATTACCTCTATGACCTTCAGTTTGTATTTATGTTGTCAGTCAGTCCAGAATGTAAGAGGGGGGTGTGTGTGAAAATATTCTTGACGTAGAGACATTTCTTCAGAAATAAAGATTATTACGTTGTAGCCTCAACCACTTGCACGACGACGCAGGATAAAAGCAAAGTAACTTCGATACGGAGGTTTGAAGGTAGAAATTTTGGCGCTCCACAAGTGTGTCGACCTGACCTCTAAGTTCAAATGCAAGAAACTGAAGCGAACAGATGCTGAAGATTGATTCCGGTCAGGTGTCACGTGACGAATGAGCGGTAAGTGTGAGACCACGTGACCATAACTGATTTCACTCCCCCCCTCCCACCTTTCATTTGCGTGCCCAATTCTCTGGTTGAGTGGTTTGTTGACTTGTTTGATCTGTGCTCTACAGCTGGCTTGACGCTGGGTCAGAGATGTGACGTTTTTAATACAAAGCTTTTATCAACTCGGGAGGCGCTGTGGCTGAGATGTTAAGCGCTTGGCATCCGAACCGGGTGTCCCGGGTTCGAATCCTGTTGAAGACTGGGATTTTTAATTTTGGGATCGGGCGCCTGTGAGTCCACCCAACTCTAGTGGGTACATGACATTAGTTGGCTCAGTTGGTCGATGTGCTGGCCACATGACACCCTAGTTAACCGTAGGCCACAGAATATATTTCTCCATCTTCCAATTCTTAACTTTGAATTTTATATGGTAATACATTGTCAGTGACAATATATGAATCTATTTAATAAAAAACTAAGAAGTTATTTAATTATTGGTAATTAATAAATTTAGTTTTTAAATAAAAAAGGGAGCTTATTCATTATTATTGAAATGTAAGGCAGGGAATTTTGTGGTTCTTCTTATTAAAGTTTTTTTTTTTTTTTTTTTTTTTGGTGTTTTTTTTTTTATATTTGCGTTAATCTGGCCCATTTTTTGGTGTTGCTATCCCATAATTTCCTGTTTACGCTGGAACTAAAGATAATCGAGAGAAGCGTCCTTTTTGGTGATCTCCCTTACCAGTCATGCAGAGTTACACTAAGTGCCTGAGTTCTGGAGAGAGAGAGAGAGAGAGAGAGAGGGAGTGGGGGGGGAGTTGATACTTGTGATTTAAATATTACCACGATGCCTTTGCCACATGTGCACAATTGATTGATTAGTGTGAGGAGCATTTGATCGTACACTAACAAGATCAAGAGTTGCATGAATTCAACCTCCCCCACCCTTTTGTTTCCACGACTCCTCTTTAATGGATCTCTCCATTCTAGTCCTTTAGAGAATTAGACCTTCTAGAATTCCAGTCTAGTGACCCTCCTCTCCATTTCTCGGCCAGATTTTAAAGAGCCCGTGTACTCGTCCTGTGTAATTCTCGTACAACCGTCTCTATAGCTCTAACAGTTCTAATGGCCTCAGTTCTCCTCAATCTCCCTCTTCCGTTTTCTCTCTCTTTTTCACTCTCCCTCCCATTCTCTCTTTATACCTCTTTCCCTTCCTCCCTCTCTTCCTCTACTCTCCCTCGTTATCTCTCTCCATCTCTCTATCTCTATCCCTCCTCCTTCTTTTCATACTCTATCTTCCTCCCTCTCTCTCCCCTTCATTTTTGTCTCACTGTTTCTTCCTTTCTCCCTTCCTCTTTCACTCTCTCACTATCCTCTCAGCCTTCTTGCTCTACAGGTCGAAGCTACATAGTTCTAGTTCGTAAAGACGCGTCCACTTTCAGTAAGACATGAGGACACGAAGCGAATTGAAAAAGTTGGTCAATACACTGTTTTGAAACAATAAGGAAATGATAGAAACAGAAGACAGAGAGACAGATTTAGACGGACAGAGTGACAGACGAACAAAGAGGTCGAAAAAGTCAGGTCAAATCAGCTTTGCACCGGCACCCTAGAGAAACGCACTGCGTTACCTGCGGACGTTTTCCATCACAAGAACTCCGCCCCGTCGGGCGCCTAATTGAATAATGGAGTCTCTCCAAGTTGCGTTCGGTTACCAACTCTAAGGTACCGTAGAATTTACTTAGGAGTAATTTCTCATATCTGTAGTTAGTTTAACACACAAAGAGTGTTCGCAGAATTTAAATAGTACAAGGGCGACATTACGGCGAGTAACAAGTTGGTATCTCTAGTCCGCCATTAGTGCGAAGACTTCACAATCAACAAGTACTGAACACTGTAAACTCGTTAAACACATTAAACACCGTGACCTAAAAAAGAAGTCTCCTTGCTTCTGCGTATCTCCTCTAAGAATGAACCAAGAATGTAGGAAGTTTTTCTCGTAAGTTCCAGAGATATTGAAGGTCACTCGGGGCCGGAAAATGGGGCTGGGGCCACAGTGGCCGAGTGGTTTAGCGCTTGGCTTCCTGTGGGCCCTAGGTTCGAACCTCGGTGAAGACTGGGATTTTGAATTCCAGGATTTTTAGTCGCACATGAGTCAACCAAAATCTAATCGGTACCTGATTTTAGTTGGGGGAGAAAGTAAATGCGGTTTCTCTTTATACTGACCCCAGGTAATATTGGCTGGTTGGCCAAATAAACGGATGACCTTAACATCATCTGTCCTGTAGATCGCAAGGTCTGAGTGGGGAATTTTTTATACCTTCAAATAACATAGCTAACCAACACCTCTATATTAGGCTACCCGGATATCAAGAGAAATGCAAGCAAAGACCGGAGGGCCGACTCGAGCCCATGGCATTGGTTAATTCGGCCAGCCATATGTAATATAAATAAGATAATTTCAATAGTATCATTAATAAAAAGTCGATACTGTAAATGCCTAAATTTAAAACCAATACATTTAATAGCAGAAAAACACTGAGAATGGCAGCTCTATTCCTTTTCTGTTGGCCACATTGTGGTACCATTGATAGTCCATGACATTGTTTAGATGACATTGTTTAGTTTAGAGTGAAAATCTCCGATTAAAAAATATGACCCACCAATTTTTTTTTCCTTTTCTTTTTTAGCCCGCTATCTAAATGTTTGCCGATCCCTGGTATAGACCAAAGAGTTAGCAATTTATTGTTATCCACCTTAGATTATATTCATAAATATTTATTGAAAGAAATATTGGCCAGACTATATAGATAAGAATGAAAGTAATTGAGTCAGCCAGTTATATGTTTGGAATTTGAGTAGTCTGAATGTCAATGTATTTATACAAGACTTTAAAGTGAAAGTGAATCTTTATCTTTCAAGAATTCATCATGCCATTTTCTCTATAAATCAAGTTTATGCATTTCATTTTTTTTATTGAATATAAATAGCATTCTGTGATGATGTATTTCTAGGTTTACCGACACCTGCGCCCCCTATGGAGGGCAAAAAAAAAGGAGGACAAATCCTTACAAATGGAGGATTCATTAAAATAATGGGACGAGTGTTATTGTGGAGGGGGGTGGGATCCAAGGTAACTACGAGGAGGGGGGAATGATTGTTATGTTGGTATAGAATGAAACCGCACAAGGGTTTTGGGTTAATTCAAATATTAGTATAAGAGACAGTTTGGATAGTCAAAGTCTAGAGGAAGCTGCGTCAGCCAATAGAATGAAAAAGAAATCTGCCCTGTCGGCTAGCCCTAGGACAGATGAATATGCAAGCACGAACTGTGGTACAAATCTTCTATTCGAGAATTGGCTTGAGCAGTCACACCAGATTTTGCCCCGTCTCAAGACGTAACCAAAGCCAGTGACTGATCTGGGCGCATCCATTGTCTTCCGAGACAGAATGAGCCATATAAATATAAGAGACAGCTCGGATAGTCGAAGTTTTGACAAATCAGAGACACAAGAGAGTAGGGACATGCGCTTGTAGTGAGTTCAATTTCTACAATCTTAAAGCAACGAAACAAAACATTTTACAATATTTTTAAACATACAATCAAAATGAGTATTGTTGGAGTTGGGATGGAGGGAAGGGCCGTATTAAGTAAGCCTGATGTGGGCGTCAAACAAAACGCTCTTGTGATTCATTATGGATCAACGGGTAATCGATTTGTGCTATAATTATTTTTAATGTTTACTTTATTATTTATCACACAAAGAAAAGTTTCGACGCCCAGCTTATCGATATGTGCTATATTTTGAAAGCAAACATCTCAACATCCGCCAGTAAGAGATGTTTGCTCTTAGTCAACTAAGGGAGACAAGAATGGTGTCTGCCATGGTTCAGTGAGTATGAAGAGCAGAGAACCCAGCCTTTCATCTGGACTTAAAGGTCAAGGAATTATTTAATATATCACTTGCATAGGGTCTCATTTCTACCTTCACACAGGTATTTCAAAGTTAAAAGGATAATAAATAATAGAACCTGCCAGACACTACCGCGCGGGGTCTTATGCAATTAAGTCAAACGGAGGTAACTCTAAAAAAACAAAAAGGAAATAGCACATGAGAAAAGGCCAACACTATACGTTAGTCTACGATAATAGCGAAATACAAACAAGAAGTTTTATAATAACACAGAAGACTGTCAAATGTCGACAAGTTAGAAGCTATATATCTCTTCTGTTCATAAAACGTGCATTTTAAACTGGTCTAGTTTACATTTGGTTTCGCAAGGTTGTCATTGCCGGAAGTGGTAATGGATGTAAGCACTCCACTACCTTTAAAATGCTTCCAAATGGCATGCGTCTCTAATAGCCTCTGACAACCAGTCCAACTCCGGCCTTCACGTGTGGCTCAGATATTGAGTAGTCCGGCGGAACTGTTCTTACTAACAGGAGAAGGGGCACAGGCAAATAACTGGCGCCTTAACCAGTAAGCTTCGGGCAGGAGGGGCTCGTTAGCCATGGCAGGCTACCCACCTAAGAGAAGGAAAACTCTGAATTCAAACCTCTGCTGCCTTGCAGCTATACCCAATCAAGGGAAAGGCTTCGGGAGTCAACCCTAAGGAAAAATCAGGAGCTGGCAACCCTAAGGCAGTTTGCAGCACCCAATGCTACACTCTGGCAGAACCTGCGACGCTGCTGACCCCAAACTGTATCGGCACTGCTGTTCCTCTGGATACATCAGCTGCGTGGAGAGGGGGGAACTGATGCGTGGGCAACATCGTTCCGACCACAGCATATGCCCAGGCATTCATCTCATTCCATGAGATAATCCATAGTCGCTTCGCGACTGACGGAGGCCATAGAGAGAGAGTTTACATTTCACTATTCTTCCTAAAAATCCTAGCCTTGTTTTTACCAGTCGCTTCATCGCCTCTAAGTCAAAACTTTCATTTTTTATGAAACAAATAAATTCTTCCTTATTGTTCCCTAAAATACATCATGCGTCAAGCATTTGACTCATGAACCAAGGGGTCACGGGTTCAAATCTCGGTTGAGTCTGGGATTTTGAAATTGGTTTTTTTAGGAAGCCCCGATGATTATCACTCTCAAACGAGCACCTGACATTAGTTGGAGAGAAGTCAAGGCGGTTCAGCGTTGTTTTTTTTTACAGAAAAAGATAATATTTACATCGTCTGCCCACAGTGGCGTAGCTAGGGTTGGGGGAGGAGGGTGGAGAATTTGAAAATCCCGCCCGGGCCCCCACTTGAGGGGGGCCCCAAAATTAGTGCTTTTTACATAAAAAATTAAATATTACTCAAATAGCAGGGGCCCCAAAGGAGTTCACGCCCCCAAGGCCCTCAAACGATGGAAAATTCCTAGCTACACCCCTGATCAATAGGTCAGAAAGGGTTACTTCAAATTGTTTTTCTAATAGTAGAAAAGTATAAGTGTACTATTGATTGTTTTAATTCGCTATAGTCATTGGATTGCATTGTATCTCGTATAATAGCGCGGTGGAATACATATAAAGCTTTGTTCCACTGTATATTTTACTTAGATTTAAATTTTATGAACGGCGCGAGCCCCTCAAAGCAATGTTGTTCCACATTGTTCGTCAAAGGAATCGTTTATCTTATCATATAACGCTTTCTGTTATCCGAACGATCAAGTATGAGGACAGACGTTCCAAATTAATCCGGATAATTGGCTTTGTATTCTAAATAAATTCCAGAAAGAAGGTTTAAAAGCAACTCATACTTCGGCTCTATCAGCGTGCAATATTGGGAACTAGATCAACTCTAAATACTTCTAGTAAGAGAATAGTTAACAGTCGAACTTGACGAGGTCAAATATTGAACAGAAACATTCTTAATTACGAAATTTTAGAAAAAAAAAACAACAAAAAAAAAAAACGCCTTTTGTGTCTCGACTTAAATATTTTACCATCACAGAGAAAAATACAAGACAGACCCGAGAACTCATGTTCCCTGGGGAACTAAATTTTAAAAAATCAAGTTTCTGATTAAAACTTCAAGTGAGAACACTGTGGCAGGAATGTTTATTTCCTTTGCAATATATGTGTAATGTTTCGAAGTATATAGGGCACAACTGTATTTCAACAAGCTCTTAAAGTTCAAGGAAGTCAATCAATATCTATCTATCAATCTATCTATATCTATATCTATCTATCTATGTATCTATCTATCTATCTATCTATCTATCTATCTGTCTATCTATCTATCTATCTATCTATCTATCTATCTATCTATCTATCTATTTTATCAATCATCGATCTACGTATATGTCTATCTCTAAAATTTATATAAAGTTTTTTTTTTTTTCCACTTTTTTTCGGTAATTAGATTGACTACATCATTGTGGTGACTGAACGCTACCAGTGCGTGATTTTCAAAAGCTATCTTTAGCCTAGTGAAGACCTGAAGTCTTCTGTTTCCTAGACAATTTTATTTGAAGACAACAAGAGACCAGGTTTTGTCATTTTACCTGGGCGACAGTCCAGAGAGAGAGAGAGAAAAGAAAAGGTAATAAACGATGCTCACGTAGAAAAAGAAAGAAGAGGTTATAAAAAGAAGGGAGATGTTTAAAGGAGGGAGGTATGGGGAGTTAATGTATTCTCTCATCTTTGATGGGGGCCATGGCGTGGGGGGGGGGTAAGGGGGAGTGTTCTAATGTGAGGAGAGCTAAGTCACGTGTACCAGCTAATGAAAAACACGTGCACTCGAAGGTGAGTAAAATGAGGAATGTAACAGAAGGTACTCAGCCAAGATGGGGATTAGAGAAGGTTGATTGGATTGAGAAGGTTGATAGGCTAAAGTGGGTTAATAGGCTAAAGAAAGTTGATATGTTAAATAAGTTTATGTGATAAATAAGTTGATATGATAAATAAGTAGCTATATTAACTCTTACTCTCCGTAATTATTTTTCTCGTTTCGATAGTATTGTTCGTATTACTCATTTGTATTTTACTAACCTGTTATGATTATACTTCAATAGCTGTTTTTGTTTTTACCAGAAAATATTATATTTGGTATCAAATCGTAGGAAAAATGCATGCTCTCTATTTTTTCACTACATAAACTAAAGTTTAAAAATCCAAAAATCAATTTAGCTTAAATGGGGGTCAAATCAATTTGGCATCGTCAATTAGGAGAGAAAGAGTTAAATAAAGTTTATATTTTTAAAAAGTTGAATTGTTTAATAAGTTGATATGTTAAAGAAGTTACATGTTAAATAATTTGATATGTTAAAGGGGTTGATAAGTTAAAGAAATTGATGTGTAAAGAAGTTGATATGTAAAGAAGGTTGATATGTTAAAGAAATATGATATTCTTAAAGAAATTTGACATGTTAAAAAAGGCACAAGGCTAAAGAAGACAGGCTAACAGGTTAAAGAAGCTGAATAAGGAAAAATAGGCTCGTTTTGTTTTCCCATATGCTAGGACTAATTCGTGCAAGTGCTTCTTATTACAATGAGCAATTTGAGCCTGAATTAGTCATGAAAACCAATTAATTAAAAGAGTTAAAGTCTTTAACTAACATGGCGCAATAGATGAAATAATGGATATCCTTTTTTTTTAAAATACTTGTTGAATTTATAGGATAAAAGAAGAAAGCGATAGTCACTATATAAATGTATCGAGAACCAGGACTTGAATACAAAAGAGGAGCATACTAGATTAGAATGGTAAGCAAGAGGAGTTGAGGAAAATTAAAGTAAAAGTCGTCAATGAATTAAATTACACATGCACACACAGAGAGAGGGGCGAAAATCATATACAGGCAAAAACCAAAAGGCAGGCGACCCAAAAGGCAGACTCCGAATGCGATCAATTGATGACGTGGAAGCAGATCTGCAATAGTTTGGGGTTAGGGCGTGGAGGCCCAGGAGAGATCTGAATGGAAGGATGTGTTGAAGCAGACCAGAGCCCTCCATGGGCTGTAGCGCCACTAGGATAGATGAATGGATGCACACACACACACACATATATGTTCACTCACACACCAACATTCAAATGCACTGTGTCAGTTTAAACCTACAATTCTACATTTAAAAAAAATATAGTCTCAAATGTCTCAATCTATTTACTTCTTCCCCCCCCCCCATATTTAATCTCATTGTTTGACTTTCTTCTGTGTAAGTTATTGTGCAAACAGCTGCGAGAAACAGCTGGGCATCTTGTGGATAAACAGCAAGAGTTCGCTAAAGAAAGAGACAAAACTGACCCCAAATGTTGACAATGAAACACTTACCAAAACCAGAACAGTATTGACCCATCGACACCCTCACATCTAACTATAGGAAACAAGAAATAAAGGAATATCTATCTGTCTGTCTGTCTGTCCGTCCGTTTGTCCGTCCGTCTGTCTGTCTGTCTGTCTAACTATCTATCTATCTATCTATCTATCTATCTATCTATCTATCTATCTATCTATCTATCTATCTGTCTGTCTGTCTATATGTATGTCTGTCTGTCAGTCTGTCTGTTTGTTGTTCACGTATTCCTTTTCTATATTTCCGCCTGTTTAGCGTAACGTGGTAGTTTATGCCTTCCTTGTGTGTTTACTTAGAGCAGTTCTATCAATGAACCAAAAAAAGAGTTTTAATTATTTGCATACATTCTCCTATCCTAGATTTTAAAAGTCGTACCATCAGACATCCTGGATATTGAAGGGGCAAATACACATATTGAATTACCATCTAGTTCAGCAGTCACACCCATAAACCTAGCGCTGAGATCACATTGGATGTTACGAGGCTTTCGTTTGATACTAGTAGATCTTTTATACACATTGTAGATAATTTTACAGTACAGTATTGTTTCTGTATCATGATAAAGAATTATGTACATTTGAAGCCTAAGCTGGGGGGGGGTCTGTCATGGGTGTTTTCCAGTGCTGGGCTTTATGCATGAACGTGTTCTTAATTACGCCTACTAGTTGGTTTTAAGCAACAGATCTTTTTCTTATGTAATTTTATATAGTATAGACGTTACTTCAAAAAAAAAAAAGAAGATAATTACGTCAAACGCATTACAAGTGTCAATCTAGTGTCATGCGTGGATTTCCTGGCTGATTCAGGCAACCCATTTCATTCTCTAATGGCTCTAGCGAAGAAGGAGCACACGTAAGAATTAGCTCTAGCATACGGAACAAGAAATGTGCTTCTATCTTTGTGTCTTTCTGAGTATTTTTGTTAGGTTTTGTTTTTCTATTTGTAAGTGTCACAATATCGGAGGTGCCAGATGTCACAAGACCTTTCCTATCGTCGAGGTGTCATATGTAACAATATCTCTTCTATCAATGATGAATGAAGACTTCGCCAACTTTATCTTGAGATGTAATAATAAAGTTGCTGTCCGATAGGAGAGTATACTTGTGATTGCCGGGGAGTCTAACTTGAACATGTGGTTGATGACAAGCGATTCGATTCAAGTCTTGTAGATGAATTAATCGAATAAATGTAGATCTAGAATTCACAATAAAACTTTCTTGTAGAAAACAATATTCAGGAACTTTATTTGAACAAAACGTAAGTACAACTTATGTACAATGTAGATCAAACAATAAGGAAAATTATTACAAGGCTTCTTTGTTAAAAACTTAGAGATAATAGAAACACAACCGTTCAATTCAACATCCAGACTTAGACTCTCGATCTCGCGCAAATCCCCTTCTCTTCTTTTGGGCGGATGTCACGTGATTTTATGTCTTTCTTTTCAAAACAACCAATAGAATTCAAAACATGCCATACTACGTCTTTGTAAAAACCTGGAGCCAACAACTCGTGTCTGGAGTCTCCTATTAAAAACCGAGCCATCAGGCGAGGGTTTATATTTCCATTTACAACCAATCTTCCACATGAGAAATATATAATTAAATCTACAATGGCATATGTGACAGTAAGTTCTGGTTTAGTGTCTTATGTATTGTCTTATGTATTGTCTTATGTATTGTAGCTACTTTACTTTTTATTCTTCTGTCCAGAAGTGTCTCTAAGTTTAGAGATTTTACTAATGGTGTTGGAATTGGAATAATCGTTTTTTTTTTAATTATAAATCTCTCAGCTCTATTTTGTATTGGTTCTAGATTCTTTATGTTTTCTTCAGTTGAGGTATTACAAAAGTGTCAGTAGTAAAATCTTTTTTTAACTTGCAGCAATATTTTTAGCAGACTATTACAATATCAAGCATTCTGGGAATGTGTCCGCAAAGCTGACTCTTTTAGAATACAAGCCATTGGAGTAAATGCTAGAGAAAAATGTTGGCTATCGGATGCCAGGAAAAGAAGACAAATGAGTTTGTACAGTTACAAGTCAAAACTCTGGCTGCCAAAAAGAACGAACTCATCGGTAATGTAATGAAAGTTGAACTTTTTTGGTCGTATTGTAAGACAAGACTCACTGTCTAAACTTATTCTTAAGGTACAGTGGAGAGAGCATGAAGAAAAGCTGGCTGGACAATGTAATAGAATGGACTTGTGATATTAAGTGTAAGTGTTTTGAGTGGCCGGTAGTGCAGTGTGTGTGCCTGTGTATGAAATGACCAGTGGACGATGATTGTACATGGTTGATTGAACAGCAGTGTGTCAGGACTGTGTGTAAAATGAGGTCAGTTGGACAACAAGTGGCTGAAGTCAAGAATAGGAATCTATCTACGGCCACCGTCAGCCGCGAAGCGACTATGGATCATCTCATGGAAATGAGATGAATGCCTGGGCATAAGCTGTGGTCGGAACGATGTCGCCCACACATCAGTTCCCCCCTCTCCTCGCAGCTGATGTATCCAAAGGAACGGCAGTGCCGATACAGTTTGGGGTCAGTAGCGTCGCAGGTTCTGCCAGAGTGTAGCACTGGGTGCTGCAAACTGCCTTAGGGTCGCCAGCTCCTGATTTTTCCTCAGGGTTGACTCCCGAAGCCTTTCCCTTGGTTGGGTATAGCTGCAAGGCAGCAGAGGTTTGAACAGGAATAGAGACTAATAAAATCATTGTGTTTGTTGAGACTCATGTTGCTTTAGTGTGTCTATTACAGGACCATCCTCTCTTTTGATATCTTACTGAGAACAGCTACTGACCGGGAAAATAGGAGGGATCTGGTTAGTCAAACTATCGCCGCGCCCCATACTATAAAAGTCACGTGACAGAGACGATGAAGACTGAAGTGAGGTCCAAGTTTCGGACATTGCTTCTGAAAAAAATATTACCAGGGACTCTTGAGACTCTTGTAGATGGCAGCACACAGGGTTAGATCTCTGGGTCATTGTCATGGCAGTTTCAAGTGCATAACTCACTACTAGACAGCCTGACAGTCACAAACAATTGTATTAATAAAGTGTTACATTTTGAGAACTTCTATTTTAGGTACGGCAGGCCATAACAATTGATAAGATAAGATAATTTTATTGATCCAAACTAATGGAAATTCAGTTTGATTACAATTGACAACCTCAGCGTAACTACAGTACAAAAACAATATTGATGAAAAATTCGAACAACATTCACATACGAACATACATACACATTCACAACCAGCGCTTTATGAATTTGACTTCTATGTACTTCTCGATGAGACAGCTGACCTCGTAACACTCTGACCGAAAGTGGAACAAAGGAGTTTTTAAATCTTTCAGTTTTAGTTCTAATAGAAAGGAGACGACCACTTCGTTCAGATCTTATTATGTAACAGTGGTTTAATGGGTGAAGGTTGTCTTTAAGAATCGTGAGTGATTTGGAAATGCATCTTTCTTGGAAAAGCTCTTCAAGAGATGGTAGCTGTGCTTGAGTAATATTAGATGCTTTTTTAATTAGTCTATTTATTCTAAGTCTTTGTGCCAGTGAAGTATTACCGTACCAGCAGGTGATGGCAAAGTTAATAAGACTGCTGATGGTTGCTTCGTAGAAGAGTGATTATTGTTTTGTCTATGTTAAATTGTCTTAGCTTTCTGAGATAGAAGAGTCGCTGGTTGCGGGCCCTATGCGAAACGGATTAAGCGGGGCCCAATCTGGGTTGGGGTAAGGATAGTAAGTGAAAATTAACATGAGTATTAGAAAATAAATTTGTCTAATAACGCCCCAAAATGACAATTTTATTCTTTTTTTTTTTCCGAAGGTTTTTCTGAGTTTTCATGGGATTTTAACAATTTCAGATTTCTAGGAGCTTCTGAAAAATCATGCCACATGAAAACTTATAAAGTTATAAAGATGTAATTAATATTTTACACATAAAACTAAAGAAGGGCCTACGAAAATGCAGGATCTTTGCTTCCACATAGGTTGCAGTAGTCCTAAGACCGGCCCTAATTGTAGGATAAAGCTAATTATAGCAATGCACACTGAAGTAGCAAACATAATTATGAAGGATAGGATCCTGTGTGTTATAGTTTGGATGCGTTTGACTTCTACAGTATTTAAAACGTAACTAGAACAAAAGGTAAATTGATGTTAGTATTAAAACCATCTCAAGTGATTATGAATATTACTACCATTTTGAAACATTGGACGTTAGTCCCTCATCAGAAAATGAACAGTGTTCAAGTTTTAGCATTGTCAGGTACAATGAATAATTTTTCTAATTTTTAACTTGATCCGAGAATCAGGCAGATGGAAAAACAGACAGATCATATACGCCTTGTAAAAAAAAAAGTATCTTTCTGTCTTTCATTCGAATATATCTTCTATATCGCGTCATTCATGTTAAAGTGCTGTCTGGTGCGATCTCTTTTTTTTTCCAAGACCTGTAGAGGGCGTGTGCATCTGGTAAAGGCTTCCGCACTGACTTAAGCCGATTAGCAAATACAAATCAGCTGAGTATATTCTAAAATATATTAAATCAGTTATAGTCCTTAGGGGCTCGCGTACTTTATACATAATCATATTAGTGAATAAGTATACAACATTCTGGTTTCAGCACCATAAACAGAATCACCGCGTTTGGACTTCTTTGCAACATTTATTCTGGTTATACCGTACATAAAAGTTATATTTAACATACACATACGATAAACAAAACAGACATAGAACATAGAAAGAGGATATCTATAACATGCGCTGATCCGCAACACACAATATGTATGACATTACCTATAACAATACCTAAAATACAATACAATTGCCTCCTTCAGTCGCGAAGCGACTGTGAATCATCTCATGGAAATGAGATGAATGCCTGGACATTAGCTGTGGTCAGAACGATGTCAACCACACATATAGCAATAAATATAACTCACTCAACGTAACCCATTAAGTCAGTTAAACATTTGATCACATGTCGCCCCAGTGAGAACACTTTAAATACTCGACACATTGTCAAGATTTATGCGAAATCATCGATCAAAAAAACGTCATCACATTTATTGGATTGAAATACAATCTTAAACAATCACTCCAACCTGCTCAGCTATCCGAGAAGCCAATCAATGATTTCCTAATGACAATTGACAAATAACAAGATCAAATCCAGCTAGGGTCTTTTCTATTGTCTAGTAGAAACTAACATATCATGAAAAACAAATCATTGTGCTGGCACCATTGTATCATAGTTTTAATTGTTATACATTTTATTTAACTCTATACGTCTTTGTGGGACACTAATCAAACATGGCCAATTACCCTCCCCCCCCTAAGCCCCTCACAATGTTTCGTTTGTTTGTTTACAGTCCTCCCCCCCCCTCCTCGTGTATTTAATCACAATGTTTTCTATTGAAATGTTAACAGAAGAAAATCAGAACTATTGTATATGAATTGTACATACATTTTGTAATGCTTAAGATGATTGACTATGGCATGACCTTTGAACTGTGCTGCCGTTGATAGGCTAAAGAGAGTGTGGTATGCGCTCTGGATTGTCAATCGATGGTGTTAATGGTCCCTGGTTCGAACCCTGCAAGCTGCCTTACCCGCTGACTTCCGGTAGGAGGTTTGGACCAGGATGTAACGATTTTCAATCATCAGAAACATTTTACAACAAAACAGCAGGGCTTGTTCCGATACGCTGAAGGTTGATTTGGATATGTGACAGTATAGGCTATTTTTAGCACCACAGAACCACGTGACAGAGTACACTATTTATAGAGGCACTAAATCTACAATGTTGTGTAGTCTAAAAATAGTCAAACTTACGCAACTATATTTACTGCATTGTTGGGGCCGTCCACCACGTGTAACAGCAAATACAATTTATAGGATTATGCAACAAACTTGAAACTGGTTAATATCATTACGCCAGAAAGTAATTTCTAATACATTGACATGTAAGTTAGTTAGAGTGGAAATAAGAAGTAATAATCGAGCAAAAGTAAAGTTTTTCAAACGACTAAACGATATTTAGGCTTTTGACATCTTCTTTTAAAAAATAATTATCTAGGCAATACCCAAAACTACAGACAATATCAATTTGTGGTAAAATTTCGTAGGATCGATACATGACCGTAGTATTAATAGGTGACATTACATCCTGAACGATACCATAAAGCATTGTTAAGATTTCCGAAGATCGTTGAAGGGCCGAACCATTTACCAAGTATCGATCTTTTTCTAAACATCATTACCTAAATAATCCAGGAGGTCAACTCTACACAAAACGCTCTTCCTCCCCCCCCCCCGCCAACCACTCCATTTTCATCTCCTCTCCCCTCCCCCACCGCCACTTGTCTCTTGCTCACTAAATCGTGCGTAAGTAAAGTACTCAGCAGTGACTATCACCCAGTACGCTAGTGTATTGAAGTACAAGGAGATGGGGGGGGCGCGGTAGGGGTCTGGGGTTTTTCTGTTCGCCTCTGACTTCTTCTCTTCTCCTGTCTTTGTCCACCAGACGAAACACTTGCCAGGGAGGTCGAGCCTGTAACCGAGTTAAAGAAATGACACTAAACGCTCAAACAGCCAAGTCACGTGATACTCGGCCTATTGCGGTCAGTTCTTTTTTTTTTTTGATTTCGTTTAGTTTGTCTGCCAGTCTGGTCCCAACATTTAAATGTAATATTTGTTTCCTCTGTAGGGACCGAATCATAACTCTACTCCCCTCCCTAAACTAATGGAGTATCTGATACTGAAGAAAAAAAATAAAACTAAATCAACATGCAGACTAGGTTTGGAATCGTGTCGAGAAAGAAGGCATTTAAAAACAAGGTTACAATTACAGTTTATGTGGAAACACAGACTTAAAATTTGTCACCGAAGTGGTCCACCCAGGCAGATAAAAAGGCAGGTCTCACTATTTTCAGAAAGAACATTAGAATGAAATTTTATCAAAGACAACTTACAGAGAAGAATGGAGAAATAAGGTTGACGGATCTTGTGTGGTGCCCCTGTCCAAAGGATGGGTGAAAGTGTATATGAAGTTAAATGTGAACATACATACATACATACATACATAAATACATACATACATACATACATACATACATTCATACATACATACA
>JADKLZ010019922.1:5005-21817 GCA_021533235.1 Biomphalaria straminea | reverse complement strand
GTCACAGCACCATCCCACTGGTGCTACAGCACATAGAGGGCCCAACCTTCACAGCACCCATAACAAAAAAAAAAGTCAAGAGAGACGATGAAGATGATGATTATGATGGATATTCAGCATCGCAGGATTTGTTTATTTATGTTTCGGATGTTTCTTCAGAATTGAAGATTATTACATCATCGCCAAAACCTTAAGTAGGGCGACGGGAGATAGCGGCGGGTAGGATTTGAACCCGGGAACATCAAGACGTCCAGAGCTCATTACTCAATGTCACCCAGTAAGCTAGCTGAGGCACCTGTTCGAGTGATAAATGATAAGATCTTCCAGCGCTTTGGCCGGGCATCGGATCTCTCTACAAGAATCTGAAGAATTGCAAGAAGTTTTGGAAACGTTCTCTGAAACATTTCTTTTACAGTAGTGCAATGGCCTCCATTACTTCCATGAACTCCATAATATTGTTGTAAACCTGGTGACACATATGTTGGTAATGCTATGTGTGTGTGTTTTAGCCTACCTAAATCGCCTCAGTTCAGCACAGTAAGGGCGGTCAACTGTGAACAGTGACAATGCACGCCAGTTCGGCTAGGACGATTACGCACGCAAGTCACGGTGAAAGTGATCAACTGGAGTGGTCAAGATAGTTCGAGAAGGCCAGTAGAGACACTATATAAGAGCGAGTGTGTCTGAATCGACGCACTTCACGTTACCTCGCAATGTGACCAGTACGAGGCGAAGTCAGAACCAGCACGGTGTGTCAAGTCTTGAGCAAGGCTATGTTTTTTTGTACAGACAGTGTTAATGTGATTGCCACTTGTGATGTATTTGAATTAAAAATGTCACTGATACTTTTGAGCCCTGAGTTGTGAGGTTCTTTGAAGTTCGCTGTATTTAGTTTGCAGAGAGTCTGGATAGTAGAGAGAGAGCGATCGTAACAATATCAATGACTTCCATGACCTTTATTATTATTATGACCTCCATAACCTTCATGATTTTCATTACTTCCATTACCTCTATGACACCCCATGACTTCAATGACCTCCATGACTTCTATGACCTCCATGACCTCCGTGACCTCCATAACCTCCATGACGTCCATGACCTCCATGACTTCCATGACCTCTGTGACTTCTATGATCTGCACGACTCTATGACCTTCCATGATGTCCATTACTTCCATTACCTCTATGACCTTCAGTTTGTATTTATGTTGTCAGTCAGTCCAGAATGTAAGAGGGGGGTGTGTGTGAAAATATTCTTGACGTAGAGACATTTCTTCAGAAATAAAGATTATTACGTTGTAGCCTCAACCACTTGCACGACGACGCAGGATAAAAGCAAAGTAACTTCGATACGGAGGTTTGAAGGTAGAAATTTTGGCGCTCCACAAGTGTGTCGACCTGACCTCTAAGTTCAAATGCAAGAAACTGAAGCGAACAGATGCTGAAGATTGATTCCGGTCAGGTGTCACGTGACGAATGAGCGGTAAGTGTGAGACCACGTGACCATAACTGATTTCACTCCCCCCCTCCCACCTTTCATTTGCGTGCCCAATTCTCTGGTTGAGTGGTTTGTTGACTTGTTTGATCTGTGCTCTACAGCTGGCTTGACGCTGGGTCAGAGATGTGACGTTTTTAATACAAAGCTTTTATCAACTCGGGAGGCGCTGTGGCTGAGATGTTAAGCGCTTGGCATCCGAACCGGGTGTCCCGGGTTCGAATCCTGTTGAAGACTGGGATTTTTAATTTTGGGATCGGGCGCCTGTGAGTCCACCCAACTCTAGTGGGTACATGACATTAGTTGGCTCAGTTGGTCGATGTGCTGGCCACATGACACCCTAGTTAACCGTAGTCCACAGAATATATTTCTCTATCTTCCAATTCTTAACTTCGAATTTTATATGGTAATACATTGTCAGTGACAATATATGAATCTATTTAATAAAAAATTAACAAGTTATTTAATTATTGGTAATTAATAAATTTAGTTTTTAAATAAAAAAGGGAGCTTATTCATGTATTATTGAAATGTAAGGCAGGGAATTTTGTGGTTCTTCTTATTAAAGTTTTTTTTTTATGTGCTTGTTTTTCTATATTCGCGTTAATCTGGCCCATTTTCTGGTGTTGCTATCCCATAATTTCCTGTTTACGCTGGAACTAAAGATAATCGAGAGAAGCGTCCTTTTTGGTGATCTCCCTTACCAGTCATGCAGAGTTACACTAAGTGCCTGAGTTCTGGAGAGAGAGAGAGAGAGAGAGAGAGGGAGTGGGGGGGGAGTTGATACTTGTGATTTAAATATTACCACGATGCCTTTGCCACATGTGCACAATTGATTGATTAGTGTGAGGAGCATTTGATCGTACACTAACAAGATCAAGAGTTGCATGAATTCAACCTCCCCCACCCTTTTGTTTCCACGACTCCTCTTTAATGGATCTCTCCATTCTAGTCCTTTAGAGAATTAGACCTTCTAGAATTCCAGTCTAGTGACCCTCCTCTCCATTTCTCGGCCAGATTTTAAAGAGCCCGTGTACTCGTCCTGTGTAATTCTCGTACAACCGTCTCTATAGCTCTAACAGTTCTAATGGCCTCAGTTCTCCTCAATCTCCCTCTTCCGTTTTCTCTCTCTTTTTCACTCTCCCTCCCATTCTCTCTTTATACCTCTTTCCCTTCCTCCCTCTCTTCCTCTACTCTCCCTCGTTATCTCTCTCCATCTCTCTATCTCTATCCCTCCTCCTTCTTTTCATACTCTATCTTCCTCCCTCTCTCTCCCCTTCATTTTTGTCTCACTGTTTCTTCCTTTCTCCCTTCCTCTTTCACTCTCTCACTATCCTCTCAGCCTTCTTGCTCTACAGGTCGAAGCTACATAGTTCTAGTTCGTAAAGACGCGTCCACTTTCAGTAAGACATGAGGACACGAAGCGAATGGAAAAAGTTGGTCAATACCCTTTTTTGAAACAATAAGGAAATGATAGAGACAGAAGACAGAGAGACAGATATAGACGGACAAAGTGACAGACGAACAAAGAGGTCGAAAAAGTCAGGTCAAATCAGCTTTGCACCGGCACCCTAGAGAAACGTACTGTGTTACCTGCGGACGTTTTCCATCACAAGAACTCCGCCCCGTCGGGCGCCTAATTGAATAATGGAGTCTCTCCAACTTGCGTTCTGTTACCAACTCTAAGGTACCGTAGAATTTACTTAGGAGTAATTTCTCATATCTGTAGTTAGTTTAACACACAAAGAGTGTTCGCAGAATTTAAATAGTACAAGGGCGACATTACGGCGAGTAACAAGTTGGTATCTCTAGTCCGCCATTAGTGCGAAGACTTCACAATCAACAAGTACTGAACACCGTAAACTCGTTAAACGCATTAAACACCGTGACCTAAAAAAGAAGTCGCCTTGCTCCTGCGTATCTCCTCTAAGAATGAACCAAGAATGTAGGAAGTTTTTCTCGTAAGTTCCAGAGATATTGAAGGTCACTCGGGGCCGGAAAATGGGTCTGGGGCCACAGTGGCCGAGTGGTTTAGCACTTGACTTGGCTTCCTGGGGGCCCTAGGTTCAAACCTCGGTGAAGACTGGGATTTTGAATTCCAGGATTTTTAGTCGCACATTAGTCAACCCAAATCTAATCGGTACCTGATTTTAGTTGGGGGGAAAGTAAATGAGGTTTCTCTTTATACTGACCTCAGGTAATATTGGCTGGTTGGCCAAAGAAACGGATGACCTTAACATCATCTGTCCTGTAGATCGCAAGGTCTGAATGGGGAATTTTTTATACCTTCAAATAACATAGCTAACCAACACCTCTATATTAGGCTACCCGGATATCAAGAGATATGCAAGCAAAGACCGGAGGGCCGACTCGAGCCCATGGCATTGGTTAATTCGGCCAGCCATATGTAATATAAATAAGACAATTTCAATATAATCATTAATAAAAAGTCGATACCGTAAATGCCTACATTTAAAACCAATACATTTAATAGCAGAAAAACTCTGAGAATGGCAGCTCTATTCGTTTTCATTTGGCAACATTGTGGTACCATTGATAGTCCATGACATTGTTTAGTTTAGAGGGAAAATCTCCGATTAAAAATATGTCCCATCAATTTTTTTTCCTTTTCTTTTTTAGCCCGCTATCTAAATGTTTGCCGATCCCTGGTATAGACCAAAGAGTTAGCAATTTATTGTTATCCACCTTAGATTATATTCATAAATATTTATAGAAAGAAATATTGGCCAGACTATATAGATAAGAATCAAGGTAATTGAGTCAGCCAGTTATATGTTTGGAATTTGAGTAGTCTGAATGTCAATGTATTTATACAAGACTTTAAAGTGAAAGTGAATCTTTATCTTTCAAGAATTCATCATGCCATTTTCTCTATAAATCAAGTTTATGCATTTCATTTTTTTTATTGAATATAAATAGCATTCTGTGATGATGTATTTCTAGGTTTACCGACACCTGCGCCCCCTATGGAGGGCAAAAAAAAAGGAGGACAAATCCTTACAAATGGAGGATTCATTAAAATAATGGGACGAGTGTTATTGTGGAGGGGGGTGGGATCCAAGGTAACTACGAGGAGGGGGGAATGATTGTTATGTTGGTATAGAATGAAACCGCACAAGGGTTTTGGGTTAATTCAAATATTAGTATAAGAGACAGTTTGGATAGTCAAAGTCTAGAGGAAGCTGCGTCAGCCAATAGAATGAAAAAGAAATCTGCCCTGTCGGCTAGCCCTAGGACAGATGAATATGCAAGCACGAACTGTGGTACAAATCTTCTATTCGAGAATTGGCTTGAGCAGTCACACCAGATTTTGCCCCGTCTCAAGACGTAACCAAAGCCAGTGACTGATCTGGGCGCATCCATTGTCTTCCGAGACAGAATGAGCCATATAAATATAAGAGACAGCTCGGATAGTCGAAGTTTTGACAAATCAGAGACACAAGAGAGTAGGGACATGCGCTTGTAGTGAGTTCAATTTCTACAATCTTAAAGCAACGAAACAAAACATTTTACAATATTTTTAAACATACAATCAAAATGAGTATTGTTGGAGTTGGGATGGAGGGAAGGGCCGTATTAAGTAAGCCTGATGTGGGCGTCAAACAAAACGCTCTTGTGATTCATTATGGATCAACGGGTAATCGATTTGTGCTATAATTATTTTTAATGTTTACTTTATTATTTATCACACAAAGAAAAGTTTCGACGCCCAGCTTATCGATATGTGCTATATTTTGAAAGCAAACATCTCAACATCCGCCAGTAAGAGATGTTTGCTCTTAGTCAACTAAGGGAGACAAGAATGGTGTCTGCCATGGTTCAGTGAGTATGAAGAGCAGAGAACCCAGCCTTTCATCTGGACTTAAAGGTCAAGGAATTATTTAATATATCACTTGCATAGGGTCTCATTTCTACCTTCACACAGGTATTTCAAAGTTAAAAGGATAATAAATAATAGAACCTGCCAGACACTACCGCGCGGGGTCTTATGCAATTAAGTCAAATGGAGGTAACTCTAAAAAAAACAAAAAGGAAATAGCACATGAGAAAAGGCCAACACTATACGTTAGTCTACGATAATAGCGAAATACAAATAAGAAGTTTTATAATAACACAGAAGACTGTCAAATGTCGACAAGTTAGAAGCTATATATCTCTTCTGTTCATAAAACGTGCCTTTTAAAGTGGTCTAGTTTACATTTGGTTTCGCAAGGTTGTCATTGCCGGAAGTGGTAATGGATGTAAGCACTCCACTACCTATAAAATGCTTCCAAATGGCATGCGTCTCTAATAGCCTCTGACAACCAGTCCAACTCCGGCCTTCACGTGTGGCTCAGATATTGAGTCCGGCGGAACTGTTCTTACTAACAGGAGAAGGGGCACAGGCGAATAACTGGCGCCTTAACCAGTAAGCTTCGGGCAGGAGGGGCTCGTTAGCCATGGCAGGCTACCCACCTAAGAGAAGGAAAACTCTGAATTCAAACCTCTGCTGCCTTGCAGCTATACCCAATCAAGGGAAAGGCTTCGGGAGTCAACCCTAAGGAAAAATCAGGAGCTGGCAACCCTAAGGCAGTTTGCAGCACCCAGTGCTACAGTCTGGCAGAACCTGCGACGCTGCTGACCCCAAACTGTATCGGCACTGCTGTTCCTCTGGATACATCAGCTGCGTGGAGAGGGGGGAACTGATGTGTGGGCAACATCGTTCCGACCACAGCATATGCCCAGGCATTCATCTCATTCCATGAGATGATCCATAGTCGCTTCGCGACTGACTTTTTTACCAGTCGCTTCATCGCCTCTAAGTCAAAACTTTCATTTTTTATGAAACAAATAAATTCTTCCTTATTGTGCCCTAAAATACATCATGCGTCAAGCATTTGACTCATGAACCAAGGGGTCACGGGTTCAAATCTCGGTTGAGTCTGGCATTTTGAAATTGGTTTTTTTAGGAAGCCCCGATGATTATCACTCTCAAACGAGCACCTGACATTAGTTGGAGAGAAGTCAAGGCGGTTCAGCGTTGTTTTTTTTTACAGAAAAAGATAATATTTACATCGTCTGCCCACAGTGGCGTAGCTAGGGTTGGGGGAGGAGGGTGGAGAATTTGAAAATCCCGCCCGGGCCCCCACTTGAGGGGGGCCCCAAAATTAGTGCTTTTTACATAAAAAATTAAATATTACTCAAATAGCAGGGGCCCCAAAGGAGTTCACGCCCCCAAGGCCCTCAAACGATGGAAAATTCCTAGCTACACCCCTGATCAATAGGTCAGAAAGGGTTACTTCAAATTGTTTTTCTAATAGTAGAAAAGTATAAGTGTACTATTGATTGTTTTAATTCGCTATAGTCATTGGATTGCATTGTATCTCGTATAATAGCGCGGTGGAATACATATAAAGCTTTGTTCCACTGTATATTTTACTTAGATTTAAATTTTATGAACGGCGCGAGCCCCTCAAAGCAATGTTGTTCCACATTGTTCGTCAAAGGAATCGTTTATCTTATCATATAACGCTTTCTGTTATCCGAACGATCAAGTATGAGGACAGACGTTCCAAATTAATCCGGATAATTGGCTTTGTATTCTAAATAAATTCCAGAAAGAAGGTTTAAAAGCAACTCATACTTCGGCTCTATCAGCGTGCAATATTGGGAACTAGATCAACTCTAAATACTTCTAGTAAGAGAATAGTTAACAGTCGAACTTGACGAGGTCAAATATTGAACAGAAACATTCTTAATTACGAAATTTTAGAAAAAAAAAACAACAAAAAAAAAAAACGCCTTTTGTGTCTCGACTTAAATATTTTACCATCACAGAGAAAAATACAAGACAGACCCGAGAACTCATGTTCCCTGGGGAACTAAATTTTAAAAAATCAAGTTTCTGATTAAAACTTCAAGTGAGAACACTGTGGCAGGAATGTTTATTTCCTTTGCAATATATGTGTAATGTTTCGAAGTATATAGGGCACAACTGTATTTCAACAAGCTCTTAAAGTTCAAGGAAGTCAATCAATATCTATCTATCAATCTATCTATATCTATATCTATCTATCTATGTATCTATCTATCTATCTATCTATCTATCTATCTGTCTATCTATCTATCTATCTATCTATCTATCTATCTATCTATCTATCTATTTTATCAATCATCGATCTACGTATATGTCTATCTCTAAAATTTATATAAAGTTTTTTTTTTTTTCCACTTTTTTTCGGTAATTAGATTGACTACATCATTGTGGTGACTGAACGCTACCAGTGCGTGATTTTCAAAAGCTATCTTTAGCCTAGTGAAGACCTGAAGTCTTCTGTTTCCTAGACAATTTTATTTGAAGACAACAAGAGACCAGGTTTTGTCATTTTACCTGGGCGACAGTCCAGAGAGAGAGAGAAAAGAAAAGGTAATAAACGATGCTCACGTAGAAAAAGAAAGAAGAGGTTATAAAAAGAAGGGAGATGTTTAAAGGAGGGAGGTATGGGGAGTTAATGTATTCTCTCATCTTTGATGGGGGCCATGGCGTGGGGGGGGGTAAGGGGGAGTGTTCTAATGTGAGGAGAGCTAAGTCACGTGTACCAGCTAATGAAAAACACGTGCACTCGAAGGTGAGTAAAATGAGGAATGTAACAGAAGGTACTCAGCCAAGATGGGGATTAGAGAAGGTTGATAGGATAGAGAAGGTTGATAGGCTAAAGTGGGTTAATAGGCTAAAGAAAGTTGATATGTTAAATAAGTTGATGTGATAAATAAGTTGATATGATAAATAAGTTGCTATATTAACTCTTACTCTCCGTAATTATTTTTCTCGTTTCGATAGTATTGTTCGTATTACTCATTTGTATTTTACTAACCTGTTATGATTATACTTCAATAGCTGTTTTTGTTTTTACCAGAAAATATTATATTTGGTATCAAATCGTAGGAAAAATGCATGCTCTCTATTTTTTCACTACATAAACTAAAGTTTAAAAATCCAAAAATCAATTTAGCTTAAATGGGGGTCAAATCAATTTGGCATCGTCAATTAGGAGAGAAAGAGTTAAATAAAGTTTATATTTTTAAAAAGTTGAATTGTTTAATAAGTTGATATGTTAAAGAAGTTACATGTTAAATAAAGTTGATATGTTAAAGAGGTTGGTTGATAAGTTAAAGAAGTTGATGTGTAAAGAAGTTGATATGTAAAGAAGGTTGATATGTTAAAGAAATATGATATTCTTAAAGAAATTTGACATGTTAAAAAAGGGACAAGGCTAAAGAAGACAGGCTAACAGGTTAAAGAAGCTGAATAAGGAAAAATAGGCTCGTTTTGTTTTCCCATATGCTAGGACAAATTCGTGCAAGTGCTTCTTATTACAATGAGCAATTTGAGCCTGAATTAGTCATGAAAACCAATTAATTAAAAGAGTTAAAGTCTTTAACTAACATGGCGCAATAGATGAAATAATGGATATCCTTTTTTTAAAAAATACTTGTTGAATTTATAGGTTAAAAGAAGAAATCGATAGTCCCTATATAAATGTATCGAGAACCAGGACTTTAATACAAAAGAGGAGCATACTAAATTAGAATGATAAAAAGAGGAGTTTAGGAAGATTAAAGTAAAAGTCGTCAATGAATTAAATTACACATGCACACACAGAGAGAGGAGCGAAAATCATATACAGGCAAAAACCAAAAGGCAGGCGACCCAAAAGGCTGACTCCGAATGCGATCAATTGATGACGTGGAAGCAGATCTGCAATAGTTTGGGGTTAGGGCGTGGAGACGAAAGGCCCAGGAGAGATCTGAATGGAAGGATGCGTTGAAGCAGACCAGAGCCCTCCATGGGCTGTAGCGCCACTGGCATAGATGAATGGATGCACACACACACACACATATGTTCACTCACACACCAACACTCAAATGCACTGTGTTAGTTTAAACCTACAATTCAACATTTAAAAAAACTATGGTCTCAAATGTCTCAATCTATTTACTTCTTCCCCCCCCCCATATTTAATCTCATTGTTTGACTTTCTTCTGTGTAAGTTATTGTGCAAACAGCTGCGAGAAACAGCTGGGCATCTTGTGGATAAACAGCAAGAGTTCGCTAAAGAAAGAGACAAAACTGACCCCAAATGTTGACAATGAAACACTTACCAAAACCAGAACAGTATTGACCCATCGACACCCTCACATCTAACTATAGGAAACAAGAAATAAAGGAATATCTATCTGTCTGTCTGTCTGTCTGTCTGTCCGTCCGTCCGTCCGTTTGTCCGTCCGTCCGTCCGTCTGTCTGTCTGTCTGTCTGTCTGTCTATCTATCTATCTATCTATCTATCTATCTATCTATCTGTCTGTCTGTCTGTCTGTATGTCTGTCTGTCTGTCTGTTTGTTGTTCACGTATTCCTTTTCTATATTTCCGCCTGTTTAGCATGGCGTGGTAGTTTATGCCTTCCTTGTGTGTTTACTTAGAGCAGTTCTATCAATGAACCAAAAAAATAGTTTTAATTATTTGCATACATTCTCCTATCCTAGATTTTAAAAGTCGTACCATCAGACATCCTGGGTATTGAAAGGGCAAATACACATATTGAATTACCATCTAGTTCAGCAGTCACACACATAAACCTAGCGCTGAGATCACATTGGATGTTACGAGGCTATCGTTTGATACTAGTAGATCTTTTATACACATTGTAGATAATTTTACAGTACAGTATTGGTTCTGTATCATGATAAAGAATTATGTACATTTGAAGCCTAAGCTGGGGGGGGGTCTGTCATGGGTGTTTTCCAGTGCTGGGCTTTATGCATGAACGTGTTCTTAATTACGCCTACTAGTTGGTTTTAAGCAACAGATCTTTTTCTTATGTAATTTTATATAGTATAGACGTTACTTCAAAAAAAAAAAAAGAAGATAATTACGTCAAACGCATTACAAGTGTCAATCTAGTGTCATGCGTGGATTTCCTGGCTGATTCAGGCAACCCATTTCATTCTCTAATGGCTCTAGCGAAGAAGGAGCACACGTAAGAATTAGCTCTAGCATACGGAACAAGAAATGTGCTTCTATCTTTGTGTCTTTCTGAGTATTTTTGTTAGGTTTTGTTTTTCTATTTGTAAGTGTCACAATATCGGAGGTGCCAGATGTCACAAGACCTTTCCTATCGTCGAGGTGTCATATGTAACAATATCTCTTCTATCAATGATGAATGAAGACTTCGCCAACTTTATCTTGAGATGTAATAATAAAGTTGCTGTCCGATAGGAGAGTATACTTGTGATTGCCGGGGAGTCTAACTTGAACATGTGGTTGATGACAAGCGATTCGATTCAAGTCTTGTAGATGAATTAATTGAATAAATGTAGATCTAGAATTCACAATAAAACTTTCTTGTAGAAAACAATATTCAGGAACTTTATTTGAACAAAACGTAAGTACAACTTATGTACAATGTAGATCAAACAATAAGGAAAATTATTACAAGGCTTCTTTGTTAAAAACTTAGAGATAATAGAAACACAACCGTTCAATTCAACATCCAGACTTAGACTCTCGATCTCGCGCAAATCCCCTTCTCTTCTTTTGGGCGGATGTCACGTGATTTTATGTCTTTCTTTTCAAAACAACCAATAGAATTCAAAACATGCCATACTACGTCTTTGTAAAAACCTGGAGCCAACAACTCGTGTCTGGAGTCTCCTATTAAAAACCGAGCCATCAGGCGAGGGTTTATATTTCCATTTACAACCAATCTTCCACATGAGAAATATATAATTAAATCTACAATGGCATATGTGACAGTAAGTTCTGGTTTAGTGTCTTATGTATTGTCTTATGTATTGTCTTATGTATTGTAGCTACTTTACTTTTTATTCTTCTGTCCAGAAGTGTCTCTAAGTTTAGAGATTTTACTAATGGTGTTGGAATTGGAATAATCGTTTTTTTTTAATTATAAATCTCACAGCTCTATTTTGTATTGGTTCTAGATTCTTTATGTTTTCTTCAGTTGAGGTATTACAAAAGTGTCAGTAGTAAAATCTTTTTTTTAACTTGCAGCAATATTTTTAGCAGACTATTACAATATCAAGCATTCTGGGAATGTGTCCGCAAAGCTGACTCTTTTAGAATACAAGCCATTGAAGTAAATGCTAGAGAAAAATGTTGGCTATCGGATGCCAGGAAAAGAAGACAAATGAGTTTGTACAGTTACAAGTCAAAACTCTGGCTGCCAAAAAGAACGAACTCATCGGTAATGTAATGAAAGTTGAACTTTTTTGGTCGTATTGTAAGACAAGACTCACTGTCTAAACTTATTCTTAAGGTACAGTGGAGAGAGCATGAAGAAAAGCTGGCTGGACAATGTAATAGAATGGACTTGTGATATTAAGTGTAAGTGTTTTGAGTGGCCGGTAGTGCAGTGTGTGTGCCTGTGTATGAAATGACCAGTGGACGATGATTGTACATGGTTGATTGAACAGCAGTGTGTCAGGACTGTGTGTAAAATGAGGTCAGTTGGACAACAAGTGGCTGAAGTCAAGAATAGGAATCTATCTACGGCCACCGTCAGCCGCGAAGCGACTATGGATCATCTCATGGAAATGAGATGAATGCCTGGGCATAAGCTGTGGTCGGAACGATGTCGCCCACACATCAGTTCCCCCCTCTCCACGCAGCTGATGTATCCAAAGGAACGGCAGTGCCGATACAGTTTGGGGTCAGTAGCGTCGCAGGTTCTGCCAGAGTGTAGCACTGGGTGCTGCAAACTGCCTTAGGGTCGCCAGCTCCTGATTTTTCCTCAGGGTTGACTCCCGAAGAGTTTCCCTTGGTTGGGTATAGCTGCAAGGCAGCAGAGGTTTGAACAGGAATAGAGACTAATAAAATCATTGTGTTTGTTGAGACTCATGTTGCTTTAGTGTGTCTATTACAGGACCATCCTCTCTTTTGATATCTTACTGAGAACAGCTACTGACCGGGAAAATAGGAGGGATCTGGTTAGTCAAACTATCGCCGCGCCCCATACTATAAAAGTCACGTGACAGAGACGATGAAGACTGAAGTGAGGTCCAAGTTTCGGACATTGCTTCTGAAAAAAATATTACCAGGGACTCTTGAGACTCTTGTAGATGGCAGCACACAGGGTTAGATCTCTGGGTCATTGTCATGGCAGTTTCAAGTGCATAACTCACTACTAGACAGCCTGACAGTCACAAACAATTGTATTAATAAAGTGTTACATTTTGAGAACTTCTATTTTAGGTACGGCAGGCCATAACAATTGATAAGATAAGATAATTTTATTGATCCAAACTAATGGAAATTCAGTTTGATTACAATTGACAACCTCAGCGTAACTACAGTACAAAAACAATATTGATGAAAAATTCGAACAACATTCACATACGAACATACATACACATTCACAACCAGCGCTTTATGAATTTGACTTCTATGTACTTCTCGATGACAGCTGACCTCGTAACACTCTGACCGAAAGTGGAACAAAGGAGTTTTTAAATCTTTCAGTTTTAGTTCTAATAGAAAGGAGACGACCACTTCGTTCAGATCTTATTATGTAACAGTGGTTTAATGGGTGAAGGTTGTCTTTAAGAATCGTGAGTGATTTGGAAATGCATCTTTCTTGGAAAAGCTCTTCAAGAGATGGTAGCTGTGCTTGAGTAATATTAGATGCTTTTTTAATTAGTCTATTTATTCTAAGTCTTTGTGCCAGTGAAGTATTACCGTACCAGCAGGTGATGGCAAAGTTAATAAGACTGCTGATGGTTGCTTCGTAGAAGAGTGATTATTGTTTTGTCTATGTTAAATTGTCTTAGCTTTCTGAGATAGAAGAGTCGCTGGTTGCGGGCCCTATGCGAAACGGATTAAGCGGGGCCCAATCTGGGTTGGGGTAAGGATAGTAAGTGAAAATTAACATGAGTATTAGAAAATAAATTTGTCTAATAACGCCCCAAAATGACAATTTTATTCTTTTTTTTTTTCCGAAGGTTTTTCTGAGTTTTCATGGGATTTTAACAATTTCAGATTTCTAGGAGCTTCTGAAAAATCATGCCACATGAAAACTTATAAAGTTATAAAGATGTAATTAATATTTTACACATAAAACTAAAGAAGGGCCTACGAAAATGCAGGATCTTTGCTTCCACATAGGTTGCAGTAGTCCTAAGACCGGCCCTAATTGTAGGATAAAGCTAATTATAGCAATGCACACTGAAGTAGCAAACATAATTATGAAGGATAGGATCCTGTGTGTTATAGTTTGGATGCGTTTGACTTCTACAGTATTTAAAACGTAACTAGAACAAAAGGTAAATTGATGTTAGTATTAAAACCATCTCAAGTGATTATGAATATTACTACCATTTTGAAACATTGGACGTTAGTCCCTCATCAGAAAATGAACAGTGTTCAAGTTTTAGCATTGTCAGGTACAATGAATAATTTTTCTAATTTTTAACTTGATCCGAGAATCAGGCAGATGGAAAAACAGACAGATCATATACGCCTTGTAAAAAAAAAAGTATCTTTCTGTCTTTCATTCGAATATATCTTCTATATCGCGTCATTCATGTTAAAGTGCTGTCTGGTGCGATCTCTTTTTTTTTCCAAGACCTGTAGAGGGCGTGTGCATCTGGTAAAGGCTTCCGCACTGACTTAAGCCGATTAGCAAATACAAATCAGCTGAGTATATTCTAAAATATATTAAATCAGTTATAGTCCTTAGGGGCTCGCGTACTTTATACATAATCATATTAGTGAATAAGTATACAACATTCTGGTTTCAGCACCATAAACAGAATCACCGCGTTTGGACTTCTTTGCAACATTTATTCTGGTTATACCGTACATAAAAGTTATATTTAACATACACATACGATAAACAAAACAGACATAGAATATAGAAAGAGGATATCTATAACATGCGCTCATCCGCAACACACAATATGTATGACATTACCTATAACAATACCTAAAATACAATACAATTGCCTCCTTCAGTCGCGAAGCGACTGTGAATCATCTCATGGAAATGAGATGAATGCCTGGACATTAGCTGTGGTCAGAACGATGTCAACCACACATATAGCAATAAATATAACTCACTCAACGTAACCCATTAAGTCAGTTAAACATTTGATCACATGTCGCCCCAGTGAGAACACTTTAAATACTCGACACATTGTCAAGATTTATGCGAAATCATCGATCAAAAAAACGTCATCACATTTATTGGATTGAAATACAATCTTAAACAATCACTCCAACCTGCTCAGCTATCCGAGAAGCCAATCAATGATTTCCTAATGACAATTGACAAATAACAAGATCAAATCCAGCTAGGGTCTTTTCTATTGTCGATCAGAAACTACCATATCATGAAAAACAAATCATTGTGTTGGCACCATTGTATCCTAGTTTTAATTGTTATACATTTTATTTAACTCTATACGTCTTTGTGGGACACTAATCAAACATGGCCAATTACCCTCTTCCCTAGGCCCCGCACAATGTTTCGTTTGTTTGTTTACAGTCCTCCCCCCCCCTCCTCGTGTATTTAATCACAATGTTTTCTATTGAAATGTTAACAGAAGAAAATCAGAACTATTGTATATGAATTGTACATACATTTTGTAATGCTTAAGATGATTGACTATGGCATGACCTTTGAACTGTGCTGCCGTTGATAGGCTAAAGAGAGTGTGGTATGCGCTCTGGATTGTCAATCGATGGTGTCAATGGTCCCTGGTTCGAACCCTGCAAGCTGCCTTACCCGCTGACTTCCGGTAGGAGGTTTGGACCAGGATGTAACGATTTTCAATCATCAGAAACATTTTACAACAAAACAGCAGGGCTTGTTCCGATACGCTGAAGGTTGATTTGGATATGTGACAGTATAGGCTATTTTTAGCACCACAGAACCACGTGACAGAGTACACTATTTATAGAGGCACTAAATCTACAATGTTGTGTAGTCTAAAAATAGTCAAACTTACGCAACTATATTTACTGCATTGTTGGGGCCGTCCACCACGTGTAACAGCAAATACAATTTATAGGATTATGCAACAAACTTGAAACTGGTTAATATCATTACGCCAGAAAGTAACTTCTAATACATTGACATGTAAGTTAGTTAGAGTGGAAATAAGAAGTAATAATCGAGCAAAAGTAAAGTTTTTCAAACGACTAAACGATATTTAGGCTTTTGACATCTTCTTTTAAAAAATAATTATCTAGGCAATACCCAAAACTACAGACAATATCAATTTGTGGTAAAATTTCGTAGGATCGATACATGACCGTAGTATTAATAGGTGACATTACATCCTGAACGATACCATAAAGCATTGTTAAGATTTCCGAAGATCGTTGAAGGGCCGAACCATTTACCAAGTATCGATCTTTTTCTAAACATCATTACCTAAATAATCCAGGAGGTCAACTCTACACAAAACGCTCTTCCTCCCCCCCCCCCGCCAACCACTCCATTTTCATCTCCTCTCCCCTCCCCCACCGCCACTTGTCTCTTGCTCACTAAATCGTGCGTAAGTAAAGTACTCAGCAGTGACTATCACCCAGTACGCTAGTGTATTGAAGTACAAGGAGATGGGGGGGGGGCGGTAGGGGTCTGGGGGGTTTTCTATTCGCCTCTGACTTCTTCTCTTCTCCTGTCTTTGTCCACCAGACGAAACACTTGCCAGGGAGGTCGAGCCTGTAACCGAGTTAAAGAAATGACACTAAACGCTCAAACAGCCAAGTCACGTGATACTCGGCCTATTGCGGTCAGTTCTTTTTTTTTTATTTCGTTTAGTTTGTCTGCAAGTCTGGTCCCAACATTTAAATGTAATATTTGTTTCCTCTGTAGGGACCGAATCATAACTCTACTCCCCTCCCTAAACTAATGGAGTATCTGATACTGAAGAAAAAAAATAAAACTAAATCAACATGCAGACTAGGTTTGGAATCGTGTCGAGAAAGAAGGCATTTAAAAACAAGGTTACAATTACAGTTTATGTGGAAACACAGACTTAAAATTTGTCACCGAAGTGGTCCACCCAGGCAGATAAAAAGGCAGGTCTCACTATTTTCAGAAAGAACATTAGAATGAAATTTTATCAAAGACAACTTACAGAGAAGAATGGAGAAATAAGGTTGACGGATCTTGTGTGGTGCCCCTGTCCAAAGGATGGGTGAAAGTGTATATGAAGTTAAATGTGAACATACATACATACATACATACATAAATACATACATACATACATACATACATACATTCATACATACATACA
>JADKLZ010019921.1:0-10509 GCA_021533235.1 Biomphalaria straminea | reverse complement strand
AAAAAAAACAAAATGGCTGCTTACTTCGAACAAATGGAGTTTGACGCTGACGCTGTAATCTCATAGATTTGTCTGCATCTTGCTGACACGGAACAAGATATGTGACTGTAATGAAGCCTTGAGGAATGTTAAAAATAGATTGGGCTGGGGGAATCTTAAATTAAAACAGGTAACACGATGGCTGCATATTTTTGGCTTTGGACTGTCGTCACGCTAGTTCCTTGTTGAAGTAGTGTTTACTGTCTTTCTGTGTCCTCTTGAAAAATGTTATGACTGCGATGAAGTTTTTTGTACCATTACTACCATATGTAAAAAAAAAATGGAAAAAAAAGTAAAGTTCCCTTTCATCCCTTGCGCCCTATGGGTCAAATAAAGTTCATATGTTTCTTTGGCCAACAGTAAACGAGTGGGGTTGTCATGTGACCAGCACATCGACCAACAGCATTTAGAATAGAATAGAATTGGGTATACCGGTGGCGTAACTAAAGGGGGGAGAATTTAAAGATCCCCCCGGGACCCCAATTGGGGGGGGGGGGACCCAAATGAGTGTCTGGAATTTATTGTTAAATACATTAAATACTGTGCCACTGTCATGTAATCTGCCTCTTTACGTTGTTCTATAGGTTTATGCAAGGTTACTCTCTGATGTGAGTGTGATTGTTCTTGAATTATATCTCAAATTGTATACCGTTCATTGAAGTTTAGGGTTAGGGTTAAAGGCGTTGCACATAGAAAAAAATATTGTTTTCGTATTTATTAGTATAAAGGTAAAATAATTGGTATTAGTTTACGCAGAATCATGTTTCTCTTATATTTTAAGAATATGTAGAAAAACATCACGTTTATTTTCCTTTCTTCGAAAATAAATAGTTTTTAAAATATCCAAGCATACAGGTTATCCAAACAGTTTCCACGACAATTCGTTCACACGAAATTATATATACCTTTTCTTCAATGAGATTCGAACTCAGGACTCTGGGTTCGGATGCTAAGCGTGAACCACGTGGCTTAAAAATATCTAACCACATAATTGTGTGTAACTTGTAAAATATAGGCCTATAAGTTTCATATTTCCGTTTCCATTTAAGTAGACATATGTCTGCATAGAAACAAAATTACTGGTTTCATTGTTGTTTTGACTTAAAAAAAGTAAAGAACAAGTTCAATTTCTAAATACATTACACATGATCTTGAAAATGTTAAATGCTCAAAACTATTGTTTTTGTTATACTACTATCCTCATAATTTCAAACTCTACATGGCAAGACATACATTGAATGGACACAGATTTTCTAGAAACTGAACAGTATAGGATTTTTTTAAAAATTAATAACAAAAACTACTATCTAATCGCCACACAATGGTAACTCTGGTTTGACCGTTAAAACGTTTAAAAGTAATTTGAATACACTTCAGCGGGTATTCCCGCAATCGACTCAAATGTTTCTTTGTATTTAGTAAAGAGTGAACTAATAAATAGACGTCTGAACATTCTGCGCAACGTCCTGTGTAGAAACTGGAAGAACTCAATTGTACAGCCTAACTTCTGATATATAAAATAGAAGAAGCTGCTTTATGTCATTCGACTGTCAAAAGGTGAACTTAAATTTTTTTTTTTAAAGTTTTTACTTTTGAGTTTAATTTTAGCCTATCGTATAGATCAGGGGCGGGCAAATTACGACCCGCGGGCCACATGCGGCCCGCCGAAGTGTTTTGTGCGGCCCGCGAAAACCTAAATAAATCATTGTAAATATCTATAGAATTTAGTGAAACTTTTGATCCTTATCACTTGTAATAAAGAGGCTAAAGAAACATTGTCTCTAAACGTCTTTCTCAAGAGTTTATATTTAATAGCAATACTATTATAGTTCGTCCATCGTGGTTCGATGATGACCACTTTGTCATCCAGTGGGCTGAGGGCTTTGCACTTGAGTTTTGTGCCTCCTCATGTGGCTGGTGAGACCTATGCGAGCCCGGAATGTTCGGCCGCACTCTGGGCAGGTAATTCCAGCTGGAGCTAGTGTCGTTTGCCTTGCTTTCCTTCTCTGGCATTTTTCTTTCGCAAGCGTTGTTCTTTTTTCCTCAGCAACCTTACGCCGGATCTCACAGCGCGGCGCCATGATACTCTGTCATGTGCCTCTGTCTCCCAGGTGCCTGGGTCAATGTTGAACTCCTTTAGAGAAGTTTTGAGGGTGTCTTTGTAGCGCTTTTTTTGACCACCTTGGGAGCGCTTACCTTCTCTTAATTGGCCATACATGAGACGTTTTGGGGTGCGGTGGTCCTCCATCCTGCACACGTGTCCTGCCCATCGCAGCTGGAACTGCATCAGGATTGTGTGGATGCTTTTCAAACCCGCTCTTTGAAGGACTTCAGTATCTGGCATTCTGTCTTGCCATTTGACATTTAGTATTTTTCTTAGACATGTCATGTGAAAGTGATTTAGTTTCTTGGCATGTCTTCTGTATACTGTCCATGTTTCTGAGGCATAGAGCAATGTAGGTAGGATGACGGCTCGGTAGACACCTAGCTTAGTGTTTGTGGTGATACCACGTCTGTTCCAAACATTGTTTGATAGTCTTCCATATGCTGCACTGGCCTTGGAGATGCGAAGGTCGATTTCGTTATCGATATTTCCATTTCTGGAGAGTGTGCTGCCAAGATATGTGAATTTGTCCACTGCATTTATATCGTGTCCATTTATAGTGATGCTTGGATCCGAGTAGGCTTTCCCAGGAGCAGGTAAATATAAGACTTCAGTCTTATTTGTGTTAATGGTAAGGCCAAAGTCTGAGCATGCTCTTGAGAAGTCACTGACGATGCTTTGTAGATCGTCTTCAGAGCAGGCATTTAGGGCGCAGTCGTCAGCAAATAGCAAGTCTCTGATTACTGCTGAATTTGTTTTTGATTTTGCTTTGAGCCGCCTCGGGTTGAATAGGCCACCATCAAATCTGTATGTTATATTTATTCCTTTGTTTTCTCTATCCGTGAATGCATCTGTCAGCATAGCGGAGAACATGATACTGAACAGTGTAGGTGCTAGGACACAGCCTTGTTTTACCCCGTTTGATACTTCGAAGGGCTCTGATGGTTCACCACTTTCTTGGACACGGGCCTTCATGCCATCGTGGAATAGTCTCACCATGGTAATGAATTTTCGTGGACAGCCATACTTTGACATAATCTTCCAGAGACCTTCCCTGCTGACAGTGTCGAATGCCTTCGTTAGGTCGACATATATTGAGAAGAGGTCAGCATTTTGTTCTTGGCATTTTTCCTGGAGCTGCCTTGCCGCAAAGATCATGTCAATGGTTCCACGCTCTTTTCTGAAGCCGCATTGACTTTCTGGTAGTAGACCATGTTCTATGTGTTGCATGAGCCGATTTAGTAGGATGCGTGCAAGGATTTTCCCAGCAATAGAAAGAAGAGATATCCCTCTATGGTTGTCGCAGATTTGGCGGTTTCCTTTTCGCTTGTATAGATGAACAATTGTGGCATCTTTAAATTCTTGTGCTATTGACTCATTTTCCCACATAATTAAGAATAGCTCATGAAGTCTTTCGATCAGGGGTAGTCCACCTTTTTTGTAGACCTCTGCGGAAATGGAGTCAGCTCCTGGGGCTTTTCCGCTTGCAAGCTGTTGAATGGCAAGATCGGTTTCCTTTAGCGTGGGAGGGTCATCCATTTTTTCATTTATTGGTACTTGCTGTAGCCTGTCTATGGCCGCTTCATTTATGATGGAAGGTGTATTGAGAACCTTTCGAAGTGCTCGGCCCAGCGTTTTAGGATTTCTTCCTTATCTGTCAATAGGATTGTCCCATCAGCATTTAATAGAGGAGATGAGCCTGACTTTGTGGGTCCATAGATTTCGTTTATGGCATGGAAGAAGTTCTTCATGTCGTGCTTGTCAGCAAATTCCTGTATTTTTTCCACTTTCTTGCTAAGCCAGGTATCTTGCATTTGGCGTAACTATTTTTGCACATTTCTGCGGATGTTGGTGAATGCATCTTTAGTGGACTGGGAGTTTGGGTTGTTCAGATACAGTTTATGGAGCTTGTGCTTTTCATCTAACAGTTTTCTAATCTCAGTACTGTTTTCATCAAACCAGTCCTGATGCTTTCTCTCCATAGGTCCGAGTATGCTTAATGCTGTGCTATGGATAGCTTCTTTGAAACATTCCCAGCTTTTATCTACATTCGATTCAATTAGAGAGGTGGACTTGAGGCAGTTCTCTATCGCATCTGCGAACGACTTTTCAGTATTGTCATCCGCTAGGCTTGCAGTGTTTAGCCTTTTTAGGGGTTTAGATTTTTGCGGACGTCTCTTAGGTTGAATACGAATGTTGAGCTTTGTGATGATGAGGCGGTGGTCTGTTCCACACTCTGCACCACAGCAAGATTTGGTGACACGTATGTCCTGACGGTCAGATTGTCTGGTGATGACATAATCTATGAGGTGCCAGTGTCTTGAGCGGGGATGCATCCAGGAGGTTCGCTTTCTCATTGGAAGACTGAATATTGTGTTTGATATGAGCAGCTTGTGTTCAGCACAGGTCTGGAGTAGTAATAATCCGTTGCTGTTGCATTGACCTATCCCAAATTTGCCTAAGACTCCTTTCCAGATGTGATGGTCAGAGCCGACTCTTGCATTGAAGTCACCGAGAATGAGTAGCTTTTCTGTTTTTGGAATATCACGTATGGTGGAGTTTAGTTCTTCGTAGAACTTTGCTATGACGTCCTCTGGGTTGGTCATGGTGGGTGCGTAACAGCTAACAATGGAAATGTGTTTCTTCCCGTTTAGTAAAGGCAGCTTTAAGATCATTAGTCTGTCACTAAATCCTTTGGGAGGCCCGACTAGTTTAGGTAATAATGATGTCTTTATGGCAAAGCCGACTCCAGATTCACGTCGTACTTCAGTGCTTCTACCGCTCCAGGAAAAAGTATAACCAGAACCTCTTTCACATAGTTCACCTGTATTCACCTATCAATACTATATAAATTCAGTAAAAGACATAATCCCTGGCCAGTATTTATTCAATGCTATGGAAAACTGTGTTGAAAGAATTGGGTTGGGTTGTACAAGATGGCAAGGGTAACAACTGATGGAACTTTGACTGAAAAAAAATATTTTAAATAAAATAAAGAAAATATCCAAACCATAAACTAGTAACTGGATAGTTTACACAAGGCTACATTTAATTCACTGCACCACATACTCGGAAAAGCAAACATACTCAAAGGCCGTACCTCGGCACAGTCCAATTTGGCAGCTGCTAAGGTCCATGATTGTTAAAGGGCTCGCACAGGGGCTACAGTCTGATATTACCGAAAAGAAATAGCGAAACTTGTGCTTAATGTCATTTTTCGAAGTTGACTTTACCTTTAATAAATTACATAATTTTAGTTTTTTTTTTCCTTTATTTTGTAAATTCTTAATATCTTATATTATTCGGGCCACCAAATTCACTTCGCCTATGGCCTCCAATTATCCAAGGCCGGTCCCGACTGGCAGTTCCGAAAAGTATGTGAAGATTCGGAATTAAAACATTCTGATGTTCGGTAACACAGCTGTATTCACTGACCAATCATTAGATCAACATGGAATCTCAAGGAAACAATTGTTAGGTTCCTTGATGGACATTGACTATGATCCTCTCCTAATATTTCTAATGAAGAGTTGAAGACAGGCTTCATGTTTATCATTGGAAGCATTGTAATTTGTTGTTTGCACATAAAATGTGCATCTTAAATAGTAAGTTAAATCTTTTCAAACAAAGCATATATATATATATATATATAAATATATATAAGCGGCCCGCATAGTCCCCAAACTTCATTAATGTGGCCCTCGGTTGAAAAGTGTTGCCCACCCCTGGTATAGATGATGCATCAGCCATGTATTTAATGTTTATAACCGATGTTTATTAAATCTCGCAGTAAATAGCCGCAAGTCTTTACATCTATAAGTCATAGTCTACAATAGCTAGGTAATAGATAATCATACTAGCATGCTTTGGTATTTTGGTAGGTCATCGTGTCTAACTACAATTAATCATTAGACCATTCACCTAGTAATAAAACTGAATTGTTCATAATTAACCTGTTTGACTAGTCTCACTAGAACACACATATAAAGATAACACTCTGCTTCTAATTCACGTTGCTGGGACACACTATCAGTGGTGCTTCTAATTCACTCTGCTGGGACACACTATCAGTGGTGCTTCTAATTCACTTTACTGGGACACACTATCAGTGGTGCTTCTAATTCACTTTGCCGGGACACATTATCAGTGGTGCTTCTAATTCACTTTGCCGGGACACACTATCAGTGGTGCTTCTAATTCACTTTGCTAGGACACACTATCAGCGGTGACTTCATAGGCGACACTTCTTTCTGTTCTCTACAAGTGAGGACTACCCCCAACCCCACTTTTTCTTTCTTTGACTGACTAGAACAAGTGTCTACATCTAGTACTCTAGCCCGCCCAGTCAGGTGCTGAATAATTCATCCCCCCTAACGTGATTCATTTCAAATGCAAATTCTGAAGATTCTCCGGAGAAAAAAAAATAGTTAATAAAAAAATATAATAAATGAAAAAGGATTCACAGCAACACGCACACACATCGACATGGACCCTGGTGACCACACATACGACCAATCATTCTGTGTCTCTCTCTGTGACACACCCACACACACACATGCGCAGACACACAGGGAGCATGCATTTCAATCGAAGTAATAAGAATTGGACAAGAAGAAATAAGACGTTGTACATATTGCCTTGTCACACACACCCCACACACCCACATACACACACACACACACACACACACCCACACACACACCCACACACATACACCTACACATACAAACACCCCCTACACACACACTTGAACAGAGTAACATATCAATCTTTTTAATTAGAGAGTAAAGTTTCCAGAATGGCGTGATACATTTTTTGGGGGTATTGTTTAAGGCATTGACTCTTAAACTAAAACCAGCGGGTCACATTCGGTCTATGGCTCTTTTGCAACCCAAACCTAGTGTCTTGGGCATGCGCAATGAATAATGAAGCCGTTCTCAGCGCGTGCTGCATTTAGGCGTTCAGCAAAGGCAACTCAGCTCGAAGCCCATTTGAAAGGTGAAAAAAAGTAAAAGTAAAGTTCCCCTTTCAGACCTTGTGGTCTATAGGGCAGATGATCTGATTCTGTGGCCTACGGTTAACGAAGGCGTCATGTGGCCAGCACAACGACCTACAGCCTTTACTTTTCCCCAACTAATGTCAGGTACCCATTTAGAGCTGGGTGGACTCATAGGCGCCCAAGGATCCCAGTCTTCACCAGGATTCGAACCCCGGTCCCCGGTTCGGAAGTCAAGCGCTTTACCGCTCAGCCACCGCGCCTCCCCTTTGAAAGGTAGCCATGAGTTTTACGACACAAATTCCATCTTCTCGGAATGATCAAAAGAATACAATGTACTTCTATTGGTACTTACTCGGGAGTTAATGGAAAGTGTGATGACTTTGTTCGGGCTGTATTGTGGTCAGCTAGCGATAATTATTGAGGTTTTGACCAATTACTCTGCAGGCGTTTGAGTTTTCGTGTTCGGGTGTATTAACTGTGGTTAAACACAACACAAACCGAAACAAGACATCTGTTGTAACTCTTTCTCTCCTAACTGACGATACCAACGTTTATTTTACCAGAATGTGGTAAATAATTACGAAGAGAAAGAGTTAACTAGTGAAGAAAATGGTCAACTCTGTTAAACTATTAACAGTGAATTTAATCCAGAATAAGAAGGCCACAGCAAAAGTCTCAATAAAAATAAAAACACGTCTTTACCCTAGAGATTCTATTGCTAACTGATTTTCCAGTCTCTAAACCCAACATATCCCAAACGTCACTAGTCCCGTTCAACATGCGTCTTTTATGGTGCCGTCGCTAAATAACTAAGACTATAAACTAAGTACCTAACAAAAGGCTTCCATAATTTGGTATACCTGCATTAGTAGTCATTACGATAATCTTTTTAAACACATCTTACGTCTTACACTTGGCTGAACTACTTTATGGCGACGTGAAAAACCTACCTTGAAATACGAGTCTCAGGAAAATTCTCATGATCCGCTGGACAATCTCTAATGAGGAACAGTGGTAATGAACGAAAAATCCCAGCCTTTTAAAGAAGATATCTTTCAGAGACGCTGGCGATGCATCGGCCACACCTTTCCCATATCTGAACCCCATATTCCTCACATGGAACACCCAAAAAAAAGAGGAAGAGAGGGACCTCCCTGGAGTAGATGAGTAAGACGTGGGGACAATGGGAGAGATTCACCAAGAGGAGGAAGCTGCTTAGGCTCCAGAGTGGACACTACAGGCAGTAGGTGAATGTTTTACACACGACACTCAAGACTTCAATCCCAGAAGGCTGCTGTTAGTTTAGCAAGCGGAAACTGTGCATTCATATGAACATTAATTTGGAACTTTACAAAATAGTCGATGTATTTTTTGGTTATAGTTTTTCGAAGGTCAAAGTGCGTGTTGTGCACTTCTAATAAAATTGAAAACGATATTTGCATAAAAATTGTCAGCTGTGACACCGAGACGATAAAATACGTTTACATTTATTCTTTGCAATGATCAATATCAAAAAGTTAGAGCTGTGTTTTTTAATTTGAAATATGTGTCAATACCTTAATGTAGCAGGAAGCTGATATGTGAAACGATATATATATATATATATATATATATATATATATCATATACACTGTTTGTATCTCGGTGAAGACTGTGATTTTGCATTTCGGGATTTTTAGGGCACCCCTGAGTCCACCCAACTCTCATAGATACCTGACTTAAGCTGGCGAAAAAATACGGATGCCTCTTTAACCGTTGCCCAATAGATCGCAAAAGTTCATAAGGGCATTAAGGGGAAACTATTTTAAAGGCCCGGAAGTAGCAAGAAATATCAGCTCTTGCCTCTTCAGCTGATATCACAATAGTGTTCTACGTTATTCTAAGTCCACAAGTGCTTAATCATTAATTATTGTAGTTATTATTAAAATGGATTAATTTTCCTTCTCTGGGACTTCCAGGGTTGAAATTGACCAGGGTCAAACGAAATTCATAGTAGTCCTTTTAAAATTGTCTACTGAGGGAAGTGTCTTCAAGTTCAGTTATAACTGTCACAAATCGATACAGTGACTTCATTCTACTTCTTTTTAGAAATTGTTTGGTCAAAACAAGGTCACATGAGTCAACACGTGTTTATTATATTTGACCAATCAGAGAAAAGGGTAAGGAAAAAAAGTTCTATGTTCAGTACTGATTGATAACTACTAAATAGTACTTATGGACCCGCTACAATTCAATTATTGGTCATAGATGAGAGAAATATTTAGGCTATGTTTCTTTGATACTGTAATGTTATTTTTTATTCAGGGGCGTAGCTAGAAATTTTTCATCGTTTGGGAACCCGGGGGGACTGACCTCTTTGGAGGCCTCTACATTTTGCGCAATACTTAATTTTTAATGTAAAAAAAAACACTCATTTGGGGGCCCCCTCAACTGGGGGCCCGGGGGGATTTTCAAATTCTCCCCCCTCCTCCCCCCTCCCTAGCTACGCCACTGTTTTTATTATCATTAACAAACTGAGTTGTTGTTTTTTTCTAAACACAGTACATGACCGACATGTTAGCTCAGCCGCATTGAACGGATATGTCTCCATAGGTATTCGTGAGGTGTAGACTCAGATAGTTCATCAAATATGTATATACTACGGCTAAGTGATCATTAATTATAGATGTCAAGCTTTAGGAAACCAACAAAAATAAAAATTCCTATACCTTGAAGCGTTTATATTAAGAGCATTGTCTCAAATAGAGACGCGCGTTCCCCCCCCCCCCACTTGCACTATGTGACCTGATCATGTGACCTGATCATGTGACCTGATCATGTGATCTAGACGTCTGCGTTTTGTTGACATGTGCCAGCACTCTCAAGAAAGTGGTCGTAATATTTTAAAGGGAACCAACCCTAAGTCAAAGGCAGAGAAGGGCAGAGAAGGGCAGAGAAGGGCGAGACTGAATGATGGAGATGAAAAGACCAGACCGTTGAGCTGCAAGTGGCAATGGACCTCATTCACCAATCGTAAACAAGCAACATTTAGTTACGTGTTCATATATTGATAAAACAACGAAAAAAAACTGTCACGTGACAACCATCATGTATTAAAAATTAGATCGTAAAATATATAGAAGAGATAAAGCACCACGTGGCTAAGTGTTTGTTTGTTTAGGATTGATGAATGAGGTCCATTAAAGCGAGAAGAACTGGTCGTCCTAGCCGCACAAGTCCAATTCAACAGGCCGCACAAGTCCAATTCAACAGGCCGCACTAGTTCAGTTCAACAGGCCGCACAAGTCCAGTTCAGCAGGCCGCACAAGTCCAGTTCAACCGGCCGCACTAGTTCAGTTCAACAGGCCGCACTAGTTCAGTTCAACAG
>JADKLZ010019920.1:0-10520 GCA_021533235.1 Biomphalaria straminea | reverse complement strand
AAAAAAAACAAAATGGCTGCTTACTTCGAACAAATGGAGTTTGACGCTGACGCTGTAATCTCATAGATTTGTCTGCATCTTGCTGACACGGAACAAGATATGTGACTGTAATGAAGCCTTGAGGAATGTTAAAAATAGATTGGGCTGGGGGAATCTTAAATTAAAACAGGTAACACGATGGCTGCATATTTTTGGCTTTGGACTGTCGTCACGCTAGTTCCTTGTTGAAGTAGTGTTTACTGTCTTTCTGTGTCCTCTTGAAAAATGTTATGACTGCGATGAAGTTTTTTGTACCATTACTACCATATGTAAAAAAAAAATGGAAAAAAAAGTAAAGTTCCCTTTCATCCCTTGCGCCCTATGGGTCAAATAAAGTTCATATGTTTCTTTGGCCAACAGTAAACGAGTGGGGTTGTCATGTGACCAGCACATCGACCAACAGCATTTAGAATAGAATAGAATTGGGTATACCGGTGGCGTAACTAAAGGGGGGAGAATTTAAAGATCCCCCCGGGACCCCAATTGGGGGGGGGGGGACCCAAATGAGTGTCTGGAATTTATTGTTAAATACATTAAATACTGTGCCACTGTCATGTAATCTGCCTCTTTACGTTGTTCTATAGGTTTATGCAAGGTTACTCTCTGATGTGAGTGTGATTGTTCTTGAATTATATCTCAAATTGTATACCGTTCATTGAAGTTTAGGGTTAGGGTTAAAGGCGTTGCACATAGAAAAAAATATTGTTTTCGTATTTATTAGTATAAAGGTAAAATAATTGGTATTAGTTTACGCAGAATCATGTTTCTCTTATATTTTAAGAATATGTAGAAAAACATCACGTTTATTTTCCTTTCTTCGAAAATAAATAGTTTTTAAAATATCCAAGCATACAGGTTATCCAAACAGTTTCCACGACAATTCGTTCACACGAAATTATATATACCTTTTCTTCAATGAGATTCGAACTCAGGACTCTGGGTTCGGATGCTAAGCGTGAACCACGTGGCTTAAAAATATCTAACCACATAATTGTGTGTAACTTGTAAAATATAGGCCTATAAGTTTCATATTTCCGTTTCCATTTAAGTAGACATATGTCTGCATAGAAACAAAATTACTGGTTTCATTGTTGTTTTGACTTAAAAAAAGTAAAGAACAAGTTCAATTTCTAAATACATTACACATGATCTTGAAAATGTTAAATGCTCAAAACTATTGTTTTTGTTATACTACTATCCTCATAATTTCAAACTCTACATGGCAAGACATACATTGAATGGACACAGATTTTCTAGAAACTGAACAGTATAGGATTTTTTTAAAAATTAATAACAAAAACTACTATCTAATCGCCACACAATGGTAACTCTGGTTTGACCGTTAAAACGTTTAAAAGTAATTTGAATACACTTCAGCGGGTATTCCCGCAATCGACTCAAATGTTTCTTTGTATTTAGTAAAGAGTGAACTAATAAATAGACGTCTGAACATTCTGCGCAACGTCCTGTGTAGAAACTGGAAGAACTCAATTGTACAGCCTAACTTCTGATATATAAAATAGAAGAAGCTGCTTTATGTCATTCGACTGTCAAAAGGTGAACTTAAATTTTTTTTTTTAAAGTTTTTACTTTTGAGTTTAATTTTAGCCTATCGTATAGATCAGGGGCGGGCAAATTACGACCCGCGGGCCACATGCGGCCCGCCGAAGTGTTTTGTGCGGCCCGCGAAAACCTAAATAAATCATTGTAAATATCTATAGAATTTAGTGAAACTTTTGATCCTTATCACTTGTAATAAAGAGGCTAAAGAAACATTGTCTCTAAACGTCTTTCTCAAGAGTTTATATTTAATAGCAATACTATTATAGTTCGTCCATCGTGGTTCGATGATGACCACTTTGTCATCCAGTGGGCTGAGGGCTTTGCACTTGAGTTTTGTGCCTCCTCATGTGGCTGGTGAGACCTATGCGAGCCCGGAATGTTCGGCCGCACTCTGGGCAGGTAATTCCAGCTGGAGCTAGTGTCGTTTGCCTTGCTTTCCTTCTCTGGCATTTTTCTTTCGCAAGCGTTGTTCTTTTTTCCTCAGCAACCTTACGCCGGATCTCACAGCGCGGCGCCATGATACTCTGTCATGTGCCTCTGTCTCCCAGGTGCCTGGGTCAATGTTGAACTCCTTTAGAGAAGTTTTGAGGGTGTCTTTGTAGCGCTTTTTTTGACCACCTTGGGAGCGCTTACCTTCTCTTAATTGGCCATACATGAGACGTTTTGGGGTGCGGTGGTCCTCCATCCTGCACACGTGTCCTGCCCATCGCAGCTGGAACTGCATCAGGATTGTGTGGATGCTTTTCAAACCCGCTCTTTGAAGGACTTCAGTATCTGGCATTCTGTCTTGCCATTTGACATTTAGTATTTTTCTTAGACATGTCATGTGAAAGTGATTTAGTTTCTTGGCATGTCTTCTGTATACTGTCCATGTTTCTGAGGCATAGAGCAATGTAGGTAGGATGACGGCTCGGTAGACACCTAGCTTAGTGTTTGTGGTGATACCACGTCTGTTCCAAACATTGTTTGATAGTCTTCCATATGCTGCACTGGCCTTGGAGATGCGAAGGTCGATTTCGTTATCGATATTTCCATTTCTGGAGAGTGTGCTGCCAAGATATGTGAATTTGTCCACTGCATTTATATCGTGTCCATTTATAGTGATGCTTGGATCCGAGTAGGCTTTCCCAGGAGCAGGTAAATATAAGACTTCAGTCTTATTTGTGTTAATGGTAAGGCCAAAGTCTGAGCATGCTCTTGAGAAGTCACTGACGATGCTTTGTAGATCGTCTTCAGAGCAGGCATTTAGGGCGCAGTCGTCAGCAAATAGCAAGTCTCTGATTACTGCTGAATTTGTTTTTGATTTTGCTTTGAGCCGCCTCGGGTTGAATAGGCCACCATCAAATCTGTATGTTATATTTATTCCTTTGTTTTCTCTATCCGTGAATGCATCTGTCAGCATAGCGGAGAACATGATACTGAACAGTGTAGGTGCTAGGACACAGCCTTGTTTTACCCCGTTTGATACTTCGAAGGGCTCTGATGGTTCACCACTTTCTTGGACACGGGCCTTCATGCCATCGTGGAATAGTCTCACCATGGTAATGAATTTTCGTGGACAGCCATACTTTGACATAATCTTCCAGAGACCTTCCCTGCTGACAGTGTCGAATGCCTTCGTTAGGTCGACATATATTGAGAAGAGGTCAGCATTTTGTTCTTGGCATTTTTCCTGGAGCTGCCTTGCCGCAAAGATCATGTCAATGGTTCCACGCTCTTTTCTGAAGCCGCATTGACTTTCTGGTAGTAGACCATGTTCTATGTGTTGCATGAGCCGATTTAGTAGGATGCGTGCAAGGATTTTCCCAGCAATAGAAAGAAGAGATATCCCTCTATGGTTGTCGCAGATTTGGCGGTTTCCTTTTCGCTTGTATAGATGAACAATTGTGGCATCTTTAAATTCTTGTGCTATTGACTCATTTTCCCACATAATTAAGAATAGCTCATGAAGTCTTTCGATCAGGGGTAGTCCACCTTTTTTGTAGACCTCTGCGGAAATGGAGTCAGCTCCTGGGGCTTTTCCGCTTGCAAGCTGTTGAATGGCAAGATCGGTTTCCTTTAGCGTGGGAGGGTCATCCATTTTTTCATTTATTGGTACTTGCTGTAGCCTGTCTATGGCCGCTTCATTTATGATGGAAGGTGTATTGAGAACCTTTCGAAGTGCTCGGCCCAGCGTTTTAGGATTTCTTCCTTATCTGTCAATAGGATTGTCCCATCAGCATTTAATAGAGGAGATGAGCCTGACTTTGTGGGTCCATAGATTTCGTTTATGGCATGGAAGAAGTTCTTCATGTCGTGCTTGTCAGCAAATTCCTGTATTTTTTCCACTTTCTTGCTAAGCCAGGTATCTTGCATTTGGCGTAACTATTTTTGCACATTTCTGCGGATGTTGGTGAATGCATCTTTAGTGGACTGGGAGTTTGGGTTGTTCAGATACAGTTTATGGAGCTTGTGCTTTTCATCTAACAGTTTTCTAATCTCAGTACTGTTTTCATCAAACCAGTCCTGATGCTTTCTCTCCATAGGTCCGAGTATGCTTAATGCTGTGCTATGGATAGCTTCTTTGAAACATTCCCAGCTTTTATCTACATTCGATTCAATTAGAGAGGTGGACTTGAGGCAGTTCTCTATCGCATCTGCGAACGACTTTTCAGTATTGTCATCCGCTAGGCTTGCAGTGTTTAGCCTTTTTAGGGGTTTAGATTTTTGCGGACGTCTCTTAGGTTGAATACGAATGTTGAGCTTTGTGATGATGAGGCGGTGGTCTGTTCCACACTCTGCACCACAGCAAGATTTGGTGACACGTATGTCCTGACGGTCAGATTGTCTGGTGATGACATAATCTATGAGGTGCCAGTGTCTTGAGCGGGGATGCATCCAGGAGGTTCGCTTTCTCATTGGAAGACTGAATATTGTGTTTGATATGAGCAGCTTGTGTTCAGCACAGGTCTGGAGTAGTAATAATCCGTTGCTGTTGCATTGACCTATCCCAAATTTGCCTAAGACTCCTTTCCAGATGTGATGGTCAGAGCCGACTCTTGCATTGAAGTCACCGAGAATGAGTAGCTTTTCTGTTTTTGGAATATCACGTATGGTGGAGTTTAGTTCTTCGTAGAACTTTGCTATGACGTCCTCTGGGTTGGTCATGGTGGGTGCGTAACAGCTAACAATGGAAATGTGTTTCTTCCCGTTTAGTAAAGGCAGCTTTAAGATCATTAGTCTGTCACTAAATCCTTTGGGAGGCCCGACTAGTTTAGGTAATAATGATGTCTTTATGGCAAAGCCGACTCCAGATTCACGTCGTACTTCAGTGCTTCTACCGCTCCAGGAAAAAGTATAACCAGAACCTCTTTCACATAGTTCACCTGTATTCACCTATCAATACTATATAAATTCAGTAAAAGACATAATCCCTGGCCAGTATTTATTCAATGCTATGGAAAACTGTGTTGAAAGAATTGGGTTGGGTTGTACAAGATGGCAAGGGTAACAACTGATGGAACTTTGACTGAAAAAAAATATTTTAAATAAAATAAAGAAAATATCCAAACCATAAACTAGTAACTGGATAGTTTACACAAGGCTACATTTAATTCACTGCACCACATACTCGGAAAAGCAAACATACTCAAAGGCCGTACCTCGGCACAGTCCAATTTGGCAGCTGCTAAGGTCCATGATTGTTAAAGGGCTCGCACAGGGGCTACAGTCTGATATTACCGAAAAGAAATAGCGAAACTTGTGCTTAATGTCATTTTTCGAAGTTGACTTTACCTTTAATAAATTACATAATTTTAGTTTTTTTTTTCCTTTATTTTGTAAATTCTTAATATCTTATATTATTCGGGCCACCAAATTCACTTCGCCTATGGCCTCCAATTATCCAAGGCCGGTCCCGACTGGCAGTTCCGAAAAGTATGTGAAGATTCGGAATTAAAACATTCTGATGTTCGGTAACACAGCTGTATTCACTGACCAATCATTAGATCAACATGGAATCTCAAGGAAACAATTGTTAGGTTCCTTGATGGACATTGACTATGATCCTCTCCTAATATTTCTAATGAAGAGTTGAAGACAGGCTTCATGTTTATCATTGGAAGCATTGTAATTTGTTGTTTGCACATAAAATGTGCATCTTAAATAGTAAGTTAAATCTTTTCAAACAAAGCATATATATATATATATATATAAATATATATAAGCGGCCCGCATAGTCCCCAAACTTCATTAATGTGGCCCTCGGTTGAAAAGTGTTGCCCACCCCTGGTATAGATGATGCATCAGCCATGTATTTAATGTTTATAACCGATGTTTATTAAATCTCGCAGTAAATAGCCGCAAGTCTTTACATCTATAAGTCATAGTCTACAATAGCTAGGTAATAGATAATCATACTAGCATGCTTTGGTATTTTGGTAGGTCATCGTGTCTAACTACAATTAATCATTAGACCATTCACCTAGTAATAAAACTGAATTGTTCATAATTAACCTGTTTGACTAGTCTCACTAGAACACACATATAAAGATAACACTCTGCTTCTAATTCACGTTGCTGGGACACACTATCAGTGGTGCTTCTAATTCACTCTGCTGGGACACACTATCAGTGGTGCTTCTAATTCACTTTACTGGGACACACTATCAGTGGTGCTTCTAATTCACTTTGCCGGGACACATTATCAGTGGTGCTTCTAATTCACTTTGCCGGGACACACTATCAGTGGTGCTTCTAATTCACTTTGCTAGGACACACTATCAGCGGTGACTTCATAGGCGACACTTCTTTCTGTTCTCTACAAGTGAGGACTACCCCCAACCCCACTTTTTCTTTCTTTGACTGACTAGAACAAGTGTCTACATCTAGTACTCTAGCCCGCCCAGTCAGGTGCTGAATAATTCATCCCCCCTAACGTGATTCATTTCAAATGCAAATTCTGAAGATTCTCCGGAGAAAAAAAAATAGTTAATAAAAAAATATAATAAATGAAAAAGGATTCACAGCAACACGCACACACATCGACATGGACCCTGGTGACCACACATACGACCAATCATTCTGTGTCTCTCTCTGTGACACACCCACACACACACATGCGCAGACACACAGGGAGCATGCATTTCAATCGAAGTAATAAGAATTGGACAAGAAGAAATAAGACGTTGTACATATTGCCTTGTCACACACACCCCACACACCCACATACACACACACACACACACACACACCCACACACACACCCACACACATACACCTACACATACAAACACCCCCTACACACACACTTGAACAGAGTAACATATCAATCTTTTTAATTAGAGAGTAAAGTTTCCAGAATGGCGTGATACATTTTTTGGGGGTATTGTTTAAGGCATTGACTCTTAAACTAAAACCAGCGGGTCACATTCGGTCTATGGCTCTTTTGCAACCCAAACCTAGTGTCTTGGGCATGCGCAATGAATAATGAAGCCGTTCTCAGCGCGTGCTGCATTTAGGCGTTCAGCAAAGGCAACTCAGCTCGAAGCCCATTTGAAAGGTGAAAAAAAGTAAAAGTAAAGTTCCCCTTTCAGACCTTGTGGTCTATAGGGCAGATGATCTGATTCTGTGGCCTACGGTTAACGAAGGCGTCATGTGGCCAGCACAACGACCTACAGCCTTTACTTTTCCCCAACTAATGTCAGGTACCCATTTAGAGCTGGGTGGACTCATAGGCGCCCAAGGATCCCAGTCTTCACCAGGATTCGAACCCCGGTCCCCGGTTCGGAAGTCAAGCGCTTTACCGCTCAGCCACCGCGCCTCCCCTTTGAAAGGTAGCCATGAGTTTTACGACACAAATTCCATCTTCTCGGAATGATCAAAAGAATACAATGTACTTCTATTGGTACTTACTCGGGAGTTAATGGAAAGTGTGATGACTTTGTTCGGGCTGTATTGTGGTCAGCTAGCGATAATTATTGAGGTTTTGACCAATTACTCTGCAGGCGTTTGAGTTTTCGTGTTCGGGTGTATTAACTGTGGTTAAACACAACACAAACCGAAACAAGACATCTGTTGTAACTCTTTCTCTCCTAACTGACGATACCAACGTTTATTTTACCAGAATGTGGTAAATAATTACGAAGAGAAAGAGTTAACTAGTGAAGAAAATGGTCAACTCTGTTAAACTATTAACAGTGAATTTAATCCAGAATAAGAAGGCCACAGCAAAAGTCTCAATAAAAATAAAAACACGTCTTTACCCTAGAGATTCTATTGCTAACTGATTTTCCAGTCTCTAAACCCAACATATCCCAAACGTCACTAGTCCCGTTCAACATGCGTCTTTTATGGTGCCGTCGCTAAATAACTAAGACTATAAACTAAGTACCTAACAAAAGGCTTCCATAATTTGGTATACCTGCATTAGTAGTCATTACGATAATCTTTTTAAACACATCTTACGTCTTACACTTGGCTGAACTACTTTATGGCGACGTGAAAAACCTACCTTGAAATACGAGTCTCAGGAAAATTCTCATGATCCGCTGGACAATCTCTAATGAGGAACAGTGGTAATGAACGAAAAATCCCAGCCTTTTAAAGAAGATATCTTTCAGAGACGCTGGCGATGCATCGGCCACACCTTTCCCATATCTGAACCCCATATTCCTCACATGGAACACCCAAAAAAAAGAGGAAGAGAGGGACCTCCCTGGAGTAGATGAGTAAGACGTGGGGACAATGGGAGAGATTCACCAAGAGGAGGAAGCTGCTTAGGCTCCAGAGTGGACACTACAGGCAGTAGGTGAATGTTTTACACACGACACTCAAGACTTCAATCCCAGAAGGCTGCTGTTAGTTTAGCAAGCGGAAACTGTGCATTCATATGAACATTAATTTGGAACTTTACAAAATAGTCGATGTATTTTTTGGTTATAGTTTTTCGAAGGTCAAAGTGCGTGTTGTGCACTTCTAATAAAATTGAAAACGATATTTGCATAAAAATTGTCAGCTGTGACACCGAGACGATAAAATACGTTTACATTTATTCTTTGCAATGATCAATATCAAAAAGTTAGAGCTGTGTTTTTTAATTTGAAATATGTGTCAATACCTTAATGTAGCAGGAAGCTGATATGTGAAACGATATATATATATATATATATATATATATATATATCATATACACTGTTTGTATCTCGGTGAAGACTGTGATTTTGCATTTCGGGATTTTTAGGGCACCCCTGAGTCCACCCAACTCTCATAGATACCTGACTTAAGCTGGCGAAAAAATACGGATGCCTCTTTAACCGTTGCCCAATAGATCGCAAAAGTTCATAAGGGCATTAAGGGGAAACTATTTTAAAGGCCCGGAAGTAGCAAGAAATATCAGCTCTTGCCTCTTCAGCTGATATCACAATAGTGTTCTACGTTATTCTAAGTCCACAAGTGCTTAATCATTAATTATTGTAGTTATTATTAAAATGGATTAATTTTCCTTCTCTGGGACTTCCAGGGTTGAAATTGACCAGGGTCAAACGAAATTCATAGTAGTCCTTTTAAAATTGTCTACTGAGGGAAGTGTCTTCAAGTTCAGTTATAACTGTCACAAATCGATACAGTGACTTCATTCTACTTCTTTTTAGAAATTGTTTGGTCAAAACAAGGTCACATGAGTCAACACGTGTTTATTATATTTGACCAATCAGAGAAAAGGGTAAGGAAAAAAAGTTCTATGTTCAGTACTGATTGATAACTACTAAATAGTACTTATGGACCCGCTACAATTCAATTATTGGTCATAGATGAGAGAAATATTTAGGCTATGTTTCTTTGATACTGTAATGTTATTTTTTATTCAGGGGCGTAGCTAGAAATTTTTCATCGTTTGGGAACCCGGGGGGACTGACCTCTTTGGAGGCCTCTACATTTTGCGCAATACTTAATTTTTAATGTAAAAAAAAACACTCATTTGGGGGCCCCCTCAACTGGGGGCCCGGGGGGATTTTCAAATTCTCCCCCCTCCTCCCCCCTCCCTAGCTACGCCACTGTTTTTATTATCATTAACAAACTGAGTTGTTGTTTTTTTCTAAACACAGTACATGACCGACATGTTAGCTCAGCCGCATTGAACGGATATGTCTCCATAGGTATTCGTGAGGTGTAGACTCAGATAGTTCATCAAATATGTATATACTACGGCTAAGTGATCATTAATTATAGATGTCAAGCTTTAGGAAACCAACAAAAATAAAAATTCCTATACCTTGAAGCGTTTATATTAAGAGCATTGTCTCAAATAGAGACGCGCGTTCCCCCCCCCCCCACTTGCACTATGTGACCTGATCATGTGACCTGATCATGTGATCTAGACGTCTGCGTTTTGTTGACATGTGCCAGCACTCTCAAGAAAGTGGTCGTAATATATTAAAGGGAACCAACCCTAAGTCAAAGGCAGAGAAGGGCAGAGAAGGGCAGAGACTGAATGATGGAGATGAAAAGACCAGACCGTTGAGCTGCAAGTGGCAATGGACCTCATTCACCAATCGTAAACAAGCAACATTTAGTCACGTGTTCATATTGATAAAAACAACGAAAAAAAAACGGTCACGTGACAACTATCATGTATTAAAAATTAGATCGTAAAATATATAGAAGAGATAAAGCACCACGTGGCTAAGTGTTTGTTTGTTTAGGATTGATGAATGAGGTCCATTAAAGCGAGAAGAACTGGTCGTCCTAGCCGCACAAGTCCAATTCAACAGGCCGCACAAGTCCAATTAAACAGGCCGCACTAGTTCAGTTCAACAGGCCGCACAAGTCCAGTTCAGCAGGCCGCACAAGTCCAGTTCAACCGGTCGCACTAGTTCAGTTCAACAGGCCGCACTAGTTCAGTTCAACAGGCCGCACTAGTTCAGTTCAACAGGCCGCACTAG
>JADKLZ010019915.1:0-11125 GCA_021533235.1 Biomphalaria straminea | reverse complement strand
CGGAAAGAGACAGACGGAAAGAGACAGACGGAAAGAAAAAAAGACGGGAAGAGACAGACGGAAAGAGACAGACGGAGATAAGATGGCTTAATATCGACATTAATTCAGCTGTTGTTTTTTTGACTTAATTTAAGGAATTACATAATGTGCAAACTCACGTTGCAGAGGGAGGAAATTTATTATATTTCTTCTTCTTCTTCTCAAGAATCCGAAAACTACCCGTCAACCACTAATCGAGTAATAGATGGCCATGTCGTGTTAATGCTTTGCTATTTTGCACAAGGTCTCAATATTTTACATTCTGTTGTCTGCATTCTTTACAGTAATATTTTCTTACAAAGCTTAAATCGACTCTGGTCTCTCTGGTAGAAGGTCATTTTTCCGAGACTTACTATCGAATCAATCTGAAATTTTGCAAAATTATTTATTGTACCTGGCAAAACAAGAATCTATATAAACAATTTTTTTAATGCGGCCCTCGATGGCAAAATGTTGCCCACCCCTGGTTTAAAGTATCAACTTGATCCTAGAATGCGTGAGGGGAAAATAGTTTTAACTAAACACAGTGAGGCTAAACACAACAAATTTAGCCATATCTGTGATTCCTGAAGTATTAGTGTCCCTTGTTTTTTTAAACAAAATAATTAATTACCAGTAATTAAATGTCTCATTTTGTTTATTGATTAATGCCAATGAATATTATTGCTAAGTTTCAAATTAGTCCTAGAATGGGTAAGGGAGAAATAAATTGCACACACTTATTACCAGATAGTCATTAGACAGACAAACAGACAGATAGACAGAAATAGAAGTCGAGTAAATTGATATAAACTTTGTAAAAAGATGTAGGCCTTCTTTCACCACGCTATTAGGAAGTAGGATATTATGCTCGTATTTGTAATCTGTAGATGTCCACCTGTTAGTCTCAACTTCCATTTCTTTTTAGACATCTCTTAAATCTATAGTATTCTTTGTTTATTACAACTCGTTTTTGCAATGTCAATAAAAACTGGCCTAGATATCCATTAAACACATTCAAAATGTCTGCCACAATTGATGTTATTTTCTTGTAGTCCATCTTTGATTGAGACGATACCAAAATACAACGATTCAGCCAAAATGTGCTACTGCAAGCAATTGATTGATAGCTCCAGCCATCCTTACCTGTTCCCAATTATGCAACTCTACCAATAACGTAGATAAAATTTAAGCATCTATTTCAAGATTGAAAAAAAAGATAGTACTTCGCTTGAGGCACAGATATGTGTGCTTGGCCCAATCTGATGCTAAACGCCTAATCCCAGCCAATGATCATTTTGTGGTTCAATATTAAAAACCGGAAAATTATCATAATGTAATTCGAAAACAATCTTATTCCTCTGGATCATATAAATTACACGAGGCGAGTTTCCTTCGAACGCATAGCCTTTTGTGCTCCTTGTTGGTAAGTAATGAAAACAGGATTCGTGATAGATACTTTGAAGGAAATAGTGTTTATGTTTGTGAAGCTAGTTCAATGTGTCTCCTATTTCCTAATTAATATTTCTATACAGACAATAATGAAATTAAAGAATTTTAACTGTTGCCTATATTAATTATTTTTATCCTATCGGAAATGGTTTTAAATATTACCACTTTGGTTTCAAAAGTTTTATAAGAATTTAGTACTTGTGCTCTCATTGATGGTGTGCCATTAAAGGCGCTTGCATTTATTGTAACATTCCCCTACATTTTTTTTGTATTGGAAATGGACTTAATATTTTATAAATTTATTAATTAAACCAGTTTATAATTTCTTACCCTTATTTTTCTTGTCTCCCAGCATAAGGTAAAGAAATAGAATGCAAATTAAGAAATATTTGAGTTTTCTTATTTTAACCCTTGGCAAGCATATATATATATATATAGGCTCTGATTATTTTGTATTTTCTGTGTTGTCTTGTATCATTTTGTTTCTAAGGTTCGTAGAATGATACCAAAAATGGAAGACTCACAAAAGCTATATCTCGGTGAGCCTAAAGTGGCCTATACTCCAGTGCAGTCTTCATCCGACAAGTCCTACGTCAGAGGATTGTACCTCCTCCTGTCATGCCTGACCATCGCCTTCAGCATCGCCTTCGTGTTTTGCTTCATTGAGATCACATCTCTTAGAGCTACAGCTGGCCACCTGCAGACCATGGAAATGATTGAGCACAAGAATGGCGCCAAAGTGTCCGACAAATCTCTGGCAAGAAACAAAAGAGGAGCTTACGACTACATCCAGGTGAGAGCTGGGGGACAAAGGAATGTCTAGCTCTCCTTAACTAGAGATAGAAATTATCATCTTTCTTTGAATCATATGAATGCTTATTTCCTTATGTATTCTTCTTCTTTGTAAATGTCCTACGACTCTGGAGACTTAAGGCCCATGGAAGCTTGCCTTCATCTGCCAGTCTGAACAAACTTCTGTATGTTAAAGCTCCAAGCAGATGTAAATTTTTGCATGCCTATTACCAACTACTCATATTCTAAGACGTTCGGGTCAGAAGCGAGGCCAAAGACCGAACAGACCATTTTCTTTTTCTGTAGCAACTCAGTCGTGGAGGTGTCTGCAATTTAAATGAACTCTTGAAAAATGGCGTGTGGATAGTGACATGTTTTTTGAGGCTTTTTTCCCCATCCCCTCCAATGCAATGGACTCAATTGTTAGGCATTCTACCGGAAGTCTGTTTTGCTTACCTATTGGACTAATTGTCTCTTCCAACGACCATTATACCCATTAGCCACTTTAAGGCTGAGAAACATTGTCCGGTTTCTTATGTATAGATATGAACCTCTTTCTGTGTGAGGACTGAGTGAAGTATTTGCCTAAGTTTCCTTAGTACTGTATGAGATATATCTTATTTATTAATACACACATTTTCTAAGGTGATAACAGGATTACATTATAACAGTACATGCGCAATTTATTACCAACGCTAATCGATTTGGAGACTTTAATAATGAAATTATCATGAGCATTTACAAACTTAAAACCTAAAATTTCTACCCGTTATTTAAACACTTGTGTAACAGATTAGCTTTTCTAAATAGTTTTTCCGGTCGTTAAACCTCACATTATCATCAACAGGTTTCTGAACTGTCAGCCTATTGTAAGAAACAAAATGTTTACTGTACACAAGGCCCACAAGGTGATTGTCTTTAAATTGTTTGAATGTTTTTTACCGTTACGTATTATGTACACAAAGTATATTACAATTCAAATTCACTTGTTACAAAGCCCACAAACTAACTCTGTCTTTAACAAGTCTTGTACATGTTATTATCCCCCATTTCCCAATATCGGATGAAGTTAAAATTTTATATAAATATTATTTTTTTTGGCAATGACGACAAATAAATAAATCAATAATTATTAAATTAGTCAATTACATAGTTGTAAGTTTTTAATTTTGCTTTGTATAGGAAAGCGAGGTAGATTTTGCAGCTTTTAGTTTTCATTTATATAAGTTTTTTAAAAAGTATTTTGGTCATGTTTTGATTGTTTTACTTGACAGGACCACAAGGTGATCAAGGACCACAAGGACCTAAAGGTAAAATGTATTTTGTAATCAATGCCTTAAATGACAATATAGACTTTTTGTATAACTAAGATTAATTAAAAAAAAACAACCTTTTTGCTTTTGTAATTTATAAATGTAAATGATGAAAGTTTTTTTGCTAAGCCATTAACTTCAATATTTTGCAGGATATCATGGTGCTGATGGAGAGAAGGGCGACAAAGGTAAAATCAGTCGTTGAATTTTGGATTTGTATTCTAATAAAAAAATAGAAAGGGAACTTACAGTAGAAAAAGCTTATACGTAAAATTCTTTTAAATTTACACATTTTAAATCATTTAATTATTTTATCAAATTCCAGGTGAAACCGGATATAAAGGTCCAAAAGGTAGGCAGATTTCCAAACATTAAAAACTTTTACAACATTCTCTAGGTTTAAAAGAAACAAAATATAAAAAAAACAGCAAGCATTGTATTATAAAAGTTATACATTAAGCCTATAACATTATGAACTTGCTCACCATACAAATAAATGATTCTTTTTTTTTTTTTGCTTTTTCCTTAAGGCCCCGATGGACCCCAAGGAATAGACGGACCAAAGGGTGAAAAAGGTGAGAACACACATTTGGTTGAAGAAAAAAATTATATTAAACACTTAGTTTTTTTTAAGTGAGTTAAGCATATAGGAATACAAAGAATAGAAGAAAAAAATTATAAGATACATTCTAACGAAAGTATAAGAAAATGAATATAAAACATAATATTTACATTACATATACAAATATATCTACAGGTGACAAAGGAGACAAAGGACCCCAAGGTATGTTTTAATTTTTGTTTTATTTCTAACCTAGAGCCAACATTGAGATAAAAGATCTAGATAACAATTAATTTCAACAAAAGGAATAAATTATGAATGAAAATTAACATACATAATTATTACATAATGTGTTTGACTTTTGATGAAATATCAAGCAACAATTTCTTTTTATTTCTGTAGGTTACAAAGGAAACCCTGGCCCACAAGGACCTGTTGGTGAACCTGGTAAAACTTGATTCTTTACAGTTTGAGATTTTGAAGTAGTTTATATTTTTAACTTCTTACATCTATTTCAATATCTTAGATTCTTCACATACAAAGTTTCAGAATAATAAAAGTAGAATAGTTTTTTTTTATTTTTTAAATTTTTTAAAAAAATATTTTTATTTTAAAATCTATTGTGAGTTTTTTTTCTAAATTTCGAATATTTATATATTAATCGCATATTTAAACATTTAAGAAAAAGGAAAAAGCAATATAAATTTCACTCTTGAAAAAAATAGTATACTATAATTTATATCAGGATTATCCCAACAATAAAGTTCTTCATGAAGCCCTCGATTTATAGCTAGAGCTTTTAGCGATATTATTTAGCTAAGTAGTTATTCTCTCAGAGGCCTTTAAAAAAACGAAGTATTAAATCTTTCTTTTCTTTCTTCAGGTGATGCTGGTGATCAAGGAATCCAAGGTATTTTCAGATTTTTGTCTAAAACATAATTAATAATTGAATTATCAAAACCTTGTAAGCATTAACTCAGGAAAAAAGAATTGAGATTTCAGTAAAAACATTGTGTACTTCTGTTCAGAAATTATTAGTTGTGAGAACCAACTGACAAGAAAATGAAACTTTTAAATATTTTCAACATAAAATCTTCTCACTTTCAAAACTAAATGAAATGATGTGTCCACCAGGTGAACAAGGACCTCAAGGAGAGACAGGACCACAAGGTGAACAAGGTGAAGCTGGTGAACAAGGTGAACAAGGTGAGACGACTTCTTTATGTACAAACATACACACACACACACTGACACAAATACTTTCATTTTTACCAAACATAGAATTTAAAGTACACTACGATCCTTCTAAAATAGTTTTACATAATTTTAATGATTTAAATTTGTGATCGATTTCTAGGTGACGCTGGTGAACAGGGAGAGAAAGGAGAAACAGGTGAGATCGATTTGATTTCCTCTCCCCCAATAATCGAATATGAGACTGAGTATATATATATATTATATATATGCATTCTATTATGTAATTAAGAAAAAGTACAATCTGGAATTATGTTACAAAGTCTATATGAAATAAGTTGTTGATGTTAAGTTGCATATCTGGATATAGAAACAATTATTATTCTTTTGTAACTACAAAGTTTATATAAACTTAATCCGTTTGTCTGTCTGTCTGTCTGTCTGGTACACATTTTGTGCACACGTCATTTCCCCCACTTCACATTCTCTGCTCAAGTTAAAACTTTGCACAACTCTTCAAAGCGAAACAAAAAAACCCAATTAATTAATTAGAGGAAATAAATTAATTCTGTTAAATATAGAAAAAGAAAAATGAATCTTACAGTATAGAGATGTGGATGTAAATATGCAGTTTCCTTACCTATAAAAGCTTTGTTTTTTTAAAGTATTTAAACAAACATTTTGTTTGTTTAGCTTTGTATCAATATACTAACTTAACAAACATCTAACTAACTATACAAACGTGTTTATTTTTAGGAGATGCTGGAGCACAGGGACTGAAAGGTGAAATACTTAACTTTTAACTTTTTTTGTATAAAATCATTATCTAAATATATTTTCTAGATAAGTGTAGTGTATAGGTTAGCTCTTTTTCTTCAAGTCTTTTTTGTGTAATTTTTAAAACTAATGTTATACAAATTTATACATTTTTTTTTCATGCTCAGGTGAAAAAGGACCACAAGGAGAAAAAGGAGTCCAAGGTCCACAAGGTGAGTATCGTTAGGAGCTCCTAATTACTTATGGGGGGGGGCAGTGACGGAGTTCTTAAGTAGTAATCAAATAATTAAATACAATTATTATATTACTATTATTAATATTATTATTACTATCGTGTTTATTATACTTTCTTTTTTAATTTCAGGAGACAAAGGCTACAGAGGTGACAAAGGTAAAAAACAAGATAAAAATAGTAATAAAACTAAGGTTTTTTTTGTGTTTGTACAAAATTGTAAAGCATTGACATTTCACCCTATTGATTGTTACGCTACGTTTCCTAACTTTCAGGTGATCAAGGTGTAGGCCAGAAGGGAGATAAGGGAGACAAAGGTAAGACAATCTTAAACTTTATCCATTTCTTTAAAAAATAGAAATGATTTTACTTCTGGATAACGAAATAAAAAGCAGATCGCAAATACAACAAATTTTGTTCCCAGTTTTGTCTGTCCTTTAAATTTTCGTAAATGATTTTTTTTTGTTTTAACAGGAGACACCGGAGATCAGGGACCACAAGGTAAAACAAATTAGATACAAGTATCCAAACAAGGTTTACGTTTTATATAGGTATCACTTTAAAAAAACAAATCATTATTATCATAGACTGTAATTCTATTTACACATGTTTCTCATGTCTCGATCAGGTTACTATGGTAAACCCGGACCCGTCGGACCCCAGGGAGACAAAGGTAAAATATAAGATAACTTACTTTCTGAACATTTTTATTTTTATTACCTGTTATACACATTTTGTTAAAAAAATCCTCCTCAATAAAAAAAAACAACAATCCTCCTAAATGAAAAAAACAATCCATACCTAGTCTATAATTCTGCAATCTTTATTTTCTTTAGGTGACACTGGACCACAAGGACCTAAAGGAGCTAAAGGATATTGTGGTAAGTACATTTGATTTTTAAAGATGGCTTACGTCTACATCTATAATTTGAAAGCTCACATGTATCTAAACGAGCTAGTGTTAAATTATAACAACCCAATCATTCTTTATCATTTAAATACATTTTGTTTTAATTAGTCGCCAAACATTCTAAAGTATTTCTATTTTTTAAAGGTCAACTTTTATTCATAATGATGATATACCTTTGCTTTTTTTTTTCAGCCTCATGCAAATATTAAATGTAATAAAAGATCCAGACTTTGGCATTACGTGATAATTTGGCCATAAGTGTGAACATCCAGCGTTTAATGATTTGAATGTTAATGTGTTTTGTTTGGTTACACAAAATAAAAACAAATTAAATAAAGTATCACTTCAATAGATAAGAACTATTTGTTTTCTTTTCTGTTTGTCTATTGTGCACTGTTTGTATAAAAACATTAAAATATTTCAAATAATAAAAGCTATAAAGAAACATATATGCAGTAAATACAGATAGAAAATATAATTCTTATAACCAGCAAATACGGCGAACACACCTCTCTTTTTTTACATAGATCTATATCTGAGTAATTAAAAACACAATCTAAATCTACTACTGAACAAAACTATAACTTCATCTCCTGATCTTTTATTGGGGATTTCACACAAAGAAGAAGTTCTCGGTAATCTGATCTTTATTTACAATTTGACCACTTTTTGTTCTTAATGCAATATTTAGAGAGAAAGAAAAATAAGCGTTCTGAAGAAATTTTGTATCGACGTAATGGAACCTAAGGTAATTCAATGAAAGTTAAAAGACGAAGATGTAAAGATTTTTTCAAAACTCAACTGTCGACATTAAATATTATGAAAAATACTTTGTGCAACAAATAAAAGAGTTTAGAAAGAGGCTGATACGGGCTGAAAAGTGCTGATACAGGCTGAGAAGTGCTTATACAGGCTGAAAAGTGCTGATACAGGCTGAAAAGGGCTGATACAGCCTGAAAATTGCTGATACAGGCTGAAAAGGGCTGATACAGGCTGAAAAGTGCACTAAAATGTTAAATTACTTCAATCATCGATACCTCTGTATTTTGAACACTAGATACACCAAAAAAGCTTGCTAATTATGTATAGGACTTCATGTTTGAGAATCTCATTTAGGACAGTGTCTACGTGATCCCAATGATATCTTCTGAAGCTTCATGGCAAAGAGGACAGTCACCAGAAACCAATGAAAATCCCGTAATATTTCTTAGGAGCATAAATTGAGAACGCTGTATTAGAACTTTACTTCTCGTGTTTTGAGTTTGGTCGTCTTTGCAAGGTCCAGATTGAGCTTTATAATTAATTACCAACGAATTCATAGAAATTAAAAATAAGATTGTGCTTATTTTCCAGCACGACGGAGGAGATTATACCATTCATTGCCCTGCTCAATCTCTTAGTTTGTTATTTAATAGACACTTTATTCAAAGATGTTTCTTTTCTTTTAACCATACATGAGGTATGAAACAAAGCATTAAATACACTACATATAAAGATCTTCTTCTTCTTCGTTCTGATTGTTATGTAGGAGCGTTCAGATGACTAGACCAATATATGAGATGAACTGTGGTTTCCAAATCGGGGAGCTCTCCATATAGTTTTCTCTCTATTGCGGTGTTTTTGGGCCAGTGTCTTATACGGGCCTCTTGGTAAGAAAGCAGTATTGAAGGACGTAGTCGGCATTCTGTGGTGACACTCCGCATGGGCAGATTTCACTGGTTCCAATTTTGAGCTTCCGGTACATGTGTTGTCGCATTCTGTTATTTCCGGTGCTGAGTCGAAAGATTAAACGTTGATCTTGAATAGAAAGATCTGAAACAGTTATAAAAATGTTGTCTTGATTACAGTGGCGTAGCTAGGGTGAGGGGAGGAGGGGGAAATTTTGAAAATACCCCACGCCCCCACTTTAGGAGGCTTTTTACATTAAAAATTAAGTACTACGCAAAATGCTGGGGCCACTAAAGAGGTCAAGCGCCCCAGGGTCCCCCCCCACGATGGAAAATTTGTAGCTGCGCCCCTGGTTTATTATAGACAGATAAATAGATAGATAGATAGATAAATAGATAGATAGATAGATAGTTAGATAAAGTGTCATACGATAAATTTCGTCGCACTTGCAGAGATAAAAGAATGTATCAGCATTCAAAAAACGTTCACCAAAGAGACATTTTCTTATGTTTGATATAATAAAATAAAAAAAAAAATAAACAACTTTTGAATGCGACTAATCCAATTCATTTTGCATTGGCTCGTCTTACTATATAGTGCTCACTACGAAGCGATTTTGATAGAAGACAATTACATTATTTATCAGTACGTGACGTTTTGGCGCCGCCGTTTTGGCGCCGCCGTTTTGGCCCGAGACGTTTTGGCGCCAGCCGTTTTGGCGATAGGGACGTTTTGTCGCGAGATATAATTTGACGATAATTTATATAGCACGTAGCTTTTATAACAATGTTTATTTCACTTTACCATAATATTGTATGTATAGTATACATTCTAACACCGTCCAGCTATTATTATTTTTTGTAATATAAAGGTTTTGCTTCTTTTATGAATATTGGCATATAATAAGCCAGATTCCTGAATGGTAATGACATGCTATCCTCTTCCCTTTTTTTTGTATGTGAGTTCTGCTAATCGTAATGGATGACATTTTCCTATGTCTTTCTTAAAGACATATTTGTTTATTTGAAATTAATACTTCATAAGTACTAGCTAAGTGTCACACTTTAATATAACAAAAAAGCATATTTACATCTAAAGTTTTATTACGCAGAATGACACACATAGTTAAAATCAAGACAGTACACACTCTAACGTGAATCCACAAATGGGAAAAAATACTAGGGGCAACAATAGATCGATACAAATTCACGACACTAAGATACTTTGAAAAGATATATTTTGAGAAATTTGGTAGGGGTGATTTGGGTGACACATCTCGCATTGACGCAGGTGTAGTTATTAAACAAATGAAGATAAGACTAGCACCGAGCACTGGTCGTTGGTGTCATGAGTCTGGCGATTATCTACTTGGGACTGGTCATTACCTGTGACACCTATCCCCCTTCTCGACCCGCTCACATTTCACTCCTTGTGTATACTCTTTCATTCATCCCTTCCCTCTCTCACGCGTAAGTCATTAAATAAGCCAATATTTATTTTAAAATGTATAATAAACAGCTTTTTTACTATTTTATACCGAGACAAACAAAATATATATTCTACCCCCCCTCCAACGAAAAAAGTCTTGATAACTTAATAATTTTGACTAGAAATTATGTCTTAACACAAACACTCATGCAAAACATAGATAAGAATAATTCTTTTTTAAGAAATAATACAATAAACGTACATAATGTACTTCGCGCCAAAACGTCCCTATCGCCAAAACGACATTCGCGCCAAAACGGCGGCGCCAAAATGGCGGCGCCAAAACGTCCTGCTTCGTTATTTATAGTACAGTAATGTATATTTAGTAACATTTTGAAATGTAAGGAAACAATAAGAGTTGAGAAACTATAAATATTTAAGAAATTTTTTCACGAAAGGTTTAACGGTTCTGATTATTTATTTATGTAATGTCTATTTTCTAATGAAATACTTTATTTTTCTTAGCAAGAGTATTATATAAGGAAATGAAGACAATTTCCAAAAGAAAAATCATTCGAAGATCACATTCTCCTTGTTATGCATAGGGTATTTTTATATGTAGGTGCTTCTCTCTTATTCTCTCTTTCATATATATATATATATATATATATATATTTTTTGTGTGTTTCAATGCTGGCTATTTCAAGGAGATAAAACTTATTAGAGGCTTCCATATATATTCTACAAACAGTATTTTACTTCAATAAATGCATACATAG
>JADKLZ010019914.1:0-12388 GCA_021533235.1 Biomphalaria straminea | reverse complement strand
CGGAAAGAGACAGACGGAAAGAGACAGACGGAAAGAAAAAAAGACGGGAAGAGACAGACGGAAAGAGACAGACGGAGATAAGATGGCTTAATATCGACATTAATTCAGCTGTTGTTTTTTTGACTTAATTTAAGGAATTACATAATGTGCAAACTCACGTTGCAGAGGGAGGAAATTTATTATATTTCTTCTTCTTCTTCTCAAGAATCCGAAAACTACCCGTCAACCACTAATCGAGTAATAGATGGCCATGTCGTGTTAATGCTTTGCTATTTTGCACAAGGTCTCAATATTTTACATTCTGTTGTCTGCATTCTTTACAGTAATATTTTCTTACAAAGCTTAAATCGACTCTGGTCTCTCTGGTAGAAGGTCATTTTTCCGAGACTTACTATCGAATCAATCTGAAATTTTGCAAAATTATTTATTGTACCTGGCAAAACAAGAATCTATATAAACAATTTTTTTAATGCGGCCCTCGATGGCAAAATGTTGCCCACCCCTGGTTTAAAGTATCAACTTGATCCTAGAATGCGTGAGGGGAAAATAGTTTTAACTAAACACAGTGAGGCTAAACACAACAAATTTAGCCATATCTGTGATTCCTGAAGTATTAGTGTCCCTTGTTTTTTTAAACAAAATAATTAATTACCAGTAATTAAATGTCTCATTTTGTTTATTGATTAATGCCAATGAATATTATTGCTAAGTTTCAAATTAGTCCTAGAATGGGTAAGGGAGAAATAAATTGCACACACTTATTACCAGATAGTCATTAGACAGACAAACAGACAGATAGACAGAAATAGAAGTCGAGTAAATTGATATAAACTTTGTAAAAAGATGTAGGCCTTCTTTCACCACGCTATTAGGAAGTAGGATATTATGCTCGTATTTGTAATCTGTAGATGTCCACCTGTTAGTCTCAACTTCCATTTCTTTTTAGACATCTCTTAAATCTATAGTATTCTTTGTTTATTACAACTCGTTTTTGCAATGTCAATAAAAACTGGCCTAGATATCCATTAAACACATTCAAAATGTCTGCCACAATTGATGTTATTTTCTTGTAGTCCATCTTTGATTGAGACGATACCAAAATACAACGATTCAGCCAAAATGTGCTACTGCAAGCAATTGATTGATAGCTCCAGCCATCCTTACCTGTTCCCAATTATGCAACTCTACCAATAACGTAGATAAAATTTAAGCATCTATTTCAAGATTGAAAAAAAAGATAGTACTTCGCTTGAGGCACAGATATGTGTGCTTGGCCCAATCTGATGCTAAACGCCTAATCCCAGCCAATGATCATTTTGTGGTTCAATATTAAAAACCGGAAAATTATCATAATGTAATTCGAAAACAATCTTATTCCTCTGGATCATATAAATTACACGAGGCGAGTTTCCTTCGAACGCATAGCCTTTTGTGCTCCTTGTTGGTAAGTAATGAAAACAGGATTCGTGATAGATACTTTGAAGGAAATAGTGTTTATGTTTGTGAAGCTAGTTCAATGTGTCTCCTATTTCCTAATTAATATTTCTATACAGACAATAATGAAATTAAAGAATTTTAACTGTTGCCTATATTAATTATTTTTATCCTATCGGAAATGGTTTTAAATATTACCACTTTGGTTTCAAAAGTTTTATAAGAATTTAGTACTTGTGCTCTCATTGATGGTGTGCCATTAAAGGCGCTTGCATTTATTGTAACATTCCCCTACATTTTTTTTGTATTGGAAATGGACTTAATATTTTATAAATTTATTAATTAAACCAGTTTATAATTTCTTACCCTTATTTTTCTTGTCTCCCAGCATAAGGTAAAGAAATAGAATGCAAATTAAGAAATATTTGAGTTTTCTTATTTTAACCCTTGGCAAGCATATATATATATATATAGGCTCTGATTATTTTGTATTTTCTGTGTTGTCTTGTATCATTTTGTTTCTAAGGTTCGTAGAATGATACCAAAAATGGAAGACTCACAAAAGCTATATCTCGGTGAGCCTAAAGTGGCCTATACTCCAGTGCAGTCTTCATCCGACAAGTCCTACGTCAGAGGATTGTACCTCCTCCTGTCATGCCTGACCATCGCCTTCAGCATCGCCTTCGTGTTTTGCTTCATTGAGATCACATCTCTTAGAGCTACAGCTGGCCACCTGCAGACCATGGAAATGATTGAGCACAAGAATGGCGCCAAAGTGTCCGACAAATCTCTGGCAAGAAACAAAAGAGGAGCTTACGACTACATCCAGGTGAGAGCTGGGGGACAAAGGAATGTCTAGCTCTCCTTAACTAGAGATAGAAATTATCATCTTTCTTTGAATCATATGAATGCTTATTTCCTTATGTATTCTTCTTCTTTGTAAATGTCCTACGACTCTGGAGACTTAAGGCCCATGGAAGCTTGCCTTCATCTGCCAGTCTGAACAAACTTCTGTATGTTAAAGCTCCAAGCAGATGTAAATTTTTGCATGCCTATTACCAACTACTCATATTCTAAGACGTTCGGGTCAGAAGCGAGGCCAAAGACCGAACAGACCATTTTCTTTTTCTGTAGCAACTCAGTCGTGGAGGTGTCTGCAATTTAAATGAACTCTTGAAAAATGGCGTGTGGATAGTGACATGTTTTTTGAGGCTTTTTTCCCCATCCCCTCCAATGCAATGGACTCAATTGTTAGGCATTCTACCGGAAGTCTGTTTTGCTTACCTATTGGACTAATTGTCTCTTCCAACGACCATTATACCCATTAGCCACTTTAAGGCTGAGAAACATTGTCCGGTTTCTTATGTATAGATATGAACCTCTTTCTGTGTGAGGACTGAGTGAAGTATTTGCCTAAGTTTCCTTAGTACTGTATGAGATATATCTTATTTATTAATACACACATTTTCTAAGGTGATAACAGGATTACATTATAACAGTACATGCGCAATTTATTACCAACGCTAATCGATTTGGAGACTTTAATAATGAAATTATCATGAGCATTTACAAACTTAAAACCTAAAATTTCTACCCGTTATTTAAACACTTGTGTAACAGATTAGCTTTTCTAAATAGTTTTTCCGGTCGTTAAACCTCACATTATCATCAACAGGTTTCTGAACTGTCAGCCTATTGTAAGAAACAAAATGTTTACTGTACACAAGGCCCACAAGGTGATTGTCTTTAAATTGTTTGAATGTTTTTTACCGTTACGTATTATGTACACAAAGTATATTACAATTCAAATTCACTTGTTACAAAGCCCACAAACTAACTCTGTCTTTAACAAGTCTTGTACATGTTATTATCCCCCATTTCCCAATATCGGATGAAGTTAAAATTTTATATAAATATTATTTTTTTTGGCAATGACGACAAATAAATAAATCAATAATTATTAAATTAGTCAATTACATAGTTGTAAGTTTTTAATTTTGCTTTGTATAGGAAAGCGAGGTAGATTTTGCAGCTTTTAGTTTTCATTTATATAAGTTTTTTAAAAAGTATTTTGGTCATGTTTTGATTGTTTTACTTGACAGGACCACAAGGTGATCAAGGACCACAAGGACCTAAAGGTAAAATGTATTTTGTAATCAATGCCTTAAATGACAATATAGACTTTTTGTATAACTAAGATTAATTAAAAAAAAACAACCTTTTTGCTTTTGTAATTTATAAATGTAAATGATGAAAGTTTTTTTGCTAAGCCATTAACTTCAATATTTTGCAGGATATCATGGTGCTGATGGAGAGAAGGGCGACAAAGGTAAAATCAGTCGTTGAATTTTGGATTTGTATTCTAATAAAAAAATAGAAAGGGAACTTACAGTAGAAAAAGCTTATACGTAAAATTCTTTTAAATTTACACATTTTAAATCATTTAATTATTTTATCAAATTCCAGGTGAAACCGGATATAAAGGTCCAAAAGGTAGGCAGATTTCCAAACATTAAAAACTTTTACAACATTCTCTAGGTTTAAAAGAAACAAAATATAAAAAAAACAGCAAGCATTGTATTATAAAAGTTATACATTAAGCCTATAACATTATGAACTTGCTCACCATACAAATAAATGATTCTTTTTTTTTTTTTGCTTTTTCCTTAAGGCCCCGATGGACCCCAAGGAATAGACGGACCAAAGGGTGAAAAAGGTGAGAACACACATTTGGTTGAAGAAAAAAATTATATTAAACACTTAGTTTTTTTTAAGTGAGTTAAGCATATAGGAATACAAAGAATAGAAGAAAAAAATTATAAGATACATTCTAACGAAAGTATAAGAAAATGAATATAAAACATAATATTTACATTACATATACAAATATATCTACAGGTGACAAAGGAGACAAAGGACCCCAAGGTATGTTTTAATTTTTGTTTTATTTCTAACCTAGAGCCAACATTGAGATAAAAGATCTAGATAACAATTAATTTCAACAAAAGGAATAAATTATGAATGAAAATTAACATACATAATTATTACATAATGTGTTTGACTTTTGATGAAATATCAAGCAACAATTTCTTTTTATTTCTGTAGGTTACAAAGGAAACCCTGGCCCACAAGGACCTGTTGGTGAACCTGGTAAAACTTGATTCTTTACAGTTTGAGATTTTGAAGTAGTTTATATTTTTAACTTCTTACATCTATTTCAATATCTTAGATTCTTCACATACAAAGTTTCAGAATAATAAAAGTAGAATAGTTTTTTTTTATTTTTTAAATTTTTTAAAAAAATATTTTTATTTTAAAATCTATTGTGAGTTTTTTTTCTAAATTTCGAATATTTATATATTAATCGCATATTTAAACATTTAAGAAAAAGGAAAAAGCAATATAAATTTCACTCTTGAAAAAAATAGTATACTATAATTTATATCAGGATTATCCCAACAATAAAGTTCTTCATGAAGCCCTCGATTTATAGCTAGAGCTTTTAGCGATATTATTTAGCTAAGTAGTTATTCTCTCAGAGGCCTTTAAAAAAACGAAGTATTAAATCTTTCTTTTCTTTCTTCAGGTGATGCTGGTGATCAAGGAATCCAAGGTATTTTCAGATTTTTGTCTAAAACATAATTAATAATTGAATTATCAAAACCTTGTAAGCATTAACTCAGGAAAAAAGAATTGAGATTTCAGTAAAAACATTGTGTACTTCTGTTCAGAAATTATTAGTTGTGAGAACCAACTGACAAGAAAATGAAACTTTTAAATATTTTCAACATAAAATCTTCTCACTTTCAAAACTAAATGAAATGATGTGTCCACCAGGTGAACAAGGACCTCAAGGAGAGACAGGACCACAAGGTGAACAAGGTGAAGCTGGTGAACAAGGTGAACAAGGTGAGACGACTTCTTTATGTACAAACATACACACACACACACTGACACAAATACTTTCATTTTTACCAAACATAGAATTTAAAGTACACTACGATCCTTCTAAAATAGTTTTACATAATTTTAATGATTTAAATTTGTGATCGATTTCTAGGTGACGCTGGTGAACAGGGAGAGAAAGGAGAAACAGGTGAGATCGATTTGATTTCCTCTCCCCCAATAATCGAATATGAGACTGAGTATATATATATATTATATATATGCATTCTATTATGTAATTAAGAAAAAGTACAATCTGGAATTATGTTACAAAGTCTATATGAAATAAGTTGTTGATGTTAAGTTGCATATCTGGATATAGAAACAATTATTATTCTTTTGTAACTACAAAGTTTATATAAACTTAATCCGTTTGTCTGTCTGTCTGTCTGTCTGGTACACATTTTGTGCACACGTCATTTCCCCCACTTCACATTCTCTGCTCAAGTTAAAACTTTGCACAACTCTTCAAAGCGAAACAAAAAAACCCAATTAATTAATTAGAGGAAATAAATTAATTCTGTTAAATATAGAAAAAGAAAAATGAATCTTACAGTATAGAGATGTGGATGTAAATATGCAGTTTCCTTACCTATAAAAGCTTTGTTTTTTTAAAGTATTTAAACAAACATTTTGTTTGTTTAGCTTTGTATCAATATACTAACTTAACAAACATCTAACTAACTATACAAACGTGTTTATTTTTAGGAGATGCTGGAGCACAGGGACTGAAAGGTGAAATACTTAACTTTTAACTTTTTTTGTATAAAATCATTATCTAAATATATTTTCTAGATAAGTGTAGTGTATAGGTTAGCTCTTTTTCTTCAAGTCTTTTTTGTGTAATTTTTAAAACTAATGTTATACAAATTTATACATTTTTTTTTCATGCTCAGGTGAAAAAGGACCACAAGGAGAAAAAGGAGTCCAAGGTCCACAAGGTGAGTATCGTTAGGAGCTCCTAATTACTTATGGGGGGGGGCAGTGACGGAGTTCTTAAGTAGTAATCAAATAATTAAATACAATTATTATATTACTATTATTAATATTATTATTACTATCGTGTTTATTATACTTTCTTTTTTAATTTCAGGAGACAAAGGCTACAGAGGTGACAAAGGTAAAAAACAAGATAAAAATAGTAATAAAACTATTTTTTTTTGTGTTTGTACAAAATTGTAAAGCATTGACATTTCACCATATTGATTGTTACGCTACGTTTCCTAACTTTCAGGTGATCAAGGTGTAGGCCAGAAGGGAGATAAGGGAGACAAAGGTAAGACAAACTTAAACTTTATCCATTACTTTAAAAAATAGAAATGATTTTACTTCTGGATAACTAAATATAAAGCAGATCGCAAAACAACAAATTTTGTTCCCAGTTTTGTCTTCCCTTTAAATTTTCGTAAATGAATTTTTATTTTTTTATTTTAACAGGAGACACCGGAGATCAGGGACCACAAGGTAAAATAAATTAGATACAAGTATCTAAACAATGTTACGTTTTATATAGGTGTCATTTACAATAACATCATAATTACTATAGACTGTAATTCTATTTACACATGTTTCTCATGTCTCGAACAGGTTACTATGGTAAACCCGGACCCGTCGGACCCCAGGGAGACAAAGGTAAAATATAAGATAACTTACTTTCTTAACATTTTTATTTTTATTACCTGTTATACACATTTTGTTAAAAAAATACTCCTCAATAAAAAAACAATCCTTCTAAATGAAAAAAACAATCCATACCTAGTCTATAATTCAGCAATCTTTATTTTCTTTAGGTGACACTGGACCACAAGGACCTAAAGGACCTAAAGGATATTGTGGTAAGTACATTTGAATTTAAAGATGGCTTACGTCTACATCTATAATTTGAAAGCTCACATGTATCTAAACGAGCTAGTGTTAAATTATAACAACCCAATTTTTTATTATTTAAATAAATTTTGTTTTAATTAGTTGTCAAACATTCTAAATTATTTCTATTTTTTTAAAGGTCAACTTTTATTCATAATGATGATATACCTTTGCTTTTTTCAGCCTCATGCAAATATTAAATGTAATAAAAGATCCAGACTTTGGCATTACGTGATAATTTGGCCATAAGTGTGAACATCCAGCGTTTAATGATTTGAATGTTAATGTGTTTTGTTTGGTTACACAAAATAAAAACAAATTAAATAAAGTATCACTTCAATAGATAAGAACTATTTGTTTTCTTTTCTGCTTGTCTATTGTGCATTGTTTGTATAAAAACATTAAAATATTTCAAATAATGAAAGCTATAAGAAACATATATGCAGTAAATACAGATAGAAAATATAATTCTTATAACCAGCAAATACAGCAGACACACCTCTCTTTTTTTACATATATCTGAGTAATTAAAAACACAATCTAAATCTATTACTGAACAGCACAAAGACTTAATCTCCTGATATTTTGTTGGGGATTTCACTTAAAGAAGTAGATCTCAGTAATCTGATCTTTATTTACAATTTGACCACTTGTCGTTCTTAATGCAACACAATATTTAGAGAGAAAGAAAAATAAGCGTTCTGAAGAAATGTTGTAGCGACGTAATGGAACCTAAGGCAATTCAATGAAAGTTAAAAGACGAAGATGTAAAGATATTTTCAAAGCTCAACTGTCGACATTAAATATTATGAAAAATACTTTGTGCAACAAATAAAAGAGTCTAGAAAGGGGCTGATACAGGCTGAAAAGTGCTGATACAGGCTGAAAAGGGCTGATACAGACTGAAAAGTGCTGATACAGGCTGAAAAGGACTGATACAGACCGAAAAGTGCTGAAAAGTTCACTAAAATGTTAAATTACTTCAATCATCGATACCTCTGTATTTTGAACACTAGATACACCAAATTATGCTAATTATGTATTAGACTTCATGTTTGAGAATCTCATTTAGGACAGTGTCTACGTGATCCCAATGATATCTTCTGAAGCTTCATGGCAAAGAGGACAGTCACCAGAAACCAATAAAAATCCCGTAATATTTCTTAGGAGCATAAATTGAGAACGCTGCAATAGAACTTTACTTCCCGTGTTTCCAGTTTGGTCGTATTTGCAAGGTCCAGATTGAGCTTTTATAATTACCAACGAATTCATAGAAATTAAAAATAAGATTGTGCTTATTTTCCACCACGACGGAGGAGATAGTACCATTCATTGCCCTGCTCAATCTCTTAGTTTGTTATTTAATAGACATTTTATTCAAAGATGTTTCTTTTCTTTTAAACATAGATGAGGTATGAAACAAAGCATTAAATACACTACATATAAAGATCTTCTTCTTCTTCGTTCTGATTGTTATGAAGGAGCGTTCAGATGACTAGACCAATATATGAGATGAACTGTGGTTTCCAAATCGGGGAGCACTCCATATAGTTTTCTCTCTATTGCGGTGTTTTTGGGCCAGTGTCTTATACGGGCCTCTTGGTAAGAAAGCAGTATTGAAGGACGTAGTCGGCATTCTGTGGTGACAAAGCATTAAATACACTACATAGAAAGATCTTCTTCTTCTTCGTTCTGATTGTTATGAAGGAGCGTTCAGATGACTAGACCAATATATGAGATGAACTGTGGTTTCCAAATCGGTGAGCACTCCATATAGTTTTCTCTCTATTGCGGTGTTTTTGGGCCAGTGTCTTATACGGGCCTCTTGGTAAGAAAGCAGTATTGAAGGACGTAGTCGGCATTCTGTGGTGACACTCCGCATGGGCAGATTTCACTGGTTCCAATTTTGAGCTTCCGGTACATGTGTTGTCGCATTCTGTTATTTCCGGTGCTGAGTCGAAAGATTAAACGTTGATCTTGAATAGAAAGATCTGAAACAGTTATAAAAATGTTGTCTTGATTACAGTGGCGTAGCTAGGGTGAGGGGAGGAGGGGGAAATTTTGAAAATACCCCACGCCCCCACTTTAGGAGGCTTTTTACATTAAAAATTAAGTACTACGCAAAATGCTGGGGCCACTAAAGAGGTCAAGCGCCCCAGGGTCCCCCCCCACGATGGAAAATTTGTAGCTGCGCCCCTGGTTTATTATAGACAGATAAATAGATAGATAGATAGATAAATAGATAGATAGATAGATAGTTAGATAAAGTGTCATACGATAAATTTCGTCGCACTTGCAGAGATAAAAGAATGTATCAGCATTCAAAAAACGTTCACCAAAGAGACATTTTCTTATGTTTGATATAATAAAATAAAAAAAAAAATAAACAACTTTTGAATGCGACTAATCCAATTCATTTTGCATTGGCTCGTCTTACTATATAGTGCTCACTACGAAGCGATTTTGATAGAAGACAATTACATTATTTATCAGTACGTGACGTTTTGGCGCCGCCGTTTTGGTGCCGCCGTTTTGGCCCGAGACGTTTTGTCGCCAGCCGTTTTGGCGATAGGGACGTTTTGTCGCGAGATATAATTTGACGATAATTTATATAGCACGTAGCTTTTATAATAATAATAATAATAATAGGCTTGTCTTCGAGTCCGAAGATTAGTGAGGAATACAGTGCTTCCCGTGGCTGTGCAGTCCCAGCTGTGACCTACATATTTTGCCACATCCAGGGCAAGCAAAACCATTGTCCGCAGGTGGTCGGTTTAGATTTTCTTTTCGTCGTCTGCGTTTGTCCTCGGCGGCAGATTTTCTTTTGGTCTCAAATGTGTATCCCGCGGCCTTTGTGAGTGACCTCCAGCTGTCTCGTTCCGACGCCGCATGTAGCTTTTATAACACTGTTTATTTCACTTTACCATAATATTGTATGTATAGTATACATTCTAACACCGTCCAGCGATTATTATTTTTTGTAATATAAGGTGTTTGCTTCTTTCATGAATATTGGCATATAATAAGCCAGATTCCTGAATGGTAATGACATGCTATCCTCTTCCCTTTTTTTGCATGTGAGTTCTGCTAATCGTAATGGATGACATTTTCCTATCTAATATATAAAAGGAAAACAAAGGCGTATGTATGTATGTATGTATGTATGTCCCCGTAGAGAAATCAAAACCGTTTCACCGATCTTGACACAACTTGACAGAAATGTTCCTTGGGTACTAACTTAGACCTGTGTGTATGAATTGTAGCCCTAAAACAAACTTAAAACCCTAAAAAAAATTAAGTTGTCCAACTCTATTACAGCTATACTATTTTATGGATCTAGGCTTTGTTTACAAATGTTGACATGAGAAAAGATCGAAAGGATTTAGATCTAGATCTAATTTTAAGAAATACACTTTGCACTTATAGACTTTCACTTTGACGCATGACAATATGAAATATAGTCTAATGATTGAATTATTTAACAAAATTAAGCTTCGAATTTGTGTTTCATAAGGATTTTTACATAAATTCGTTCTTTGCATCTGCGAATATAAAAATCCTGTTGAACATACTTTCATTAGACATTACCGTAAGGTTACACATCTCTCTATTCCTAGATCTAGGCATTCTAGGTCTAAAACTGTAATTCAACTCAAAGATGAGAGAACTTCTCTTCGCAAAGATAGTTTTAAGCTTTAACACATGAACATACTAATTATATTCCATTCATTTCACATTTTAATCAAATTTACATTGAAATTTGTTTTCTAAAGCATTTTTACTATTATCCTAATATCGCGTAAATTAAGGTCAATTAGCTATTTTTAGCTCCATTCATATTTTTTTAAACGTGAATTCACGCATTCGTTTTACTTACAACATTATTATTTTCTTTAATTGTTTCTAATGCACTATATCACTGACTACATCAGCAATACGCAAGTTAAGACCCGCGGGCAGCGGGTAATATCTGTCTAGTGTCTTTCTAAAAGACATATTTGTTTATTTGAAATTAATACTTTAATATAACAAAAAAGCATATTTACATCTAAAGTTTTATTACGAAGAATGACACACATAGTTAAAATCAAGACAGTACAAACTCTAACGTGAATCCACAAATGGGAAAAAATACTAGGGGCAACAATAGATCGATACAAATTCACGACACTAAGATACTTTGAAAAGATATATTTTGAGAAATTTGGTAGGGGTGATTTGGGTGACACATCTCGCATTGACGCAGGTGTAGTTATTAAACAAATGAAGATAAGACTAGCACCGAGCACTGGTCTGGCGATTATCTACTTGGGACTGGTCATTACCTGTGACACCTATCCCCCTTCTCGACCCGCTCACATTTCACTCCTTGTGTATACTCTTTCATTCATCCCTTCCCTCTCTCACGCGTAAGTCATTAAATAAGCCAATATTTATTTTAAAATGTATAATAAACAGCTTTTTTACTATTTTATACCGAGACAAACAAAATATATATTCTACCCCCCCCTCCAACGAAAAAAGTCTTGATAACTTAATAATTTTGACTAGAAATTATGTCTTAACACAAACACTCATGCAAAACATAGATAAGAATAATTCTTTTTTAAGAAATAATACAATAAACGTACATAATGTACTTCGCGCCAAAACGTCCCTATCGCCAAAACGACATTCGCGCCAAAACGGCGGCGCCAAAATGGCGGCGCCAAAACGTCCTGCTTCGTTATTTATAGTACAGTAATGTATATTTAGTAACATTTTGAAATATGTAAAACCAATAAGAGTTGAGAAACTATAAATATTTACGAAATTTTTTCACGAAAAACAGTTCTGATTATTTATTTATGCATTGTCAATTTACCAACGAAATACTTTATTTTTCTTAGCAAGAGTATTATATAAGGAAATGAAGACAATTTCCAAAAGAAAAATCATTCGAAGATCACATTCTCCTTGTTATGCATAGGGTATTTTTATATGTAGGTGCTTCTCTCTTATTCTCTCTTTCATATATATATATATATATATATATATATTTTTTGTGTGTTTCAATGCTGGCTATTTCAAGGAGATAAAACTTATTAGAGGCTTCCATATATATTCTACAAACAGTATTTTACTTCAATAAATGCATACATAG
>JADKLZ010019897.1:0-17381 GCA_021533235.1 Biomphalaria straminea | reverse complement strand
AAACAAGAATAGTAATAAAATATTGAGGAAATAAACAAGAATAGTAAGTAAATAAAAAAAACCTTCGAGACAGCACGCGAACATGTCTTCTTCTACTCCAGAGTAAAACAAGTGACTTACTAAACTCTCTCTCTCTCTCTCTCTCTCTTATACAAGGAAAACCTTTAAAAAAAACATCGCGTGTAAACTGTTCACATTAATAACTGAGAAGATAAATAAAGTTATTTGAAACGTTCATAAATAAAAATAATAAAACAGAAATAACATTCACTGTCTCCATACCTGCAACTCACAGCTTCAGTGATCTTATAATATGGCTTCCTTGATATTAATTATTTTGTTAATTATTTAAAAAAAAAAACTCCCAATTTTCCAGTTCACGTATCCGATATAGAACGCTTAAGATCTATACTAGATCTAGATTTAGATCTACTTTTAGATCTAGCATCTAGGCGTATTCTATATTATATATCCAACTATAAAGTTCTAGTTCGGTTCGTTGGGTTCGGGTTCGGTTCGTTTCCCATCTCTAGTAGACGTAAAGCCCAGGTGCTCTGCTATACATGATATGTTAGTTTCGCAGTCATCTTAGTCTTTTGCAAGGGGGCCCCCCCCCCCCCCCCCCCTCGAAAGCAATCATCATAATCATCATCAAGCCCCATTTGAGTGAGGGCTTGAGAGGCCTAAATCCTCTTTTGAAAAGCCCTGGAGAGAAACCCTTCTGTCTTGCGTAGTGCGTATATGTCACCATACAGGTTCAGAATTTTTGGTTTCCCAGACCTGTCGAGACGGAGGTCAGCAAGCTTGGACAGTCTAACATAATATGAGGCACGGTTTCCTCTTCTTTCCCACAGCGGGGGCACCGTGAATCGAAATTTGGCCATAGCCGTGAGAAATATGAGCCAACAGGACAGTGGCCTGTCATGCACTGTGCTATATTAGCTTGCTCAAGCTTCCACCACGGGGAAGTGCGGTCAGGGCGCCTCATGCGCTCCACGGGCTTTTTGGGACTTGCTCTAGCACTCAAACCACTTTTCAATTTCTGTTGTTTTTTTTTAAATTATAACCAGGGTATGGTGAAAACTTACAGCCTGTTCAGTTGGTGGAATTTGCCATCCCTGGTGGGCCAAGGAGTCTGTAATAGTGTTTCCAGTCACACATATGTGACTCGGTACCCACTGCATTAATATAGGGGTGCCATAGCGCTGCAAAGTCAATAGATTTCTAACTAGTTTGCTTATACCTAAGGCCGACCCTACCCAGGAACACTATCCTCAATCACCAAGTAGGGACGACAAGATGACATTCATGGGCATATTTACCTGGCTAATACCTAGGATCGAATTTCGGAATTTTACAACTGGCATGCAACACAATACATAAGGCTTAAAACAATAGGCATTGTATAACTCTAAGGGGAAGGGGGGTCGCAGTGGTTAGGCTTTCAGACCAGAAAAATAAAAAAAAAACTTACAGAGCTTACATTAAGAAAAGCTGTATCTATTAGTTTGGAACAGCGATGTAATTAGATTTGTGATAGGTCTATATTAACAAGAATAAATCTGTGAGTCATATGTTTAACAATAGTTTTTGCTTTAGCGAAATTTTATACTTTTAGCTTTTCTCAATACGCTATGATCATATCACTTGTCTGGACCAGTTTGGAAAATTGAAAAGGGGGGAGGGGAAGGGATATCTGGGTGGATTCTAACGTAATTGTTCTTTTTTTTATATTTCCCTTTCACCTTTTCGTTTTGATTCAGGCAGCAGGCAATGCATACGTATGCGATTATTTATTGGTATTTTTATTATATGGACATCTAGATCTATCACTAGACCTAGACTTTTGATGTAGAACTCTTAAAATCTAGTCGCTAAAAAAAAAAAGCCGAAAAAAAAAAATCCAACCCCAAATCATGACCAATAGCCAAAATTGGTTTAAAAGGGACATCAGCATTGGAGGTTAAAAAACTAAAAAGTGTAAATAGTTTTAAATACCTCAGAGCTATTGGCTCAGATAATGGAACGAAACCTGAACTAATGACCCCAATTGCACAGTCCACGGCAGCACATGCAAAACTCAAAATAATACAGAAAGACAGAGTCAAAGCAGTCTACACCAAAATCAGACTGTTACGTTCCCTGGTCATGGCCACCTTCTTATATGCTTGCGAGTCTTGGACACTGACTGCAGAGCTAGAGAGGAGAATCCTGGCAATGGAATTGAGATGCTACGGAAGGGCTCTTGATATGACATTTAAAGACCGAATTTTAAACGAAGAGATAAGGGACAGCGATTGGAACCCACGGTGACATGCTAACTACTGTAAAAAAAAAAACGCAAGTTAAAACTCTATTGACATAATACAAGGTCTCTAGGGTCGTAAAGACCTTCGTTCAGAGAACAGTACCAGGAAAAAGAAGAAGATGACAAACAGAGAAAGCGATTGGAAGACAACGTAAGAATATGGAGGGACTATCCAAGGCAAAAGTCAGAGAGAAATGAATAAAGGCGGTCTACAGATCAGATGCGGTGCCCCAACAGACTAAGGTGAAGAGTTACGTTTAGTATTACAAGGTAGCACTCCCTCCCTCCCCCCTCACACACACGATACCAGACACCAGCGTCACACGTAATCAAGCCTCGACAGACTTCTAATACCTGAGACATCCTACACCTGAGACATCCAATACCTGAGACATCCTATATCCAGCCAAGCAATATATTTGGTATTCACATGACCAAGGTCCATGGCCATCTGCAACACTTCATACTTGGCGTTCATAGTGACGGAGTAGTTTGCGTTTACCGTGTTGGGATGATGCTTGGGGTAGTCGGGCTTGGAATAAATCTGATTAACTTTGTCATAGTCTTTGAAAGAGCTAAGATCAGATCTGTTGAGTCTTATCAGTACAGTTCTCTCCGGAGGGAGATGTGATCGAATCTGTCTAGAAATAATTTAATGCCTTTATTATTATTATTGCTACGGACTTATAACATATAAAAAAGCTAAATTGTTATGGAAAGGTAAGTGGAATGGAGACCAGACTGTGAACAGATCATATGTGATACCCCAACGATCCATCAGAGTAAGAGATATGTGTATGTGTAATCGTGAAGTAGTGACGGAAAGATACCCTTTTAGACGCGATAAATAGGGCAATTGATTTTAAGGTCATCTGTTTCTTTCGACAACGGTTTATGAGCAGGGTGTGATGTGTCCAGCACAACGACTGATTGCATGTACTTTCTCCAACTTAGACAGATACCCATTAGAGACGGGTGGACACAAGGGCGCGCTCAAGTCCTGAAATTTAAAATCCCATTCTTCACCGAGATTCAAACCCAGGATCCCAAGTTCAGAAGCCAAGCGCTTAACCATTCAGTCACCGCCACCCCACCCCAAGGTTGTTAAAAATTTGTAACAACATAGATAAAGTAAATAAAGTTTCAACCTAATTCTATAAACAAGCGAAATGAAAAATAAGATTATCAAAGGGAAAGAACTCTGCAAGTACAGCCATATTTATTTTGTTTATTTCCCTTTTTTATCAATGCAAATTTATCAATTTCAAAATAATTAATAAAATAACAAACTGGTTATTTTTTGGGATCGATACATGTTTTGCTGTGTACAGTTTTAAATTACGTGCACAGAATTTGTACCAGAGTGAGTTGATATACGTTTTGTAGGGGAAACACAGTAACTTAGACAAGAAACATAAATAAGACTTTGACAACTATTCCGACCGTATGATTCTTTATGGACGATCGACCCCCCCCCCTCCAAAACATGCTTAATTCTTAAAACTATCAATAGACTAATAAAACTTTCTATTCTTATAAGTACATGGAATATTTGATAACTCGTCGGCCCTCAGTCCTGAATGTTCGAGTTCGAATTCAGATCTTTTATTTTTATTTATTTTGGACATCACATCACGGAAACCTCCTCTCATTTAAAATAGATGGGCGTGATGGGTTCAAATCTCGGTGATGTCTTTGTTTTTTTAATTTCGAGACTTTTAGGACGCCCCTGGGTCCACCAAACTCTAATGGGGAAAGTAAAGTCGGTTGGTCGTTATGCTGACCACGTGACACCCGTTAAACGCCGACCATAGAAACAGATTATCTTCACCATCGTATGCTCTATAGGCATATAGGTCGCTAGGTCTGGAAAGATACTTATAATTACAAGACACGAGCCAATTAGAAAATGTGTGCGCGTTGTTATGTGATTTATTACACCATATGATACTTTACGATGGTCTGGTCGTGGGTCTTGAAAACTTGATATCACAGAGGCAAATTAAATGACGTAGTCAGACGACGACCGGATAAAACGTGTAATTTGATGCTAGGGCACAGTCACTAAAAGACTGTGTACAGATTATGCACATGGATTATGTATATTCTCAACCGAAAATCCTCTATGGCAGTGATGCCCTAAATACGGCCCGAGGGCCAGATCCGGACTAGACTTGGTTTCTTCTGACAGTCAAGACTGTAGTGTAGGGTGTGTAAATTACTTTTTTTTTTTTTTTTAAAGTATGAAAATGTAACTTTCCTAAGTTAGGGCCCTGATTTTTTTCTCTGATGGATTGGTGCCTTGACTTTTAATAAATGTGCGTTTACGAATTGATAAATGGGAGAGCGAAAGAAACTAGAAACTCGGAATCTGGAATTTATCAGGAAAAGTGAAACGGACCATCACTTGTTAGTGGAACGTAATATTAGCTAGAATGTTTGTTTTATAAAGAAAGTGTGGCTGTTTAAAAAGACAACATATTATAAAACAAATGTGGCGGCATTCTTGGTTAGAGATTGGAGAATCGATGGTACCGTTTACTAAAAAGACACAATAAAATAGGTCTTTGGTAAAGCTAGCTACAATCTTGCTCAAATTTTAATTAAGGAAATGAATCAAATTTTCCGACGTGTAAAAGAAAATAAATTCAAATATCACATTTATTAATGTAAGTACTAGATCCACAAGGAAGCGCGGTGGCTGAGCGGTAAAGCGCTTGGCTTCTACACCGGGGGTCCCGGGCTCCAATCCTGGTGAAGACTGGGAATTTTATTTTAGGATCTTAGATCGCCTCTGAGTCCACCCAGCTCTAATGAGTACCTGACATTAGTTGGGGAAAAGTGAAGGCGATTTGTCATTGTGCTGGCCACATGACACCCTCGTTAACCTTAGGCCAAAGAAACAGATGACCTTTACATCATCTGCCCTATAGACCACAAGGTCTGAAAGGCGAACTTTACTTTTTTTTTACAGACTTCACAAGTTTCTAATAAAATTGTTTTAGAATAAATTCATTTCGTTTTGGTACATTTACGGTGGTGTACTTGAAGTAATGGGTTACTTGAACCAGTTACTTACTAGTTACTTAAACCAATGGGTTAAAGTACTAACTGAAGCTATGGGCTAACAACGTACGTAAAATAATAAGTTAACCTATTGACTTAAAGAAATAGGTTAACCTACTTACTTGAAGTAATGGATTAGTGTACTTGAAGTAATTGGTTAACAACGTAATAAATACTTTAGGTAATGGGTATCGTACTTACTTGAAGTAAATACCTAACAACTTAATTAAAGTAATGCTTTAACTTTTTTTAACGTTATGGGTTAGCTTAGTTATTTGAAATATGTTAACCTAGTTACATGAAGAAATGGGTCAAAGTACTTAATTGAAGTTATGGGCTAACAACAATCTTAAAATAATGGGTTACCTGTTTACTTAGTGTAATGGGCTAACCTAGTTGCTTAAAGTACTGGTTTAAAGTACTTAAAGTAATGGGTTGACCTACTTACTTGAAGTAATTGTACGTGTCGTCATCAGTCAGGAAGGCCACAAGTTTGTTGGATAACCAACCAAACGTCTGCATCCAGCCTCTGTATTTGTCATTTGTGTAAAAGTTTCCACCACCTCCTTTCTGAAACTTGCCCAGCGGAACGTATAAAGTTATTATTGTCACATCGTAAGGTTTAGGTTCGATTCGTGCAGGCTGAAATAACATAAGAGAATGCAATCAATAGGGATGTCAATGTAAATTTCCCCTTTCAGACCTTGTCGTCTACAGCGAAGATAATGGAAAGGTGACCAGTTTCTGTGGCCTATGAGTAACGAGTGCGTCATGTGGCCAGCACAACGACCAACCGCCTTTACATCACCCCAACTAATATCAGGTATCACTTAAAGCTTGGTGGACTCAGAGGCATCCCAAAAAAAAAAAACGAAATTAAAAATCTCAGTGTTTCACAGGTTTCGAACCCGGGACCCCTGGTTGGGAAGCCAAGCACTTTACTGCTCAGTCATCACGCCCCTCTACTAGGGACGTACGTCATGTGAAAACTGGCCCTGAGAAAGCTATCATAGCATTGGAAAAAAAAATGTGGTGTTTTAACTTAGTGTGCGGTTACAGACTCATCCAAGTACACTTGTAAAAGGATTTGAAGCTCTCCAACTCAAGGTATAGTTCTTTACACGCTGGCAAGTTCAGAAATAGCAATATTTTTTGGTGTATCCAACGTAAAGAGAAGTATTAATAAGTGAAGTATTTTTAATAAACAAAATTCTAATTTGTATGCACTCTCCAGCACTTTTAACTCAAAGTTTTTTAAGCTCTTTCGTTCGTCCGACAAATTAATTTTTTATTACTTAGTTGGGAACAGCGACCTTTTGATGTTACATACTTGACACTATCTTTTTCAAAACGTCTTTAAATCTCCCTTTTTTATTATTTTACTTTTTTTTAAAGTTTCATTATATTGCTACAGCATTGCGCAAGAACACTTTCTCTTCTTTTTTTTTTTCTCTTCCTTTTTTTTTTAAAAAAAAGCCTTAACGGTATATTAAAAGGTCAAAGGTTAAATAAAGGGCTGATGACTATGAAATATATATTATATACATATACTTACTTGATTTCTTGTTGAAATAGGGTCGCTGAACTTGGGAATATTGGAACCTGCAGGGAAAAAATATTTTGTACTCAATAGCAAGATTAATGTGTTAATGTAATCATAATCTCATTATTGTGCAAGTTAAGTGATACTTGACTTGGTTAAGACAGGCATTGCTCGGTTACAACAGAGGTGACACGGTTAGGACACACAGATGTCAGTGAAAAAAAATTGAACAAGGAGAGTTAGAGATTGCGTTATAGGTATTGTTTTCATATGTCCCCTCTCCCAATGTCGGCCTATCCAGACCCATCTATCTTGGGTTTTACACAGAGACGTACCTAGCTCTAAACAACATGTATTTAAAAAAGTGAGATCCCATTCTAGTAGGGTTCAGAATTGCTTTTCGACAATTGAGTTCTAGAACAAAAATAAACATTAGTGAAAAATACACTAGAGGTTTTCCACTAGGATGTGTGTAGGCAGTTATTTTTTTTTTATTCAAGAGACAAACTATTAGCTGTATTTGCTTCGCTATTTAAATAGGATTGTGTAAAAGTAGACTAGAACAGATATTTCTCTTCAAACGCTATTCCAACCGTCTTTTATTGTCAAAACTAGGACTTTTTTTTTCATCGTTGCGCAACCACAGCAGGGCATGTACAAGAGGCTTTGATTAGCATTAATAGTATTTTACGAGGATAAAATATAACACACCAGAAACGGCCCACGCTATCCATTTCAATGTAAAAATTGTGCTGTTGTAGACGCCAATAAAATGAAATGTCACAAGCCAAAGTACTCTACGGAAGGTTCAAATCACTACCATGATGTGGCGCTTTCCGGCCTGTCAAGACTTATGGACGAAGTGTAAACAAGTGAAATGTATAATACTTTAAAATAAAAAAAAAAGCTTTTTTTTCAGTGACCAATTATTTTGAATCAATGTAATTAATCTAAACTAGATCTGGACTTTAAAATTTATAATTGTTTTAGACTGGATATAGTTTAGGAATTGTTGTTGTCTATAGCAATATGCGTGTTTGCAACATGCTGAGTGCGTTCTGGTTTATCACTTTTGTTGGAGATGAGTTGGGAAGGAGGGGGAAGGGAGTAATTGGGAGAAGGTTTTAAAGCTAAGCTTTTTAATCATTATATCTCTATGTGTAGTTTTATTAGGTTTTGTTATTTTATTTGTAAATTATGGTTCAGTCTTTTAGCATTATTGTTACCTTCAGTTTGTCTCTGTCCCGATTATCTATAAATTTAAGGATTTTACTAATGGTGTAACTCTTTTATTATAAATCTCACGTATCTATTTTGTGTCTTTATGTTTCTTTATGTTTTCTTGAGTTGAAGAGTCCCGAAAAATATTCTAACATTGGCCAATGAAGGTTAAATGGCTATTTAGATTTAACACTGTCCAACAGATTAACGGATAGAAAAAGTTTTAATATTTTCTTATCGCAAATAGAAAACAATAGATCCTTCCGCTCAAGCACTTATTAACGTTCTTTTGTGTGTTTATTTAATGCCTCATGTCAACTGCAAAGGATTTTTTTTCTACAATTTTCAAAAGCAATTTTAAAAAAAAAGTTTCTCAAGTCTGAATTGGCACTCGATGACTAAAGCCTCCAAGATAGAAGACCAACATGCTAGACACGTTGGAAGGTTTTATAGAACAATTAGTAAAACATTTTTAAAAGCTTGGCCTCATTCTCTACGGAAGGATTATTACATTTTCTGTATAAAGTACAATTAATTCAGTAGGAGTAATTGATTAAAGTTATTGAATAACTAATTGCTTAAAATTTTATTAACTATTTGATTTACTATTTGAAGAACTAATTGATTAACTTATTGATTTACTATTTGGTTAGTGTTATGATCAGTCTATGTACTGCCATTGACAATGGATAATTGTGTAAATTTTCAACTTGATCTGAAATGGAAGTGGGAGAAATAGCGTGAATGAGATTTTACCCAGACAGACAGACAGAGTTGATGTATAAGGTTTTTAAAACTATATGCTACTTACAAATCTGAATGACATACTCATTGGGTGAAAAAAAAATACACAAAATTCAATACCCAAAATTTTACCCTACTCTAGACTTAATTTTTCAAAGCGAAAATTACATGTAATTATGTCCCTACACGGTATGATAACGCAAACATATTAATGTAATATAGAATAGAAATGTACTACTTCCTCTTTTAAATACTCATTAACACGCGTGCCTAATTTCCTTTTTCGCTCTACCATTCAAAGTATTTACAACACATTTTCACTTCCTTTTTTTTGTATTACTATGTAAGAAATAAAAGCATTGTAAACACACGAACTGATATTTCATTAATTTTTTTAAGAACACGGAAAATCTGTATGATTGCATGCGAGTGTATATGTGTTAGCACGTATCCCGTATGGGAGACGAACGTATGCCAAAGGCAGTCTTTTTTGGTGAGCTAAAAGGTGGCCGACGTAACAGAGGCGCCCCACGGAAACGCTTCAAAGACCAGCTTAGGCGTCAACTTTCCTTGGCTGACATAGAGGAGAGCACCTGGCTGCATGCGGCGTCGGAACGAGACATCTGGAGGTCACTCACAAAGGCCGCGGGATACACATTTGAGACCAAAAGAAAATCTGCCGCCGAGGACAAACGCAGACGACGAAAAGAAAATCTAAACCGACCACCTGCGGACAATGGTTTTGCTTGCCCTGGATGTGGCAAAATATGTAGGTCACAGCTGGGACTGCACAGCCACGGGAAACACTGTATTCCTCACTAATCTTCGGACTCGAAGACAAGCCTATTGTTATTATTATTATTATATGTGTTTGTGTGTGTGGAGAAGTTTTATACAGTATCAAGGGCGAGGTCTGCGGTTTAGAAGAATGTGTAACACCATTTTAAAACTCATTTAAATACCCAGGGTTCAACACAAATAAAGATGGAGGGTCAATAAAAGAGATTAAAAAAAAAAAACTTTTAACTTTGGCATCCGCTACCATGAACAAACTGTGGAAAATCTGGAAGAGTAACTTTAGATTTCCAGTAAAAATAAAACTGTATTCTTCACTAGAACTATCCACAGATGTATACGGTTGTGAAAGTTGGACACTGAATGCTGAGGCTGAAAAAAGAATCCAAGCCTTTCAGAATAAAGGCTACAGAACAAAATATGCTGGGTTTCATATACCAAGAAAAGAAGACAAAAGAATGTGTATTTTTACAAGCCAACGTATTGGCTGGCACAATGAACACATAAGGTGATATTGTGATGTGGCAAAAGCTGAACTAATTTAGTCATATTGTAAGACAAGACTCACTATCAAAAGTCATTCTTCAAGGAACAATAAATAAAGCACGAAGAAAAGGTCATCCAGAGACAAGCTGGCGGGATAAGGTAAAGTAATGAACTGGTCTCTCTCTCTCTTGATGTCCTGCTAAGAACAGCTGCTGACGAGAAAAGTGGAGAGATCTGGTTACGTGAACTGTCCCAGCACCCCAATACGACGAAAAGTCAAGGGACAGATGAGATGATGTTAGATTTAATATCCGAAATATTTACTATAGTTCATAAGGAGATTATGAGTTAAGTTTATCTTTACAGGCAATAACGAAAGGGAAAAATACGTTTGAGTGTGTATAAGATACTCGAGAATTGTGATGTGGATCGATGTAAAATCTGTATTGATAACGAAAGACATAAAAATGTGAAAATGTCAAATGAGATTGGACCAAAGCGCTCTGAGCATGCTATAAGCATGAAAGTAGCGCTATATAAAAGCTATAATAATAATAATAATATTTCTTTTACCTGACAAAACAAGAGTAAATATAAGAAATAAGCTGTGGCATTTTACGTCTCTAGAGACGATCTTTTCCCCTTGCAAGCTCTTGTGTGACTAAAGAGGCCAATCCTTGATACACAGCTGCGATCGCAGGTTGGACATATGTAGTCACCAGGCGCCGTTGCACTTTCACCCTTCTTTCTGCTTCTGTTGTGTATGGCATCTGCAATCAAAGACCCCTTCTTTATGCTCTCTCTCCAAGTGGATCTATCTTGTGCCACCTCTTCCCAGTTGCTGGTGTCGATCTTAAAGAGCTTCATGTCCCGTTTGCATACATCTGTATAACGTAAGAGTGGACGACCAGCGGCTCTTCTGCCTTCTATTAGATCGCCATACAGAATATCATGTGGAGTCGACCTACTGGCATTCTACGAACGTGGCCAAGCCAGCCAAGGCGTCGGCTGCTGATAACAGAGCGGATGTCCTGGCAACCTGCTCTTTGTAACACTTCCTCGTTGGTTATCTTATCTTGCCACCTTATTTTTTTTAAAGAAATAAGTAATTAAATAATTAACTACTGTTGATTAATTAATTTCTTTGATATCAATCAAGGTAAACTGAGTGTACTTTTGTGTGTACAATATATTTAAAAGTCTGCATAAACCAGCGTCTTGCGTGAGTCCTTCCAGCCTTTTTACACTCACTGCTGGGCATGGCAAATTTATAGAAAACACTGATCCGTTTCTATGGCCGACAGCTGACGCTATTGTAGTATTGACATCACAACAGCTAATTGACTTGACCTCCTCAACGTTTGTCAGGTTGCCCATTAGAGTCAGGTGTCCCTTAAAGTCATGTGCCCATTAGAGTCTGGTGCCCTTTAGAGTCAGGTGCCCATTAGAGTAGGGTGCCTATAAGAGTCAGGTGCCCATAAGAGTCAGGTGCCAATTAGAGTAGGGTGCCCATTAGAGTCAGTTGCCCATTAAAGTCAGGTCCCCAATAAAGTCAGGTGCCCATTATAGTCAGTGCCCAATAAAGTCATGTGTCCATTAGAGTCTAGTGCCCATTAGAGTCAGGTGCCCATTAGAGTTAAGTGCCCAATAGAGTCAGGTGCCCATTCAAAACCCCTTAATAATTTAAAAAAACAACACATACTTTGAAATGATATATGGTACGAAGCTACACGTGTCAAGCACACACCCACACACTCCCACGCACTTTAACATTACATAGGAAAGACATTTAGCTAGAAGGAATCAATTGACTCACTGACACCTTGAAAAAACTCAAGTACGTTCAATTACGACACTTAACAGCAGCGTTTCCGAGAGATTTTCAAGATAAATTAAAATGTGTTAAAGACGCTCAATTACGCTTCACTATTGCCATCGAAACGAAATAGAATCGTGCTATTGTGTTACAATATATCAATGAGTAGTGAATTAACTTCGTATCAAATCTCCGGTATTACTATTTATTAGTTGCCTGTTTTATTTAAAACTAAGTTTTGAAATCATACAGTGAAGTCATACAGTGAAGTCATACAGTGAAAGTTCAATGATTTCTTCTTTCTAACGTTCCATTACATCGTCACCACATTTCAATCCTATTTCTTTTTCATCTTTTTCTCTTTTACTGCAATAAGTATTGCTTAAAGAACAGAAACAGGAGAGGATGAAGATGAACACATAAAGAAAGATCATCGACTGTGATTCTCCCGCAAGGGAGACGACCACATGTTAAACGCAATCTTATTTTGGCAAGCTTAAAGGTCGACGTCGTAACAGAGGTGACCTCCTTCCATAATCGCTATAAAGATCAACTCTGGCGCAAGGTTCTCCCTCACAGGCTTAAAGGAAAGTAGCCTTAGCAAGAGACAGTTTGAGAGCTTTTACAAAGACCACGGGACAAACATTTGAGACCCACTGTAAAAAAAAACTTCTTAAAGACAGGCACAAAAGATGAAAAAAACGTCAGCGGACAACGGCTTTGTCTGCACGAGATGCGCAAAGAATATGTAGGTCACAGCTGGACTTGCGATGTGAGGGGAAACACTACACTTATCCTTAACCTTCGGAATCGAAGATATTGAACTAAATATCAAGACTACTTTCCTCATGGATAATAAAGATATCAGTATTATAAGTATTATTAATATTATTATTAGTAGTATTTTAGTATTATCATATGTGACGCTTTGTAAGCAATATATTATCTAGGAAACAATATCATAACAGGTCAAATGTATGTATAATTATGTAAGTTAAAAAGTAGTTCCCCATTCAGACCTTGAGGTCTATAGGGCAGAGGATCTAAAGGTCATCTGATTCTGAGGCCTACGGTTAACGAGGGTGTCGTGTGGCCAGTACAACGACCAACCGTCTTTACTTTTCCCAAACTAATGTCAGGTACACTTTAGAGATTCCAAAATTAAAACCCCCAGTCTTCACCAGGATTCGAACCCGGGACTTCCGGTACGGAAGCCAAGCGCTTTGCCGCTCAGCTACCGTGCCCTAGTATAAATATGTAAATAAATTTAATTTATGTCAATATTTTAGGTAATTAGGTTTTTAAATCTCTTTTTAATAATAGGACTAAATCTACTTTAGATCACGACCCTATTTCTAACATATATAATCATCTTCTTTTTTTTAATTTACGTCTGGATTATATATGATAAGATACTTTAATTTTCTCTCTGTCCTTAGTGTCTCTAAATTTAAGGATTTTACTAATGATCTAATTCTTTTGTTATAAATCTCACGGATCTTATTTTGTGTCTTTATGTTTCTTTATGTTTTTTTTTTAGTTGAAGAGTCCCGAAAAATATTCTAATATTGGCCAATGAAGGTTAAAGAGCTATTTAGATTTAACACTGTCCAACAGACTAACGGCTAGGATAAGTTTAAATATTTTCATGTCTCAAGTACAAAACAATAGATCCTTCCGCTAAACTTATTAATTATTTTTTTAAAATGTATTCTGCATACACTTAAACACCTAAAAAGCAACAACCATTTTTTGTATTTATTATTTATTTTTTATTTTTTTTTTTTCCTCTTGTGTTTACATCACAAGAAACAGAATGCCATTACAGTAAAAGACACATACCCAATGCCTAACGTCGAGAACATTATACCTAAATTTAGAGGTGCAAAATATTTCACTACTCTAGACTTGGCAATGTCTCATTTCTTTTTTTTTTATCGAAGATATGGAGAAAAATTGTATGGATCGGTTTCGGGCCTCCAACGTACAAAATGGAGATCCCAGAATGAAACACACGAAGAGGCAAAAGGTCAGAGTAATGTAAGAGAGTATTTTTTTTTTCCTTAAAATATTCATCTTTTAGTCTTTATTCATTCCTAGAAACAATAGAACAATACTAAAACTAAACCATCAAGAAATTAATCCTACAAAGTAAAGAGAACGCAATAGTTGACCTGACGTCACTGACTTGATATATGATAAGCTCAGATTTCTGGACTTCCGTTTTTACGTGTCAGGCTCAACGAAACGAGATATTATGAATAATTCTCCATGGCTCCGTAAAACAAAGAGGCCTTCTTATTTATTGATAAATCTTTTTTCTGTCTGTCTGTGTGTACGTAATTTCTCCCATACCCATTCTCAAATCCAGTTGAAACTTCGCACAAATATTTATTGACATAGACAAGACATGAATAAATATATTTTAAAAAAGTAACCAATTAGACAACGTATTACTGTTTATTTAATTTGTTGTTTAATAGCCTCAAGGGAAGCTAATGCTTTAGCATTCACATAAAGGGTTAAATATGTTGGGTTTAGTCTCCTAAAAAAGTGTTTACGCTAGTTCTCCCGCAGGTATTCTTCGATCAAATTGATACTTTAAGGAATTACTAATTGTACCTAACAAAACATAAACAATAACCAAAAATACTCAATTAGTCAAATTAATTATTGGTAAATAAGTATTTTGCTTGACACCGAATACAGAAAATAACGTTCACATTATTAGTAGATATACTTTGTTGTTTTTTTAAAGAAAAGGATTTTTAATATTTTGCCTGTTTTAAAATATCTCTTATTGGCTTGCAAACTCTTCATGGGTTATGAGTGGGTGGGTGGTATGGTAGGCAAATACGGATCTCGAAAACGTCTCTTTGGGAAAAAAATACTAGCTAATATTCTTACTACTAAATATCAGTAATGGAGGCGAGTTGGCTGAACGGTCTGAGTCTAATGGGCACCTGACGTTATTTGGGGAAAAGTAAAGTCGGTTGGTCGTTGTGCAGGCCACATGACACTCTCGTTAACTGTAGACCACAGAAACAGATGACCTTTACATCATCAGCCTTATAGACCACAAGGTTTGAAAGGGGAACTTTGGTACTTTTTGAATAACTGTAATATCAAAGCAGATGTATGACTTTTTTAAAAGTTGAAACAAGGCGTTGTTTTGTAAAGTAGATTTAAGAAATACATTCTTTTTTTTTCCACCCTAACCAAAGTAACATAATTTCATGTTTATCTTATATAGTTGACCGGCGGCATAGCATATGCCGCTATTTACCAGGGCCGGCGACCGCAGTGGGGCCCGCATTTCATAGGACACGCAATTTTATAGGACCCGCTCTAATTTAAAGTGTAAAAATTATTAAATTAAGCCATTTTATTACTTACAACAGATTCCCCGCGCCATCCTGTCGATTTAACATCCCTATAATTATTTCTCTGTTAAGCTATTGCTTTAAAAGAAAATATAGTCATTTATAACGCTGTTAACCATCAAGCTGTAAGGGAAATAAGTCTTTGGCATATGGTTGAACACACTCTTCAATTACAAACACAATAGCACACTACAGACTGAAAAGATAAAATATAATTTTTAAAAAGTCGAAGAACAAAACTCCACTTGTCTCTCTAACCTTGCTAATGCTTTTTTTTTTCCACCACAATTGTTCACAAATACTCGTATTAAAGGTCTTTTGCAAGTCAATGGATTTTTTTCTAAAGAATTATGGAGTATTTGCGCTCCAGAAAACTTTCTCTTTGACTATTAAATACATAAATAATTCGAGTTTTAAATATGGTTCTAATTTTTCGCATTATAAAATAAGTAAAGCGAATGGGTTAAAAAAATTATTAATGGAGCTAAAAATAGATTACTTGTTGTTGTTGCATTGTGTTGCACGTTTGACCTATTTACTTTGAGAAATAATATAAAGATAATACAGACTTTACTTCAAAAAAATAATATGTTCATGATCTAGATCTAGTAATTGAACGAAATCATAAAATTATCATAAAGTTTACAACAGTTAAAATGTGTATACATTTTTGTGACAACCTGTAGTTTCAGCAGGGACAATAAACTCTACAATGTGATACTGCTATATTCATATACTGTATATGAATAATCTTCCACTATAAGCCATAAATATAAATTTAGCTTTAAAGGCAAATAAAGTGCAACATTGCCATTACATTAAATTGTTGAGCCGTCTTAATATGGATTTGGTGTCAAAAGCGAAATGATACTTAGCTATATGTTATACATTGATTTTAAAAAAAGGTAGCGAAGCCATTTCGTCTTCCTCCAAGTCATTAATGAAAACGAATGCAATGTATTTACATATTCTGCTAGAGTCAATGTTTGAAATGTACAAATAAACGATTAGTTTCCAGTCACAGTTTACCTGCGTTTTTGTGCAAATATGATTCTGAATTCTTTCTGTAAGTTGATATTGCTTTTGATGGCGCGGTTCGTGGGGGAAAAAAAACTATGTAATTTAAATGTGTTTGTCACATGCTGAAATATCGACTAGTCTGTACTTGTAACGTGCTTAAAAAATTGACACTTCTTGAGTAAACGGAAATCTAGCACTTTCTTCTGTTATCACATTACATGAACAAGCTACTAGGACATGAAATTACAAAATCAATCGATAAGATATACAGGCAGGAGTGAGAATTAATTATTTTATATATGAGTAAGCAGGATCAAGAGTTTGATATGTTAGATATATATATATATATACCAACGTATTTTAAAATGTACGCTAGCAGCTAAGAAAACAATTAGACAAGACAATGGTAAGACTCCATCATCCAGTCTCAACGCAATCTATGCTGAAAGTTGGCTATAACTATTGACACCCTATATTTAGATCAGAATTTTTTTTGTCCTCAAATATTCATTTAAAACAAGGGTTCTCAATTTGTGGGTAGCGACCCCCTTGGGGGTCGATTGACTAATTGCCATGGGTCCCCTCCCCCGTAATTTTTTTCCTTCTATTCATCACTGGAAGTTCTTTTTGTGTCCATTTGAGCGTGCTGTAAGAAGCAGATTCGAAGCGTACTTGGTATTCAAACAAATTCATTCCCGTTCTGTTTGAGATTCTGTTGCGCCATCTTCTTCCATTTCCAAAAACAAATCTTTGCGAAACAAGGTTTTCAAGCTTGTAAGTTATTAATTAGACTTGATGCAGAAGATGACATTTGTTGTGCTACTAAATTCCTGATCTCTATGGCCACCGTCAGTCGCGAAGCGACTATGGATCATCTCATTTCCATGAGATGAATGCCTGGGCATAAGCTGTGATCGGAACGATGTCGCCCACACATCAGTTCCCCCCTCTCCACGCAGCTGATGTATCCAAAGGAACGGCAGTGCCGATACAGTTTGG
>JADKLZ010019896.1:0-10153 GCA_021533235.1 Biomphalaria straminea | reverse complement strand
AATTAATTAAGGGGGTCACTTCAAACTCTGTGACAAAATGGCTCAATAGAGGGGTAATTAGAAATACTATAACTTAGATCAATGCAGATCGATTTTGTTTAACATAATAATAGACACTTAACGATCCACAAAACCTCGAAATATTGAGGAAATAAACAAGAATAGTAAGTAAATAAAAAAAACCTTCGAGACAGCACGCGAACATGTCTTCTTCTACTCCAGAGTAAAACAAGTGACTTACTAAACTCTCTCTCTCTCTCTCTCTCTCTTATACAAGGAAAACCTTTAAAAAAAACATCGCGTGTAAACTGTTCACATTAATAACTGAGAAGATAAATAAAGTTATTTGAAACGTTCATAAATAAAAATAATAAAACAGAAATAACATTCACTGTCTCCATACCTGCAACTCACAGCTTCAGTGATCTTATAATATGGCTTCCTTGATATTAATTATTTTGTTCATTTTTGAAAAAAAAAAAACTCCCAATTTTCCAGTTCACGTATCCGATATAGAACGCTTAAGATCTATACTAGATTTAGATTTAGATCTACTTTTAGATCTAGCATCTAATCGTAATCTATATTATATATCGAACTATAAAGGCATAATTCGGTTCGTTTGGTTCGGGTTCGGTTCGTTTCCCATCTATAGTAGACGTAAAGCCCTGGTGCTCTGCTATACATGATATTTTATGCATAGTTTCGAAGTCATCTTAGTCTTTTGCAAGGGCGCCCCCCCCGCCCGCACACTAATCGAAAGCAATCATCATAATCATCATCAAGCCCCATTTGAGTGAGGGCTTGAGAGGCCTAAATCCTCTTTTGAAAAGCCCTGGAGTGAAACCCTGCTGTCTTGCGTAGTGCGTACATGTCACCATACAGGTCAAGAATTTTTGGCTTCCCTGACCTGTCGAGACTGTCAGCAAGTCTGGGACAGTCAAACAGAATATGAGGCACGGTTTCCTCTTCTTTCCCGCAGCGGGGGCACCGAGAATCGAAATTTGGCCATAGCCGTGAGAAATATGAGCCAACAGGACAGTGGCCTGTCATGCACTGTGCTATAATAGCTTGCTCAAGCTTCCACCACGGGGAAGTGCGGTCAGGGCGCCTCATGCGCTCCCAGACTCCACGGGCTTTTTGGAACTTGTTCTAGCACTCAAACCACTTTTCGATTTCTGTTTGTTTTTTTTTAAATTATAACCAGGGTATGGTGAAAACGTACAGCCTGTTCAGTTGGTGGAATTTGCCATCCCTGGTGGGCCAAGGAGTCTGTAATAGTGTTTCCAGTCACACATATGTGACTCGGTACCCACTGCATTAATATAGGGGTACCTAAGGCCGACCCTACCCCGGAACACTATCATCAATCACCAAGTAGGGACGACAAGATGACATTCATGGGAATATTTACCTGGCTAATACCTAGGATCGAATTTCGGAATTTTACAACTGGCATGCAACACAATACATAAGGCTTAAAACAATTGACTCTAAGGAGAAGGGGGGTCGCAGAGGTTAGGCTTTCATAATTTCTAACCAGAAAAAAAAAATAAAAAAAAAACTTACAAAAAACAGAGCTTACATTAAGAGTAGCTGTATCTATTAGCAGGGCCGGTCCTATCAATTGCGGGGCCCTATGCGAAACTGATTGCGCGGGGCCTACTTCGTGTGGGAATAAGGATAACAAGTGAAAATTAAGTTTTTTTATAAGAAAAAAAATTCGACTTTGGGTTTTATTCATTCTTTACTAAGTAAAAAATTGCAATCTGTACTTTACGAACAATGGCATGTGACTATAAAAGTAAATAAAGTATTGGAACTTCCGATTAAGGTAACAAAAAAAATACAAATTATTAAATGTTATTACATGAAAGCTGACAATGCCTTTTTTCTTTTATGGCGTTTTCCGCAATGAATGACACTCACAAATGACAATTTTGTCTATTTTCTAGAGATTTTTAAGAGTTTTCAGAAGATTTTATTGAATTCAGGAGATTTCCATGAATTTTTCGTATATATTTTGCAATTAATTCATTACACCTTTAATTAGCGCGGGGCCTATGGAAGCGCGGGGCCCACTGCGACCGCATAGGTTGCAGTGGCCTAAGACCGGCCCTGTCTATTAGTTTGGAACAGCGATGTAATTAGATTTGTGATAGGTCTATATTAACAAGAATAAATCTGTGAGTCATATGTTTAACAATAGTTTTTGCTTTAGCGAAATTTTATACTTTTATCTTTTCTCAATACGCTATGATCATATCACTTGTCTGGACCAGTTTGGAAAATTGAAAAAGGGGGGGGGGGAAGGGATATCTGGGTGGATTCTAACGTAATTGTTTTTTTTTTATATTTCCCTTTCACCTTTTCGTTTTGATTCAGGCAGCAGGCATTACATACGTATGCGATTATTTATTAGTATTTTTATTATATGGACATCTAGATCTATCACTAGACTTTTGATGTAGAACTCTTAAAATCTAGTCGCTAAAAAAAAAAAGCCGAAAAAAAAAAATCCAACCCCAAATCATGACCAATAGCCAAAATTGGTTTAAAAGGGACATCAGCATTGGAGGTTAAAAAACTAAAAAGTGTAAATAGTTTTAAATACCTCAGAGCTATTGGCTCAGATAATGGAACGAAACCTGAACTAATGACCCCAATTGCACAGTCCACGGCAGCACATGCAAAACTCAAAATAATACAGAAAGACAGAGTCAAAGCAGTCTACACCAAAATCAGACTGTTACGTTCCCTGGTCATGGCCACCTTCTTATATGCTTGCGAGTCTTGGACACTGACTGCAGAGCTAGAGAGGAGAATCCTGGCAATGGAATTGAGATGCTACGGAAGGGCTCTTGATATGACATTTAAAGACCGAATTTTAAACGAAGAGATAAGGGACAGCGATTGGAACCCACGGTGACATGCTAACTACTGTAAAAAAAAAAACGCAAGTTAAAACTCTATTGACATAATACAAGGTCTCTAGGGTCGTAAAGACCTTCGTTCAGAGAACAGTACCAGGAAAAAGAAGAAGATGACAAACAGAGAAAGCGATTGGAAGACAACGTAAGAATATGGAGGGACTATCCAAGGCAAAAGTCAGAGAGAAATGAATAAAGGCGGTCTACAGATCAGATGCGGTGCCCCAACAGACTAAGGTGAAGAGTTACGTTTAGTATTACAAGGTAGCACTCCCTCCCTCCCCCCTCACACACACGATACCAGACACCAGCGTCACACGTAATCAAGCCTCGACAGACTTCTAATACCTGAGACATCCTACACCTGAGACATCCAATACCTGAGACATCCTATATCCAGCCAAGCAATATATTTGGTATTCACATGACCAAGGTCCATGGCCATCTGCAACACTTCATACTTGGCGTTCATAGTGACGGAGTAGTTTGCGTTTACCGTGTTGGGATGATGCTTGGGGTAGTCGGGCTTGGAATAAATCTGATTAACTTTGTCATAGTCTTTGAAAGAGCTAAGATCAGATCTGTTGAGTCTTATCAGTACAGTTCTCTCCGGAGGGAGATGTGATCGAATCTGTCTAGAAATAATTTAATGCCTTTATTATTATTATTGCTACGGACTTATAACATATAAAAAAGCTAAATTGTTATGGAAAGGTAAGTGGAATGGAGACCAGACTGTGAACAGATCATATGTGATACCCCAACGATCCATCAGAGTAAGAGATATGTGTATGTGTAATCGTGAAGTAGTGACGGAAAGATACCCTTTTAGACGCGATAAATAGGGCAATTGATTTTAAGGTCATCTGTTTCTTTCGACAACGGTTTATGAGCAGGGTGTGATGTGTCCAGCACAACGACTGATTGCATGTACTTTCTCCAACTTAGACAGATACCCATTAGAGACGGGTGGACACAAGGGCGCGCTCAAGTCCTGAAATTTAAAATCCCATTCTTCACCGAGATTCAAACCCAGGATCCCAAGTTCAGAAGCCAAGCGCTTAACCATTCAGTCACCGCCACCCCACCCCAAGGTTGTTAAAAATTTGTAACAACATAGATAAAGTAAATAAAGTTTCAACCTAATTCTATAAACAAGCGAAATGAAAAATAAGATTATCAAAGGGAAAGAACTCTGCAAGTACAGCCATATTTATTTTGTTTATTTCCCTTTTTTATCAATGCAAATTTATCAATTTCAAAATAATTAATAAAATAACAAACTGGTTATTTTTTGGGATCGATACATGTTTTGCTGTGTACAGTTTTAAATTACGTGCACAGAATTTGTACCAGAGTGAGTTGATATACGTTTTGTAGGGGAAACACAGTAACTTAGACAAGAAACATAAATAAGACTTTGACAACTATTCCGACCGTATGATTCTTTATGGACGATCGACCCCCCCCCCTCCAAAACATGCTTAATTCTTAAAACTATCAATAGACTAATAAAACTTTCTATTCTTATAAGTACATGGAATATTTGATAACTCGTCGGCCCTCAGTCCTGAATGTTCGAGTTCGAATTCAGATCTTTTATTTTTATTTATTTTGGACATCACATCACGGAAACCTCCTCTCATTTAAAATAGATGGGCGTGATGGGTTCAAATCTCGGTGATGTCTTTGTTTTTTTAATTTCGAGACTTTTAGGACGCCCCTGGGTCCACCAAACTCTAATGGGGAAAGTAAAGTCGGTTGGTCGTTATGCTGACCACGTGACACCCGTTAAACGCCGACCATAGAAACAGATTATCTTCACCATCGTATGCTCTATAGGCATATAGGTCGCTAGGTCTGGAAAGATACTTATAATTACAAGACACGAGCCAATTAGAAAATGTGTGCGCGTTGTTATGTGATTTATTACACCATATGATACTTTACGATGGTCTGGTCGTGGGTCTTGAAAACTTGATATCACAGAGGCAAATTAAATGACGTAGTCAGACGACGACCGGATAAAACGTGTAATTTGATGCTAGGGCACAGTCACTAAAAGACTGTGTACAGATTATGCACATGGATTATGTATATTCTCAACCGAAAATCCTCTATGGCAGTGATGCCCTAAATACGGCCCGAGGGCCAGATCCGGACTAGACTTGGTTTCTTCTGACAGTCAAGACTGTAGTGTAGGGTGTGTAAATTACTTTTTTTTTTTTTTTTAAAGTATGAAAATGTAACTTTCCTAAGTTAGGGCCCTGATTTTTTTCTCTGATGGATTGGTGCCTTGACTTTTAATAAATGTGCGTTTACGAATTGATAAATGGGAGAGCGAAAGAAACTAGAAACTCGGAATCTGGAATTTATCAGGAAAAGTGAAACGGACCATCACTTGTTAGTGGAACGTAATATTAGCTAGAATGTTTGTTTTATAAAGAAAGTGTGGCTGTTTAAAAAGACAACATATTATAAAACAAATGTGGCGGCATTCTTGGTTAGAGATTGGAGAATCGATGGTACCGTTTACTAAAAAGACACAATAAAATAGGTCTTTGGTAAAGCTAGCTACAATCTTGCTCAAATTTTAATTAAGGAAATGAATCAAATTTTCCGACGTGTAAAAGAAAATAAATTCAAATATCACATTTATTAATGTAAGTACTAGATCCACAAGGAAGCGCGGTGGCTGAGCGGTAAAGCGCTTGGCTTCTACACCGGGGGTCCCGGGCTCCAATCCTGGTGAAGACTGGGAATTTTATTTTAGGATCCTAGATCGCCTCTGAGTCCACCCAGCTCTAATGGGTACCTAACATTAGTTGGGGAAAGTGAAGGCGATTAGTCGTCGTGCTGGCCACATGACACCCTCGTTAACCTTAGGCCAAAGAAACAGATGACCTTTACATCATCTGCCCTATAGACCACAAGGTCTGAAAGGCGAACTTTACTTTTTTTTACCAGCTTCACAAGTTTCTAATAAAATTGTTTTAGAATAAATTCATTTCGTGTTTTTACATTTACGGTGGTGTACTTGAAGTAATGGGTTACTTGAACCAGTTACTAACTAGTTACTTGAACCAGTTACTAACTAGTTACTTGAACCAATAGGTTAATTACTAACTGAAGCTATAGGCTAACAAAGTACTTAAAATAATAAGTTAACCTATTGACTTAAAGAAATAGGTTAACCTATTTAAATTGAAGTAATGGATTAGTGTACTTGAAGTAATTGGTTAACAACGTAATAAATACTTTAGGTAATGGGTATCGTACTTACTTGAAGTAAATACCTAACAACTTAATTAAAGTAATGCTTTAACTTTCTTTTTAACGTTATGGGTTAACTTAGTTATTTGAAATAATATGTTAACCTAGTTACATGAAGAAATGGGTCAAAGTACTTAATTGAAGTTATGGCTAACAACGTGCTTAAAATAATGGGTTACCTGTTTACTTACTGTAATGGGCTAACCTAGTTGCATAAAGTACTGGTTTAAAGTACTTAAAGTAATGGGTTGACCTACTTACTTGAAGTAATTGTACGTGTCGTCATCTGTCAGGAAGGCCACAAGTTTGTTGGATAACCAACCAAACGTCTGCATCCAGCCTCTGTATTTGTCATTGGTGTAGAAGTTTCCACCACCTCCTTTCTGAAACTTGCCCAGCGGAACGTATAAAGTTATTATTGTCACATCGTAAGGTTTGGGTTCGATTCGTGCAGGCTGAAATAACATAAGAGAATGCAATCAACAGGGATGTAAAAAAGTAAAGTCCCCTTTCAGACCTTGTCGTCTACAGCGAAGATAATGGAAAGGTGACCAGTTTCTGTGGCCTACGAGTAAAGAGGGCGTCATGTGGCCAGCACAACGACCAACCGCCTTTACTTCTCCCCAACTAATATCAGGTATCACTTCAAGCTGGGCGGACTCAGAGGCATCCCAAAAAAAAAATGAAATTAAAAATCTCAGTGTTTCACAGGTTTCGAACCCGGGACCCCTGGTTGGGAAGCCAAGCGCTTTACTGCTCAGTCATCACGCCCCTCTACTAGGGACGTACGTCATGTGAAAACTGGCCCTGAGAAAGCTATCATAGCATTGGAAAAAAAAATGTGGTGTTTTAACTTAGTGTGCGGTTACAGACTCATCCAAGTACACTTGTAAAAGGATTTGAAGCTCTCCAACTCAAGGTATAGTTCTTTACACGCAGGCAAGTTCAGAAATAGCAATATTTTTTGGTGTATCCAACGTAAAGAGAAGTTTTAATAAGCGAAGTCTTTTTAATAAACAAAATTCTAATTTGTATGCACTTTCCAGCACTTTTAACTCTTTTAAGTTTTTTAAGCTCTTTCGTTCGTCCGACAAATTAACTTTTTATTACTTAGTTGGGAACAGCGACCTTTTGATGTTATATACTTGACACTATCTTTTTCAAAACGTCTTTAAATCTCCCTTTTTTATTATTTTACTTTTTTTTTAAAGTTTCATTATATTGCTACAGCATTGCGCAAGAACACTTTCTCTTCTTTTTTTTTTCTCTTCCTTTTTTAAAAAAAAAAAGCCTTAACGGTATATTAAAAGGTCAAAGGTTAAATAAAGGGCTGATGACTATGAAATGCTTGACCATCATCAACAAGGTAAATCACTTAAGTAGCCCACAGAATATTATATACATATACTTACTTGGTTTCTTGTTGAAATAGGGTCGCTGAACTTGGTAATATTGGAACCTGCAGGGAAAAAATATTTTGTACTCAATAGCAAGATTAATGTGTTAATGTAATCATAATCTCGTCTTTGTGCAAGTTAAGTGATACTTGGCTTGGTTAAGACAGGCATTGCTCGGTTACAACAGAGGTGACACGGTTAGGACACAGATGTCAGTGAAAAAAAAATTGAACAAGGAGAGTTAGAGATTGCGTTATAGGTATTGTTTTCATATGTCCCCTCTCCCAATGTCGGCCTATCCAGACCCATCTATCTTGGGTTTTACACAGAGACGTACCTAGCTCTAAACAACAAGTATTTAAAAAAGTGAGATTTCATTCTAGTAGGGTTCAGAATTGTTTTTCGACAATTGAGTTCTAGAACAAAAATAAACATTAGCGAAAAATGTACTAGAGGTTTTCCACTAGGATGTGTGTTGGCAGTAATTTTTTTTTTATTCAAGAGACAAACTATTAGCTGTATTTGCTTCGCTATTTGAATAGGATTGTGTAAAAGTAGACTAGAACAGATATTTCTCTTCAAACGCTATTCCAACCGTCTTTTATTGTCAAAACTTAGAAGACTTTTTTTTTTCAAGTCCTATCATCGTTGCGCAAAACCACAGCAGGGCATGTACAAGGGGCTTTGATTAGCACTAGTAGTATTTTACGAGGATAAAATATAACACCAGAAACGGCCCACGCTATCCATTTCAATGTAAAAATTGTGCTGTTGTAGACGCCAATAAAATGAAATGTTGCAAGCCAAAGTACTCTACGGAAGGTTCAAATCACTACCATGATGTGGCGCTTTCCGGCTTGTCAAGACTTATGGACGAAGTGTAAACAAGTGAAATGTAAAATACTTTAAAATAAAAAAGAAAGCTTTTTTTTCAGTGACCAATTATTTTGAATCAATGTAATTAATCTAAACTAGATCTGGACTTTAAAATTTATAATTGATTTCGACTGGATATAGTTTAGGAATTGTTTTTGTCTATAGCAATATGCGTGTTTGCAACATGCTGAGTGCGTTCTGGTTTATCACTTTTGTTGGAGATGAGTTGGGAAGGAGGGGGAAGGGAGTAATTGGGAGAAGGTTTTAAAGCTAAGCTTTTTAATCATTATATCTCTATGTGTAGTTTTATTAGGTTTTGTTATTTTATTTGTAAATTATGGTTCAGACTTCTGGTGTTATTGTTACCTTCAGTTTGTCTCTGTCCCGATTATCTATAAATTTAAGGTTTTACTAATGGTGTAACTCTTTTATTATAAATCTCACGTATCTATTTTGTGTCTTTATGTTCCTTTATGTTTTCTTGAGTTGAAGAGTCCCGAAAAATATTCTAATATTGGCCAATGATGGTTAAATGGCTATTTAGATTTAACACTGTCCAACAGACTAACGGATAGAATAAGTTTTAATATTTTCTTATCTCAAGTAGAAAACAATAGATCCTTCCGCTCAAGCACTTATTAACGTTCTTTTGTGTGTTTATTTAATGCCTCATGTCAACTGCAAAGGACTTTTTTTTCTACAATTTTCAAAAGCAATTTAAAAAAAAAAAGTTTCTCAAGTCTGAATTGGAACTCGATGACTAAAGCCTCCATGATAGAAGACCAACATGCTAGACACGTTGGAAAGTTTTATAGAACAATTAGTAAAACATTTTTAAAAGCTTGGCCTCATTCTCTACGGAAGGATTATTACATTTTCTGTATAAAGTACAATTAATTCAGTAGGAGTAATTGATTAACTTATTGAATAACTAATTGCTTAAAATTTTATTTACTATTTGATTTACTATTTGACGAACTAATTGATTAACTTATTGATTGACTATTTGGTTAGTGTTATGATCAGTCTACGTATTGCCATTGACAAAGGATAATTGTGTACATTTTCAACTTGATCTGAGATGGAAGTGGGAGAAATAGCGTGAATGAGATTTTACCCAGACAGACAGACAGAGTTGATGCATAAGGTTTTTAAAACTATATGCTACATACAAATCTGAGTGACATACTCATTGGGTGAAAAAAAAATACACAAAATTCAATAACCAAAATTTTGCCCTATTCTAGACTTAATTTTCCAAAGCGAAAATTACATGTAATTTTGTCCCTTCACAGTATGATAACGCAAACATATTAATGTAATATAGAATAGAAATGTACTACTTCCTCTTTTAAATACTCATTAACACGCGTGCCTAATTTCCTTTTTCGCTCTACCATTCAAAGTATTTACAACACATTTTCACTTCCTTTTTTTGTATTACTAAGTAAGAAATAAAAGCATTGTAAACACACGAACTGATATTTCATAAATTTTTTTTAAGAACACGGAAAATCTGTATGATTGCATGCGAGTGTATATGTGTTAGTGTGTGTGGAGAAGTTTTATACAGTATCAAGGGCGAGGTCTGCGGTTTAGAAGAATGTGTAACACCATTTTAAAACTCATTTAAATACCCAGGGTTCAACATAAATACCCAGGGTTCAACATAAATAC
>JADKLZ010019887.1:0-13375 GCA_021533235.1 Biomphalaria straminea | reverse complement strand
CTGAAAATGACCAGGGCGCGGTGGCTCCCACCCCCCCTTGACCACCTGAAGCACACTACTACCCCCCCCCCCCCACCCCCCCCCCCCCATACAACAAGTGCAATATTGAGACATCTGTTTTTCTCCCTTCTAGTTTCCTGACTCGTATTCAGCCTAGCAACCCTGGTCATAAACAATAAGTGGCCAGCGATGGGCGGGTATTGATTGCGGTGTCATTAGAGCTGTGGGCATCAGCTGCCCAACGAATTGTGAAACCCACCGCGCCCTGGTCATTTTCAGATCATTCTGTCCACGCACGTCGCCCGACGACACCCCGACTCACGCACAATGTGAATAATAATATTGGGGAAGTAGAAGGCAAGTGTGAGTGAAAAGAAGAAGGGCGAAAAAAAAATAATAAAGGATCAACTAAAGAACGAAAGAAAATTATTTCTTGGCAACATCTGTCTGGGCAATTTATTTTGGTTGACGACGGTCAGTCGTTTTTTTTTTTTACCCCTCCTTTATTTTTTAACTTTATATTTCTGCTTTTTTTGTTTGACTTTCAACGTCTTCTATGTTGAGATCTCAGTTAGGAATGGCAAAGGGTTACATAAAAATAGTGAGCTTTAAGTAGAATTGAACGTTGAACAACATTAAACCTTGACCTCTTCAACATTGAACTTTGACCTCATAAGCATTGAACGTTGTACTCGCCAGCATCTAACTTTGACCTCTTCAGCATTGAACTTTGAACTCTTCAGCATTGAACTTTGAAATCTTCAACATTGAACATTGAACTCTCCATAATTGAACTTTGAACTTTTCAACATTGAAGCCTTAGCTTTAGCCTTGCACCATTTAGTCATTCATTTACCCTTTACATCTTTACCTTCACCTCACCTTCACCCCATCTTTACATTCATCTTTACATTCACCTTCATCTATTTCTTTGTTGCAACATTGGGGCATCACCCATGATCATCTCATGTGATGTAACGGGGAATAGACATTGGCATGGCGGTGCCATATTTCTTTATGTCTTACCACTCCCGAGTATCTTCAATTGGGTGGTTTATCTTGGTCCTGAACATGTGAGCATTGTAATTTATCGTAGGACTCTTGAACCCTGGCCGATGACCTTAGACGAGAAAGGCCTTATGGCCAGGGGCGCTATGTTATCACTCCACCGGGTCCACCCTCCCATGGTTCGCTCCACTTGCCGATGTGGTTTTACAGGTCATGACGCTATAAGCCTGTTATGGCGTGCGTGTGTGTGTGTGTGTTTCTATGGGGACAGTGAGAAGAAGTTAGCGAATGGTTGGTGACGATGCAGTGTGAGTGATGCCAGATTAGCAGCACTATCGTAAGCTGTCTTGGGTACGCCAGACGACTCCAGGAGGCCAGACTGTAAATACGTGTTTGGTAGAGAATGAAACATTTTAAAGTACAAGTTTCTTTAATTTAAATACAAGTTCAATTCGTCTATATTGTAATAAAAAGTTACATTTAGTATAGTTCACAGAGTTATTCACGTTCTTTCAATCTGTGCAAGATAAAATATAACAGCGGTTAAAAAGTTGTCTAGCAGCATTTAGATGACATAAAGTCAACGAACGTGTTTGAAAGGAATAAGTGAGGCTGATCACCCGAAGTGGCAGCCAGACCCTTAAAATTAAAACATTTTCCAGTGCCCCCCATATGCCTGACATTCATTTACTAACAGAACTGATACATCCGTGTTTTTAAATGAAAGTCTAAAATGCACTTTCTTATAGGCGCGGGAAACAAAAATATGGACTGTAGTCAGTTGTTATAGTCTTCTTCTTCGTATTTATGTTAAATGCTATACAGTTTATTTCTGGTGTCTCCATTGATTACTTCCCTTTTTACCATTGGGACTATTCTCTCTTTTAGTATAGCGTGACTGGGCTATTGGAATGGGTTGGATTATCCAAGCTAGAGTCGCCAGTTCTGTTTTGTGGCTGTAGTTGCGTCACTGCCTATTAAGTCAACTTAAAGAGCTGAATACAAGTGTCTGTAAAGATACATCTGATGATGTATGCCTTCTGACAAAATAAGCATACCTTTTTTTCTCTACTTCTATTATCAATATTGTTTTATTAACTTTTGTTGTTACGTTCTTCAAGTAGTTTTCAAAATTGTTAGAATATTTTGTTAACTTGTACTGTGTTTCTGCTAGCCGGAGTTGTTGATCCATGGTTCGTGTTCAGGCGAAGCCACTCGATATAGAAGGCCCAAACACTGACCTATATCGTCACAGCCTGTGGGCAGTTTAGACCAATAGCTCGCTGCCACGTCACAACCTGTGGGCAGTTTAGACCAATAGCTCGTTGCCAGGCCATAGGTCTGTTCGACGTCGCAACGAGCTATTTGGTCTAAACTGCCCACAGGCTGTGACGTTATAGGTCAGTATTCAGGCCTTCTTTAATGAATGTTCTCGGTTGAGGTCAAGATGGTCCCGTATTTCGCTATATTTAATTCCCCATTTTTCTCGCTTTTAAAATGTTGGCCCCTGCATTTATACATGTGATACTTGAGTGTCATTGAGTAAGCTTAGTTTGCCTTCACCACTCTATAAAACTAACGGACGCTCCAAAGCACTGTCTCAACAGAACAACATCCAAAATCTTTAAATACAAACGTTGATTCGGCTCTTTTATTTGGTTCTGAGACGCGTAGAATCAAAGCTAGAAAAACTCCAGACCTTCAGAGTTGTCTATGCCGAATATTGGGAATAAGTTGGCCCGAAAGGACAACTACTGTCATCTTGTGGAAAAAAACCTGAGCAAAATAAAAAACATAGCCGATGAAGTAAGTGGTGCTGGAAAACCATGTACCAATGTTGCAAGGGCAAGCACTTGATTGGAATTCACACGGAAAAAGGGCAGACCAAAACAAATCCCGGAAGATGTACGTCATCTGTGTAGCTGAGGATACTGACATGGAAGCAGATGAAGAAAGCTTATCAGAACCGAGCTTGGTGGACAGATATCATTTCGCCTTTTATGCTTTCCCTGGGGGTTCACAGGAAAATGTTAAGTCAATAGTTTCTACTTGCCCGGTCATTATACCAGTATTCTATCAACCATGCCCAGTCATTAAATCCTAATCTCAATGTATGTTATCAATAATTCGGTAGCCTCTTCATTTCCAGTCTTTACAGTTTTGCCAGATCTCACAAAACGGCCGGAGCTTAAACATAAACTCCGCTATTTTGATTTGACATATTTCTTTTAAATGAACACATTTATCTAAAAATAAGCTAAGATTATTGTAAATATAACTCTTAGCGTCAAAGTTACATATTTTTATTTTAAATTCTGAAAATTACGCTATAAAAAAATATAAATTCAACCTGCAATGCTTTTGATGAACAATGGCCCCAAGGGAATTAATTAATATTTTTTTTATAATCTTTGTTACCGTTCCTAACATATCGGAATATTTTCTCGTCTGCTGCAGACATGAATTATGTTGGTTATTTCCAAAGCATGCTCTATGACCCTTAAGGGAATAGCATAGAAAATTAAGGCGGGAAAGAAGTGCAAGCAATGGTTGATTTATGTTTGAAACAAAATCTTGAATATACAGGCTAGTGACATCACTGACAAGGTAACGTGTTTCTACGTTAAGTCAATTTTACGAAATACACACACACACACACACACAAATTGTGTTTTTTTTTTTATATCAGTTCTACTTTATGTTCCAATAATATCATTTAGATCGGATAAGATCGCATAGATGTCGCAGCAATGTTTGAGAATCACTGTGACATGTAGTGACTTATGTTTACTAGGAATACTTCATGTTCTTTTTACGTGAAAAACTTTTGGCCTAAATCTGACCATCCGGTGAAAAGGTAGTTGCTACTTTCTCCTCAGTAAGGTAGGACATACAATTTTCGTAAGAGCAGGAGATTTGTATATAGGCTGGTGAGATGGAGCTCTCGTTCACTTTTGCTGGCCTAGAGCTCCAAGAGCCAAAGGCTCAACTCTACCTGACAGTTTCAAGAAGAAGAAGAAGTATTGTATTTGTGAAATGCATTCATGCTTTGGACATCTCATTTGTGATTTATGCTTCATTGCTGATTCTTGAAGATTTTGTTTATTCATTCATTGAGTCTTATAGCTGGTATTTTATTTCATATTAATAAATGCTGACCAGTGGGTTACTTTGTGTTCCCTAATATCTGTTGTGCGACACTAGTTATAAACTCTACACGATATTCGAGTTTGTTTAATAGAGAAACATCTAGAGATGAATTAGATACTCTCTTAAACATTAGAAGTGTTACAATTGGAGAGGCATTAAAGAAACAAAAATGGTTATAACTTTAGTAATACCTAAACATGCTTTACAAAGTTTGCTGCCAGTTTCGGAAATTTGTAGACTTTAATTAGCTTGTTAATTTCACCCACATTGCACCTATGAAGATGTTGTAAACTGGATAGCAGGTATTAAAAAGAAATGAGGACGCTCTTAAACAGAGCTGAACTGACCACAATCTGATAACATTTGTTTAGGGCCTAAATAGGTGGTAACAGACTTCATTTTCTTAGACTCTTACATTGAGCTAAACTGATCCCAATCTGATAACATCTTTTTATGGCCTAAATATGTGATTACAGACTTCATTTTCTTAGGCTCTTACGTTGAGCTGAACTGATCCCAATCTGATAACATTTGTTTAGGGCCTAAATAGGTGGTAACAGACTTCATTTTCTTACACTCTTACCCTGAGCTGAACTGATCCCAATCTGATGACATTTGTTTAGGGCCTATATATGTGGTTACAGACTTCATTTTCTTAGGCTCTTACATTGAGCTGAACTGATCCCAATCTAATGACATTTGTTTAGGGTCTAAATATGTGGTTACAGACTTTTTTAGTCTCAAAATGGATTATTTGGAATGAAGCGAGATCAAGGAAAGTATTATCCTTAGGTAATCCACCAATTTTTGTTGTTAATGGTTGGCGTTTCGGAATCTAAATCATCCTTTAAAACTTCATAGAAAATTAAAAAATGATGCTTTTAGTAATGCAAGGTAACCAATTTAACCAAATCAACTGTCTTGTGTTATTCAAAGATCAATTTAATGGTACAATCCAGCTAGTCGATTGTTCCCTTTGGCAAAGGATTTTTTGTCTCTTTCTGACTCAATAATGACAACTCCTGAGTCTTAATATTGAGTTATCTGTTCTTTTTTTTTTCTCCATTTCTCTGGTCGTTTTCTAGAATTTTCTACATTTCAACCAAGATATACACACATAGAGAATACACACACATACGCTACGTTAGGGTCTTCTCACGCATGCACGCACGGTGTACTGGGGAAAGGTTGAAATTCACTGCCAAGAGCGATAATCTCGAGCACTTATCTATCTCTACCATTACCTCCCTTTTATGTTGTGACATTTCTGTTAATGTATCATTTTTGAAAACCTGTACATGAACTAAAGAAAAAAAAAAGAGATTCTACAAAATAGAATTAATTAACCAGTAAACTCGAATACATCAAAATATAAAACCTGTTCAGATGGAGTCTCCATCTGGTGATTACTACAGTCAATGTGCTCAACTAGGAGTAAGGTTGGAGTGATCGTTTAATGGACTTGTATGTTACCCGTGTTTGTAATCGTGCTAGTATTTGTAATCGTATTTGTAATCGTATTTGTAATCGTGTTCGCATTGTCGTAGTCTGTGAATCATGACCAGTCTGTACTATGTTATTGTGTGTAGCAGTCCAGTTTTATTGTATTAAAGCCTTGTTTATAAGGTTCTGTGTTAATTCAGTTTATTTCAATTTAATACAATAAAACCATTCTTAAATGGAGAAGTTTTTGCGTCCCGATAGACTGGATGCTGATCCAAGTTCAACCACTGCTTCTGTTACGTGGAAACATTGGGTTTCATGCTTCGACAGATTCGCAAAGAAGGTAGGGGCTAGTGAAAGCGAACAGTTTGACCTTCTATGCAACTTTGTGTCTCCATCCTTATATCACTATATTTCTACCTGTTCTAAATACTCAGAAGCAAAATCTATTCTTGAGAACTTATTTGTGAAGGCCCCTAATGAAACATTGGCCAGACATTTGCTTGCAACGTGCAAACAAGAAGTCGATCAAAGTTTTGATCAATTTGTACACAAGCTGAGAGTGATGGCCAGAGATTGTCAGTTTCGAGCTGTTAAAGCTGACAAAAATGAAGAGGACGCCCTACGTGATGCCTTCGTTAGCGGCATGCGTTCGAGTGTAATAAGACAGCGGCTACTTGAGAAAAGATCCCTTGACTTGAAAATGGCTTTAGATATTGCCAAGACACTCGACATGGCCCAAAAAGAATCCAGTTCGTTTAGTGCTCCTTCTCAATTGGTAGAGTCATCTCCTCTGTCATCGGCAATCTGTACCGAAGAAATGGGAGACTCAGAAACAATCGCAACAGTGAGTACTAAATGTTTCTTTTGCGGAGGAAGTCGGCATCTCCGAGCGAAATGCCCTGCCAAAGACTGCTTGTGTCATTCTTGCGGGAAAAATGGACATTTTTCGAAAGTCTGCAGGTCCCGCAACACACCTAAAGTCAAAACATCTCCTAGCCACGAGATTAAAAGACAACTCTGTGAAGAGTGTAGCTGCGTTAAGGGCTCTACACATCTAACATCACTAATTGCTGCTTCGTCCGTATCTGGTTTAACAAAATCAACAGTACAAATCTCCCTAAATGGCGTGAACCTAAAAGCCCTAATTGATACAGGTAGCGGGGAAAGCTACATTTCTTCAAACATACCAAGAGAGTTTGATTGGTCAGTGACACGTTCAAAGCACGAAATTTCTATGGCGTCATCTCAACTGTCAAGCGTCACTAGAGGCCACATGTTTGCATCGCTAAAATACAAAGGGGAAGTTTACAATGAATTCAAGCTTTCGTTACTAGATGAACTTTGCACTGATATAGTGCTTGGGTTGGATTTCCTCGCATTACACAAAGAACTGATATTTCCATTCAACGGTAGTCGACCTGCATTTCATGTTTGCGCGCTCAATGCTGTTAAGGTAGAGGCACCACTATTGTATCTCCTGATTGCAAACCTATTGCTACTAGATCTCGCCGTCAAACACGTTCGAGATGCTTAAGACATTCAATATCAAACACTCAGCCTACTTCTCCGAGTCCTGCTACATTCAGCGTCGAATCAGAACAATCAAACCCAGAATCGATGCAAGACGCTAGAGAGCGACATGTACAGACAAGAAGAGTATCATCTAGACAAACAGTAACATCTTCAGTGAGTGCCCAAACTAAACCTCACGAAACATCGCGGACAAACAGATATCAAAACACTACGAATTCTGAAAGTTTGGCACAAACCAGAAAATCTACAAACTGGAGATTGGGCCAAATAAGTCCTGCCCAAACAACCGATAGCACTGCCCAAACGACTGGGAGCACTGCCCAAACGAATGGGAGCACTGCCCAAACGACTGGGAGCACTGCCCAGACTACTGGGAGTTCTGCTCATACGACTGGGAGCTCTGCTCATACGACTGGGAGCTCTGCTCATACGACTGGGAGCACTGCCCAAACGACTGGGAGCTCTGGTCATACGACTGGGAGCACTGCCCAAACGACTGGGAGCTATGCCCAAACGACTGGGAGCTCTGGTCATACGACTGGGAGCTCTGGTCATACGACTGGGAGTTCTGCCCAAACGACAGGGAACGCAAACACAGCAGCAGACATCTTGTCTAGAGGGCACTGTGCAGCCATGACAAGACATAGTAACCTAAAGACGTACCATGAATATCTGTGCCATCCAGGTGTTACTAGACTTCTACATTATGTCAGGTCAAAGAACTTGCCCTTCTCAGTTGAAGAGGTTAGACAGACCATTCAACAATGCAAAACCTGCAATAGAATTAAGCCGCAATTCTCTAAGGAATTTGCAGGTACGCTCATAAACGCCACACAGCCGTTTGAGAGAATAAGTGTTGACTTTAAAGGTCCTTTGCCATCAGCCACTCGTAACAAGTATTTGTTAACAATGATTGACGAATATTCACGGTTTCCATTCGCTTTTCCCTGTCCTGATATGACCTCTAAGACAGTGATTAAGTGCTTCGACCAGTTATTTTTCCTCTTTGGAACACCCAGTTACATCCACTCTGATCGTGGCACATCATTTATGTCCACAGAAACTACAGAATATCTACATTCTAAGGGCATAGCAACCAGCAGGACAAATACAAAAGAAAATGCACAAATAGAAAAGCTGAATAAAACATTGTGGCGGGCTATTTTATTAGCATTGAACTCAGGGAAAATGGAACTATCACAGTGGGAATGTGTTTTGCCTAAGGCACTTCATTCAATTCGATCATTACTGTGTACTTCTACTAATGAAACTCCACACGAACGGATTTTCAAATTCAACAGAAGATCGCCAACAGGAACATCCTTGCCTACTTGGCTATATACCCCAGGGAAGGTATTACTAAAATCACCTGTAAGATCTTCAAAATTTGACCCATTGGTACAAGAGGTTGAACTCATTAGCTGCAACCCGCAGTACGCCCAGATACGATTTCCAAACAGCCGGGAAGAGACGGTGTCGCTTAGGCTCCTGGCGCCGAAGGAAAGTTCCACGAACGACTTTCTCGAATCAGAGAACGGTATTCTGCCTGAAGAGATAGGCGACCAGTTGGATCTCTCACCAGGGAGTCGCTACGTGCCTGAAATTATCAGCAAGTTACAGAGCCCCACCCCAAGGATGTACAACCAGCCAGGAGTCATCAGTGACTCACAGGAGAGTCACCCAATGCCAGAAGCCAATATTGACTCAAGCCCCGTACAGGGAAGTTACGACTTGCAAGGAGCAAATTCTACGCCAGAGACACCTCCGAATCCTTCCTTTCCTACGCATGGTTATAATCTAAGAACCAGAAAGAAATAAAGGAGGGGTGAATGGAGTGATCGTTTAATGGACTTGTATGTTACCCGTGTTTATAATCGTGCTAGTATTTGTAATCGTATTTGTAATCGTATTTGTAATCGTGTTCGCATTGTCGTAGTCTGTGAATCATGACCAGTCTGTACTATGTTATTGTGTGTAGCAGTCCAGTTTTATTGTATTAAAGCCTTGTTTATAAGGTTCTGTGTTAATTCAGTTTATTTCAAAGGTCAGTGAATAAGGTTACATATTTAAATTCTTGAACAGCAATATGATAACTGATTGCAATCGCTGAAGAGTAGATATGGTATTTTCTACTAGCGGCGTTAATATACGATGTCATTAATAATTAAACTCTAAATACTTAAATGAAAAATGCCAACAATTGATGTATGAATTTTCTTACTGGGACAGAAGTGTGATTTAAAAGCAGGAATTGAAAAGTTATTGCTTCAGCTTTAGATGACGTAGATATCAAACGAAGGCCAACTGTAATGAAGTCATGTTCACTTCAATTATTCTCCATGAGGCCACTTCGTTTAGTCGGCACATTGAAAAAAGTAAAACAAAAACTTAAAAAAAAAAAAGTTTTTAAAAGATATAAAAAAAAAGAAAAACATAAAAATACTTTTTAAAAAAAGGGCTTATACAAAGTGTAATTGTATGAATTAGTTTGGATCAGTCATGTAATTAAATGTGTAATAGATCTAGATAAACAACAACGCTTGTTTCGTGCTCAATACGCTATAATCCTATCACTTATCTAGGATCACTTGAGAAAATGAGGCACGAATGAGAGTGTTTACTGATATCTGGGTGAATTTTGGCCATAATCGGCGGTTAAAAGCAATTTATTAAAAAAAAGTATGCGGAGCGAAATGAATTCGAATTCGTTGCTCAAGCCGACATACTAACCACTCAGCTAGTGACTTGCGACGAGGTAGTTAGGTGACAGTGAGATCTAGTTGTCAAGTGAGGTCTAGTTATCAAGTGAGGTCTAGTTATCAATCGTTTGTTTGAAACTTACTTAAAAGCGGCGACCTATAAATCGGATTAATTCAGCTTATACTGCCACTTTAGCCAAGTACAATTTACAGTTAGATTCTGAGGTAAGTCCGTTAAGAATAAAAGCTAACACCAGGCAATGAGAAACACTTGGGCCTGTTGGAATAATCTTTTCCCAAGCGGTCAGGATTAAAGCAGAGATTCTTGCAGCCCCTTATCTGCCTGAATGTTCCTCTGTAGTCTACTCCATTCTAGTTAACACCATTTTCAGAATTAGGACCAGAACTTAATTTAAACTATTCCAGAAAAAAAAATCCGAATGCTCTATTTTCAGCCCCAGTCTTTCAGTTTCAAGGTCCAGTAGTTATTCACTCGACCTCCATTTCATAATTTAATTTCAAAATGGATGATTGAGGTTTAGAATGTCACTTCCGCTCTGGGCTCCCTCCCAGCTCTAAGGATCTGTTTCTCGCCCCGTTAAAAAACACCATAGTAAATATTTATATAACCTTCATCTCTTGAAACAACAAACTTTTCTTCGTTCAGCTTCTTTTCCTTTTTTCTTGACTCTGTTTTTATTCTTCCTCGGCCCCAGACTTGTGTCTTGTTTAGTAGCCCAGTCTAAGGCCTGGTCACATTTATCCGATTCCAATTTGGTGTCGTCAGACTCTAATGGTCTGAAGCCCCAGCGTCCGTAGCTAAGCTGCAAATGCGACAAAGTCACGCGACCAGCTCTGCCACTCAGGTTTCTGTAGAAAGAAAAAAAAAGGAAGAAAAAAAATATTAACAGAAGTTTTAAAAATTCAATTAAATAACGTACGATTCCTTTTTTTTATTTGTTCATGTTAATCCTTTGTCTCAAAATTTAGTTTTCTAGAATAATATTAGTAATAATAATGATAGGTCCAATGTTATTTAGATTGTTTATAAAATTAATTACTACTACCGATCACAAATATATAGATATTGTTAACCAACAAAATCACCTTCACCTAAGCCTTAGTCTATTAGATTGCTGGGGAACCACCTGTTACCTGTTACCCGTTACCTATCCCTTAGTCTGGTGGACCGTTGGGGCACCAAGCAAGACTTGTGGACCATCTTTCTCCATTCCTCTCTATCCTTTGCCCTGATTAAAACCTCGTTCAATGGTAGGCCTGTCCATTCTTTGATGTTGTCCTCCCACCGCTTTCTCTGTCTGCCTCTTTTTCTTTTTCCTGGTACTGTTCCCTGGAGGAAGGTCTTTGCGAGTCCTGAAGATCTTGTTACATTGCCATACATTTTGAGCTTTCGTTTCTTCACAGTATTTAGCAGGTCATCATGGGGTCCGATCGCTGCCGTAACCCTGTCTAATCTCTTGATTTGTGATGCGGTCTTTAAATGTGATGCCTAGGATCCTTCGGTAGCATCTCAATTCCATTGCTAGGATCCTCCTCTCTAGCTCTGCAGTCAGCGTCCAAGACTCACAAGCATATAGAAATGTGGCCATGACCAGGGAGCGCATCAGTCTGATTTTGGTGCCGAGGGCTAAGCCTTTATCTTTCCATACCAACTTGAGTTTAGAAAGGGCCGCTGTGGACTGTGCTATTCGGACCATTAGTTCGGGCTTTGTTCCTTCATCCGAGACAATAGCTCCGAGCTGCTAACGCTAGTTAGCTTTTCGCCTCCAATACTGATGGCCTTTGTAAAGCCCTGTTGACTATTGGTCATGATTTGGGTTTTTTCTGCATTTATTTGCATGCCATAAGCTGCTGAAGTCTTGTCAATGCGCATCACTAGGTCGGCTAGTTCGTCTTCTGTCCCTGCTAGGCCATCAATGTCATCTGCGAAGCGCAAGTTTGTAACTTTTCTTCCTCCAATGCTTACAGTACCTTCAAATCCTTCGAGAGCATCTTCCATTATTCTTTCAAGGAAGATATTGAAGAGTGTTGGTGAAAGGAGGCAGCCTTGTCTTACTCCAACTGTGGTTTTGAACCATTCCCCAATGTTGTTGTTGAAGTACACCGCACTGGTGGCATCCTTGTATAGGTTCTGGATAACTTTGGTTATGTTTGTGTTAATGTTATATTTTTCCATTGTCGCCCATAGTGCCCCGTGCCATACTCGATCGAAAGCTTTCTTGAAATCAATAAAGACATGGAAAAGATTCTCTTGGTGTTGGAGATATTTTTCACAGAGTATTCTGAGGTTTAGGATTTGCTCTGTTGTGCTGGGGAACCACACCTGATCTATTGACCGTATTTTTCCCTTCTTCTGTCTTTTGCAATGGATGGAATCTCTTTCAGTGACAGGCACGCCCATTCTTAAATGTGTCTTCCCGTCGCTTTGTCTGTCTGCTTCTTCTTCTTTTTCCTGGTACTGTCCCCTGAAAGGTCTTTGTGAGCCCCTAGGAGTTTGGGATATGCCCATAGATATTTGTATAGACCTAGAGAAAGCGTAGACAAATCAATATATAGTTACATCTGCAAACCCCGCAAATAAATCCGCAAATAAATCCGCAAAGCAGAGAGACGGTTTCAACATTTTCTGGAAGGATATTTCTTTCTTTTTCTTGTTGAAACTGTCTGGTAGAGTTGAGCCTTTGGCTCTTGGAACTCTAGGCCAGAGAAAGTAAACAAGAGCTCCAGAGTGTACACTGTTCTGTCTGGCGGGTGGGTCAGACTCGTGGCAAGAGGCCGCATACACTAAGACCTCCGCCATTTTCCTTTTCTATACCAGGCTAACCGTGCGGGACACGCCATTTCTGTAACCTTTTGAGGAGCAGCGCCTGGATTGTGACAAGGTTATGGGAGTTTTTTACAACTCCGCGCAGTGCAATGAGGATGCTCTTGCACCCACCTTAGGCACCCCCATGGGAGTCTTATTTTGCTACCCTTTAGCCTAATCGTTTTCTCCTACGATCGTTTCCACTTGGGCGCCACGATAAAGCAGGGTAGCATGCCCGGGCTGGAAGAATATAAGAAGCCAACAGCTGAGGTCACATGCTGGACATCTGTAGTCACCAGGCACTGTTCCACTTTCACTATCAAGGATTGACCTCTTTAGTCCCACAAGAAGTCGCAAAGGGAAAAGATCGTCTCCCTCGGGACGTAAACTGCCGAGATAAAGAAGCCAGGAACTAGAAGCTAGCACAAACCAAACTCTTAACTGCCTCCATATAGTTCGTTCAATTGAAGCATCATTGCCTGTGATCGTTAACATCTAATGCACGAAATGCTGCTGAATAAACCAAGCGTGATCCTTACATGACTTTCTTCATGTAGAAAAAGAGATTTATGACAACATTGGAGTTCTGGTGAGTGTATACTAGTTACGTATGTGATTAATTAATCATCTAGTTTTCTCTAAACTGTTAGTAGCTAAAACTTAGATGAAATACCTAGATTTGATAGGAAAAACTCAGCTACGGCAAAACACA
>JADKLZ010019886.1:13473-25455 GCA_021533235.1 Biomphalaria straminea | reverse complement strand
TGTCTGAAATGAAATGTAATCATGTGTCTGAAATGAAATGTCTGCGTGTTGTTGTTATTCTCTCCAACGATAGACAAATTATCTCCCTCATCATTAATCTACTTTACTAATCAATCCTCTAGTCTAAAAGCAGTTAGTGCATCCCACTTCCAACGTAATTTTTCGATAAAAAAAAATGAAAATGAAAAATTTATATTTCTATTTTATTCCATCTGCGTCCTGACTGTTTGACACTTGGACATAGTGCCCGAGGGCGTGCGTCTCGTCTGCTCCAGAAGATTCCAATCTTTTCCCCGTTTCTCCTTTCTGTCTGCTGGTATTTCCCCCCTGAGAGACACTCAAACAGAACTGTCCGCCAAAACTATTTTAAACTTAAGTGACTAGCTTCCAATATAAAGTTAGATCTGCAAGTTGGACCAACTGTTTTAATGTTTAGTTTTGACAATATTTATGTCGCCTTTCTTTGTGTCGGTGGAGTTTTGTACACTATTTCTACCTCTTTTAACTCTTGAATCAAATTTAAACTTTGCACAATCGTTCATTGTCGATAACAACACTTGAATCAATGAAAAGATCAACCAGTTAAATAATCAATGAGTAGTAATTAATTAAATTTGTTTAACATAAAAAATATGCTAACTGGACCCCGGGAAGGGGGGGGGGGTAATAAGTCCTTCCAGATAATTATTTTGGTCTCTAAAAATGTTCAAACTAAAAGAGCTAATTATATAACGATCTATTTTCCTTTTACAAAACCTACATCAACTATCTCTTTCTCTGTCTGGTAGAAAGTATGTAGGTACACGTCGTTTCTCCCAGACCCTCTCTCAGATCCAGCTGAAACTTGTACAATTATTCATTAACATAGACATAACATGAATCAACGAAAGTAAACAGTTGCAAAAGTTAAAGGAAACTAATACTTCAGTATTCACAGATATGGTTACATATGTTGGGTTTAATCCTCTTAACTAATTATTATCGCTATTTCTCCCCCATGCCTTCTCCGATCAAGAAACTTTAAACAATTATTTATAATACTTAATAAAACACGAATCAATAAACAAAAATGCTTAGTCAATTAATTATTGGCAATTAATTATTTTGGTTGATATCAAATAAGGGAAATAACTTGTACATTATTACTAGATAAGAACGGAGTTTTTCCCCATTTAGATAATTTTTTTTGAAATGATTTTTTAAAAAATATTTTGCTTGTTAAGGAGTTGAATAGCTCAGTGGCTAGAGTGTCGGCTTTGAATCATGGAGGCTTGAGACCACGTGATCCAATTCCGACTCCCACTTGAAACAAAAAAGTTTTTGCAATGGGCAGTACAGCAATCTCTCACCTCTCACCAAACAGGTCCACGAAAGTGATTTGGCTATAATGCACTGAACCAGTGGCGTAGCAAGGTACGCGTGGGCCCGGGTTCAAGAATATGTTGATGGGCCCCTCCCCATATGACAAATATTTTGTGTGACAAAAAAATCAAGTAGTTTGTATGTATCAGTACATTTACTAAAAGACATTCCAATGCAAATTCAAGAACACAGATGACAGAATCATTAAGACCACGTTTAAGTACTGAACAGTGAACATAATGCGCAAGTGGCTGCTTTTGTTGAAACAATAGGGGCCTACCTAAAGGCTATTTCCCTGTCCGTTCCTATTGAATAACCATCAATGCCTTGTCATGGTGAGTAATTTAAAGAAATATGGTGATATTTGTCCACTCAATCCTGAAGACATCTGGTTCTCACAAATATGAAAACCAACAAATGACTCTATGACTGCATTTTTATTTTTGGGTAGTTCGTCATCGGAATTCACAAAATATTTTTAGAAAATAATGCAAAGTTAATACATTTGTAATTCTCCTGGAGTGCTGTCAACAATGATAGAGATAAATGGCGCAGATTGGATATCCTTTAGTATTTTTGCTAAAGTTGCATTGCCTAACAAGTCTATTATCTCGTTTTGAATCTGTGGGTTGAGGTAAATGCTTGTGTTTTTTTTTAAAGAATTTATGTACTGCTAAGACATTGTCGTTTTTACTTGTGTCACCAAAAAAATATTCTTCGCGATGAAAACTAAATTTAAAACTAACATTTTGCGCTGAATTACTTTCAGTCAGCAATTGTGAACGTACAAAATAAGAAAGTATATGTACATCATTCACTGTTCTCAGTCTAATATGTTGTCTATATATTTGGCAAGCTTGTTGATAAATTTAAGTCATTAGTAGGCCTATCATTTTTTTTACCATACAGTTGGAAAACAAACAAAATTGATGCTGTCTCAGGGTATAAACCCAAGACCATAGAGACCATCCTTACGACTTCCCAGTGCACATACCAGACGACAAAGTAGTCATTCAAGTGAAAGACACTAGTCCATGATCAATGTAATTATCGCTCATTCTATTTTTTTTTTGGTTATAAACCTCCTCCCCAATTCATTCACGGTAAATCGCTAAAAAGTCGAAATCTTTAACGATTCCCAAAGTATCAAACAGTATATGATGTTTCTTTTGTTTGATTAATATCTATATCTAATTTTTAAGTCTAAATCGAGATTTCTGGTAATATAAAAATGAAAAAAAAACTTGATTTTAAAAAAAGCAGAAAAAAAGGTAATAGGCCTAATTAGTAATATCAATGGTTTAATTAGCATGAAGAAATAACAAAAGAAATAATGAGAGTATATGACCCAAACGTCACCACCAACGCACTGTCCACACATTAAATTGACTCTAGGTGAAAACACGAGTAAATGTTTTGAAGTCAATATAAAGTTGGATTCGATATTTAGGATATTTTAAGGAAACGTTTTCATTTTTAAACTATTTTTTTTTTACAAAATTGCAGTGAAGGGCAGGCCACAAATGGTCATTAGTCATGAGATCAGGTGATATAAAACCCTTAAACGCCATGTAATGCTGTATTTGCTGTTGAAAAAGTCTTTATTTATTTGAGACATGGGCCCCTGGCCCCCATATAAGTCCAGATATTGTATGTAACTACTAAATATTTCCTAAACTAGAGCTTATGTTTGGATAGCGGTAATTCCGGCCCAGGCCCCATGTTTTTTTCACCATTGATGTGGGCCCCTAAATGGTCGTGGGCCCGGGTTCATTGAACCCCTTCGCGCCATGGATGCTACGCCACTGCACTGAACATGCTATGAGCATACATACATTTTTCGCTGAACAAAAACAAATTAATATCAATATTTCCAATCGTCCAAATGTACTATTATTAGTCTAGACTTATTATAAATTAGATACATATAATTATTTCAAAATAATTTATGCAGTTTTACTCAATATAAGCTTTTTTTTTTTAGTTAATGGTCAAGTGTTGTAGTTTTCACATATTTCTAGTCATCACATCTCCTGTTCCCTGGAGTTGATTAATGTCTAAAATAAAATAAAACCCAACAATGGTTATGATTTCTAAAATACAACAAGCATACATATAAAGGTTTGATGGAGAGGAGACTTTCTTGTTTACAAAAATAATTTGCTTCTGTGGTTATTTTTATTATAACTAGAGTTATATTTATGTTCTATATTTGTTTTCTCCTAATGGAGATGTTTTTTTTTCCTGTTTTTTTTTCAAAAGGGAGAGAGAGATGTAAATGGGAATGGTTAACGATGTTATGAAATATTCATAAAAGATCGAACGTAGTGTGCCATTAACCCAGTCCTGTTGCTGTGCTACAGAGACCCGGCTATATATTACGGTGCAATATCCCCCCCCCCCTTTTTTTTTCGCTTTTCTATTTTATTTAGTTAGGATCTTTTTTTTTTTACAATATTCTTTTTTTCCATGTCATAATTTCTGAAATAGAGATGTTACGATTAGTGATCTGTATACAAATTAGAAAATAATTTTGTTTATATTTTATATATATTAAAATATAAACATAAGTTTTGCTTCACATTAAAAACCACAGCATACTAATTCTATTTATCTCTCATGACCTCCTTCTGCTGTAGAAAGACAAAGATTTATCCTGTGACTGTGGAGCCCTATATAAAGAGACATTTCAGTCAAAATATTGTAATAATTTAGGTAGGCACTCAACACTAGGCAGTAGGTAACAATTAACTAGGCGTTTATTTACACTACAAAACTAACAGGCTATTAGGCATGGACTTCAGCTATCAAGTCACAGGAACTAATGAGTCTAATGTCTTAAGTCTTACTCCCTACCGAAACACCGAACAGACCACTGACACACTTCCCAGTGTCATTCCATGTCTCACAAACAGTTCTTCGTGTAACACATAGGACAGAACTCAGCCACAGACTATTTAGACTCTGACTTTAGCTGGATTCATAACAATATATTGCAGGTTAACGTAGTTTTGACTTTGGTGGTAGAGGAGCCAGCAATTAGTACGTTGGGCAAGCTTCTCTTCCAGAGCTAAGATTCACGCTTATTCTCGCTGTGCATGGCTGTCTTGGTCTCCATCTCTGCAGTCTCGGGCTATGTCTTCCCAGTAGTCAACATGAATGTCTACTGCTTTGAAGTCCCATTTAATTACATCCACATTTCAGAGAAACAACCGTTGTTTTTTCCGGAGCATGTCACAAGTATTCCGTTAAGGGTGACTTTCGGGATATGATTGTCTTCAATATGGCAGACATGCAATGGCGTAGCTAGGGTGGGGGAATGGAAGGGTCCAAATTCGAAAGTCCCGGGTCCCAGCTTATTTTTTTTTTTACATTAAATTTTAAAAACTAGTCGACCCGGGGGCAAAGCATACGCTGCTAGGGCAGGCCTTAGGCACTGCAACATATGCCGCCGCAGTGGGTCCCGCACTTTCTTTGGACCCGAGCTAATTTTAGTTGTATAAATTATTAAATTAAACCATTTTATAACATATAACAGATTTCCCGCGGCCTCTTGATTTACCAGGAGCCCCTGGAAATCTCCTGAAATTGCAAAATAATTATAGGCCTACGAAAAAGTACTGAAAATCTCCGGAAATTATAAAAAAAATATGCTATGCTATTTCGTGAATGAAAATAGTGCGGATTTGGATATATACATAGAGATAAATAAATATAGACTGGCCAATAAGAGAGTTTTATGAAATGAAAATTTGTGAATTGCAATTGTGTGTACTTTATTTATGTCTATAAATTTTGTTTAATCTCTGAGACTGAAGATCATACAATTTTTAAATTTTTCATAATTCGGAAATCCGAATACAATAGATATACATGTTTTCAAGTTACATGAAGTTATTTCCTTTTTCCAGTCTATATTTATTTATGTCTATGGATATATATATATATATATAAATATATATATGGTATTTTCCATTCACACCATGCTGCTCCATGGGATCTTCCCATTTACTTGTTATAAGTAAACGAATGCGTGAATTCATGAATAAACAAGATTACAAAGAGAGTTTGTGTGATAAACAAGCTCAGAGGCGGCCCCCGTCGGAGTCGGATCCCTGTCAGATCCGCCTATTCGCAAGATGTTTCGGATGTTCCTTCTAAGTTGAAAATAATTAACTTCTCACTGGACGACGGAGGATGGCGAGCAGGGTATAAACCTGCCTTATCTTGATGTTTGCGCAATAGACTGTAGCTCGGATTTATCGTTGGTCCCTGTCTCAATTCCTGCATGCTCCCATCCCCTCTTGAGAAGGTTTGAACTAGGAAGTAAACTATCTTTAACTCTGAAGAAACATTCGAAACATGTAAAACAAACAGACACATAAACCGGGAGCATCGAGATAATCAGTTCAGCACGCTAACCGCAAGGTTAGCCTTGATTCGTGTTTTATCAGGTACATTAAATAATTGTACAGTTTCAACTTGATCGGGAATGGTTTTTGGAGAAATTATTACCAGACAGACAAACAGACAGACAGATGAGGCCTCCGTGGTTAAGCGCTTGGCTCCTGAACCTTTGTAAACATTGAGATTTTGAATTTCGTAATTTTTAGGGCGGCCCCTGAGTCCACCCTACTCTAATATATACCTGACTTTACATTGGGGAAACTAAAGGCTGTTGGTCGTTGTGCTTTCCACGTAACACCTTGCTCGTTATCCTTTGACCAAAGAAACAGATGACCTTTAACATCATCTGCCCCATAGATCGCAAGGTTTGAAAGGGGAACACGTTACTTTAGATATACGAACAGAGTGGTAAATATATCTTTGTAGAAAGACCTATAAAGTCATTAAAATCTAAATAAAACATTTTCTGAACTATTTGCATGGGTTGTTTTTTTCTTCTTGAAGAATTCTTTTTTTTTAAAAGAAGAAAGAACAAAAAAAGTATAAAAAAAAACACATCACACAAAATGCAATAGAAGGAGACAGAACAGCAATCAGTTTCTAGCATGAGTATCGATCCATGCCTGATAAACATTCATAAATTATTCATTTCGATTACGGACCGGGCTCGTCCTGTGAGACTATCACTTGGACACTGGCCGAGCTTGAGATTATGATGTGACTTCTGTTTACCGTGAGCTTGGGCCGAGGTTTTTACAGGAGCCGAGTGCCAACATGGATGTCTTCCTTTGTGTGGTCACGAGCCCCTTTTTCTTCATCAGACTTGACTTTAGTGGCTCGGCTCATAGGAATGGGTCTATTTTTTTGAAGTTTTTGTGTAAATAAAATATTATTTGGCTAGCGTGACTCTAACTTAAGCAGTTACTAAACAAATATTGTCTTTGATGACTGCTTGTGAGGCTCCTCGTGTTAAGGGCCTATACCTGAGTAGAAATTTCTATGGAGTCTCCATGACATGACCCAAATACAGGCGACATGACCTCGACATCTTACAATCCAAAACCGTTGGCGACCTTGAACTTGTTTGACTACTCCTGATGATCATATTGTAGTAACTTAACGGAAGGCAACCAACGAGGACAACGATGTTTATTTACAGGACATCACAGGTACACAAAACAACATCTTCATTTAGAACTGTCTCTTCATCTTGGCTCTAAACTTGGGTGGAAATCGTTAGTCTCCTTTTTGTCAACATCCCTTTTTCTAGTCTGGTTACTAGAAGTGCGCATCTCTGCACTAGCTTGGATGATGGTGCGCATGGCAGAGACATAACAATAGATTAAAAACACTGTTCGATAATGCCGACCCAAGGAAGGTGCTGGGCTTTGTCCGGGAGGCGGGGTTGTCAGCGAAGGTTTGATTTGTAAAATTTTGAACATATAATATGTACAACAGATTTTTATTAAATTAATACATTTTTACTGTCTTAACTGTGAATAGACCTTGCTTTTAATGACATGGCCTAAATTGTGTATATTTGCCAAAAAACTTAAAATTCAACATATATAATATGACATGAGGTTCTGTAATTTTGTTATTGCTAGAAGAGGAAATGGATTGAAGCAATACACTATATGTAAAATGTTTCCAACTGCATGCATCTCAGATAACCTGTGACAACCAGTTCATCTTCTGGCCTTCATGGGTGGCTCAGATATTAAGTACAGAAAAAAGGGGCTAAAACGAGTAACTGGCATCCAAACTAGTAAGCTTTGGGGGCGGGATGGACTCGTTAGCTACCCACGTGGAAAAAGGAAAACCCTGAATCCAAACCTCTGCTCCCTCGAAGCTATACCCAAATATAGGAAAGCTACTGGTGTCAGCTCTGAGGAAAAAAATTCAAGAGTCGGCGACCCTTAAGCTGTTTGTCTGAATCCTTAACTGCATAGCTAAGTCCACTTCTAGAGATAAATGTGTTGCTAGGCTGACATGTTTCACGAAACTACGATGTAAGAAACACCACGTTTCAGTCTTTACCCTTTCGCTTGACTGTAGAAGCAGTTTTTTATAATAGTCGAGACTATGACCCCTGCTTAGAGCGCGGTGGCTGAGTGGTAAAGCGCTTGACTTCCGTACCGGAGGTCCTGGGTTCGAATCTGGGATTTTTAATTTCGGGATTTTTTGGGCACCCTTGAGTCCACCCAGCTCTAATGGGTTTCCAGACATTAGTTGGGGAAAAGTAAAAGCGGTTGGTCGTTGTGTTGGCCACATGTCATCCTTATTAACCGTGGGCCACAGAATCAGATGACCTTTGCATCATCTGCCCTATAGACCACAAGGGGAAGGGGAACTTTTATGTCCCCTACTTACTCGTCAAAAGCTACTTGAGTCGCTTTTCGTTTGTGAGTATTAATTAGATATATCTATTGCTTAATTAGCACACCTGGCTATGGCAACCACTGAGGTCCCTAAAGTCTTGTACATGTCAACTAGATATATATTATTTATGTAAAACCCTTACATATATTCACTAACGAATTCTAAACTCGCATAATAAATTTCATTCACTCACAAAGATAAAAACGCTGTACATTCAGTTCTGTCATTACACATACGAAATATACTGGGCAATCAAACAAGAACACTTACTGTCACATCTACCATTCCTTTTCAGTGTTTTTGTTGTTAGGTGTATCCAGACAAGGAGGATTCTAGCAATGGAATTGAGATAAATAGCGTAAAATAACGCAAGCTAAAAATCTAAGGTCATATTACAAGGTCATCGGGATTCGCAACGACCTTTCTTCAGAGAATAGTACCATGACATAGACAAAAATAGCGATGGTACTTAGACTTAGACTTAGGTCCTACGGCGCCGTTCGGCGCATTTGGCGGCAAGCTGTCTCCATAAAGATCTGTCATTGGCAATATCTGCAGCCTCCTCCCACCTGGTGTCCACTGTTCTGAGGTCCTCCATGAAGGTATGACGCCAAGTTATACGAGGACGTCCCTGTTTGCGTTTTCCTCGTATTGGCCTCCATGTCATCGCAATTCTTGGTATGCGTAGTTCATTTTGTCGTAGAACATGTCCCGCAAACCTCATGCGACGTTCTGCCTCAACCTCACTAAGTTTTCGACTCCCAGTTCGGCATATGATTTCCTTGTTTGAGACTCGATCTGTGTAGCTGACTCTCAGAATCCGTCTCAGCCATTTTTGTTGAGCCACATTTAGTCTCTTCTCAATTTTGACAGATGACTTCCATGTCTCACATGCATATGTTGCAGTTGGAATGACGATTGTGTTGAGAAGGTGTATTTTTGTCTCGAGTCCAATGGCTTGGCTTGTCCAAATAGGCTGCAGCCTTTGGAAAATGCTCCCTGCCTTTCCTATTCGGCACACTACATCATGGTATGCATCCCCATCATTTGTTATGGTGCTGCCAAGGTAAAGCGATGGGAAAGTAACATAAAAGAATGGACGGGCCTGCCACTGAAAGAGGTTCTAAGGCAAAAGACAAAGAGGAATGGAGAAAGACGGTCGACGAGTTTCGCATGGTGCCCCAACGGTCCACGAGACTAAGGGATAGGTAAAGGTAAAACAAGTGTCCAGACCTACGGTCAATGTTGTGACATCTCTCTTACTGTGACCTGTACAGTTTCATCGTTTTCCTATTTCTCCTGTCAGTATTTCCGTGTAGTACCGCAGTAGGATGTGTCAGCCCTTACGATCCACCACAGTGTCTCGGTGCCTGTATGGATGTGTCAACACCGCCATCCCTCCCATTGTGTCTTGTGTGACATCTTGCCTCTCTCTGCAGCTTGTACGAGTTCTCTATTTCCTCAGTGTCTCCAACGCTGAAGAGCGCAGATTAAAATTTTCTAGCCAGTTATCGATTTTTGTTTTGAAGCGCGCGATGTGGACCCCCCTTCAAATATAAAGATGCCGATGTGTGGAAAAATGAAGAGATAAAGAGACAGAGAGGCAGACAGAAACAAAGACATAGAGAGAGAGAGAGAGACAGAGAGAGAGAGAGAGAGAAAGAGACACAGAGAGAGAGACTGGGAGATATAGTCAGAGATAGAGAATATATTATGTATAAATATACAATATGAGGAAAAATGATGAGATAAGAGATAGAGACAGACAGAAACAGAGACAGAGACACAGAGAGAGAGAGAGAGTCAGATAGACAGAGAGAGACAGAAAGAGAAACATCAAGAGTGAGAGCGACAGAGAGAGGATATATAATATATAAAGATGAAAAAAAAAGATAAAGAGACAGAGAGAGACAGACAGAAAGAGAGAGATGAGAGATAAGCAGAAAGAGACAGAGAGAGAGAGAGAGGAGAGAGAGACAGAGAGTGTCTAGAAAGAAAGGCAGAGCGACAGATTAAGAGTTACGCCAAAAAGAGACAACGGATAAAAAAAGATGGCCAAAGATTAATGGTAACATAAGAATGAAATAAAGAGAATCTTTTCAGAGGTTTATGTATATAATAGACATGAATGCGTGACTACATTAGAGATTTTGTACACCAGAGATTCGTGTATACACGGATGTAGTTCAAAGATTCCCAGGCTTCAATCATGTCTAATAACAATAGAGATTTGATACATTAAATATTTATACAGATTTTTTCACAAGTGTATGCACTATAGACATATGGAAGTTTATATATATATATATATATTTAAATACACTGCTCCCGTATACGAACCTAATGCTTTACCTTTGTCACGCTACTAAAGCCGCTAAATAAACCACTTGTTCTGTAATAAAACCTGCATTTCTTTGTGACTGTAGGAAATGAAATCAAATTACTTCAATAAGTTCAACTATTTTTACTAAATACCACCACTGTTTAAAACACAACAGCAAAGGTTTACGGCATCGCATCAAATTTTTACAGCAGGAAATCAAATGTGAACAACACAACACCACAGCTTTACAACACAGCATCACAGTCTTGCAGCACATCACCACACCTTTACAACACAGCTTCGCAAAACAACACCACGGCTTTACAGCACAACATCACATTTTACAACACATCACCACAGCTTTACAACACAGTATCACAGTCTTGCAGCACATCACCACAGCTTTACAACACAGTCTCACAGTCTTGCAGCACATCACCACAGCTTTACAACACAGCTTGGCAACACAACACCACAGCTTTACACCACAGCATCACAGTATTGCAGCACAACATCACAGTTTTGCAACACATCACCACAGCTTTAACAACACGCCTTCGTTGTTTTAAAGTCTGAAACCATAACTTTAAAAAAGCAAGATTACAGCTTCACAACACAATATGACAGCTTCACAACACAACATTACTGCTTTACAATACAACATGACAGTTTTACAACACAACATCACTATATACAAAACAACATGACAGTTTACAACACAACATCACTGCTTTACAACACATGACAGTTTAACAGCCCCCACTTCACAGCTTAACTGAACAAACATTACACCTCTACAACACAACATCTCTGCTTTACAAGACAAATTCAGATTTTTAAACTCAACATCATAGTTTTACTGCTCAACATCAGAACGTTACCTCACATTTTTACAAGACTTCTATCATCTTTTTCGGTCTGTCTGTCTGTCTGTCGGTTAAAAAGTGTGTACATGTTATTTCTCTCACACCCACATTCGGATCAATTTGTTACTTTTTATTGTAACTAAAAAAACATGAATCAATAAACAAAAGTACTAAACTGGTCAATTAATTATTGGTAATTATTTATTTTTTTTAAATATCAAACAAGTGAAATAACTAGTGCATTATTGGTAGATATAATTTTAAGGGCGGAGTTCTTCCCCTTTAGATTAGCTTTTTTTTTTCTTTTTTTTAGGATTTTTTTTTTATTTCGTTTCTTCCAACACAAGAACCTACCATTGCTTTCTTATCCAATAGTTAATAAAACACATTTATTGATCAGCTGTGATTATGCCCAATGTCTCTGAATGCTTTAGTATCTATTTCATTTCACCCATAGACCCCCCTCCCACAACCATAAGTGCAATATTTAAACCTCCTCCACCCCCCAATACTACAAGTACAATACTTAGACCCCCCTAATACCACAAGTGCAATACTTAGACCCCCCCCCATACCACAAGTGCAATACTTAGACCCCAACCCCAATACCACAAGTGCAATACTTAGACCCCCCCCCCCCCC
>JADKLZ010019886.1:0-13373 GCA_021533235.1 Biomphalaria straminea | reverse complement strand
CTGAAAATGACCAGGGCGCGGTGGCTCCCACCCCCCCTTGACCACCTGAAGCACACTACTACCCCCCCCCCCCCACCCCCCCCCCCCCATACAACAAGTGCAATATTGAGACATCTGTTTTTCTCCCTTCTAGTTTCCTGACTCGTATTCAGCCTAGCAACCCTGGTCATAAACAATAAGTGGCCAGCGATGGGCGGGTATTGATTGCGGTGTCATTAGAGCTGTGGGCATCAGCTGCCCAACGAATTGTGAAACCCACCGCGCCCTGGTCATTTTCAGATCATTCTGTCCACGCACGTCGCCCGACGACACCCCGACTCACGCACAATGTGAATAATAATATTGGGGAAGTAGAAGGCAAGTGTGAGTGAAAAGAAGAAGGGCGAAAAAAAAATAATAAAGGATCAACTAAAGAACGAAAGAAAATTATTTCTTGGCAACATCTGTCTGGGCAATTTATTTTGGTTGACGACGGTCAGTCGTTTTTTTTTTTTACCCCTCCTTTATTTTTTAACTTTATATTTCTGCTTTTTTTGTTTGACTTTCAACGTCTTCTATGTTGAGATCTCAGTTAGGAATGGCAAAGGGTTACATAAAAATAGTGAGCTTTAAGTAGAATTGAACGTTGAACAACATTAAACCTTGACCTCTTCAACATTGAACTTTGACCTCATAAGCATTGAACGTTGTACTCGCCAGCATCTAACTTTGACCTCTTCAGCATTGAACTTTGAACTCTTCAGCATTGAACTTTGAAATCTTCAACATTGAACATTGAACTCTCCATAATTGAACTTTGAACTTTTCAACATTGAAGCCTTAGCTTTAGCCTTGCACCATTTAGTCATTCATTTACCCTTTACATCTTTACCTTCACCTCACCTTCACCCCATCTTTACATTCATCTTTACATTCACCTTCATCTATTTCTTTGTTGCAACATTGGGGCATCACCCATGATCATCTCATGTGATGTAACGGGGAATAGACATTGGCATGGCGGTGCCATATTTCTTTATGTCTTACCACTCCCGAGTATCTTCAATTGGGTGGTTTATCTTGGTCCTGAACATGTGAGCATTGTAATTTATCGTAGGACTCTTGAACCCTGGCCGATGACCTTAGACGAGAAAGGCCTTATGGCCAGGGGCGCTATGTTATCACTCCACCGGGTCCACCCTCCCATGGTTCGCTCCACTTGCCGATGTGGTTTTACAGGTCATGACGCTATAAGCCTGTTATGGCGTGCGTGTGTGTGTGTGTGTTTCTATGGGGACAGTGAGAAGAAGTTAGCGAATGGTTGGTGACGATGCAGTGTGAGTGATGCCAGATTAGCAGCACTATCGTAAGCTGTCTTGGGTACGCCAGACGACTCCAGGAGGCCAGACTGTAAATACGTGTTTGGTAGAGAATGAAACATTTTAAAGTACAAGTTTCTTTAATTTAAATACAAGTTCAATTCGTCTATATTGTAATAAAAAGTTACATTTAGTATAGTTCACAGAGTTATTCACGTTCTTTCAATCTGTGCAAGATAAAATATAACAGCGGTTAAAAAGTTGTCTAGCAGCATTTAGATGACATAAAGTCAACGAACGTGTTTGAAAGGAATAAGTGAGGCTGATCACCCGAAGTGGCAGCCAGACCCTTAAAATTAAAACATTTTCCAGTGCCCCCCATATGCCTGACATTCATTTACTAACAGAACTGATACATCCGTGTTTTTAAATGAAAGTCTAAAATGCACTTTCTTATAGGCGCGGGAAACAAAAATATGGACTGTAGTCAGTTGTTATAGTCTTCTTCTTCGTATTTATGTTAAATGCTATACAGTTTATTTCTGGTGTCTCCATTGATTACTTCCCTTTTTACCATTGGGACTATTCTCTCTTTTAGTATAGCGTGACTGGGCTATTGGAATGGGTTGGATTATCCAAGCTAGAGTCGCCAGTTCTGTTTTGTGGCTGTAGTTGCGTCACTGCCTATTAAGTCAACTTAAAGAGCTGAATACAAGTGTCTGTAAAGATACATCTGATGATGTATGCCTTCTGACAAAATAAGCATACCTTTTTTTCTCTACTTCTATTATCAATATTGTTTTATTAACTTTTGTTGTTACGTTCTTCAAGTAGTTTTCAAAATTGTTAGAATATTTTGTTAACTTGTACTGTGTTTCTGCTAGCCGGAGTTGTTGATCCATGGTTCGTGTTCAGGCGAAGCCACTCGATATAGAAGGCCCAAACACTGACCTATATCGTCACAGCCTGTGGGCAGTTTAGACCAATAGCTCGCTGCCACGTCACAACCTGTGGGCAGTTTAGACCAATAGCTCGTTGCCAGGCCATAGGTCTGTTCGACGTCGCAACGAGCTATTTGGTCTAAACTGCCCACAGGCTGTGACGTTATAGGTCAGTATTCAGGCCTTCTTTAATGAATGTTCTCGGTTGAGGTCAAGATGGTCCCGTATTTCGCTATATTTAATTCCCCATTTTTCTCGCTTTTAAAATGTTGGCCCCTGCATTTATACATGTGATACTTGAGTGTCATTGAGTAAGCTTAGTTTGCCTTCACCACTCTATAAAACTAACGGACGCTCCAAAGCACTGTCTCAACAGAACAACATCCAAAATCTTTAAATACAAACGTTGATTCGGCTCTTTTATTTGGTTCTGAGACGCGTAGAATCAAAGCTAGAAAAACTCCAGACCTTCAGAGTTGTCTATGCCGAATATTGGGAATAAGTTGGCCCGAAAGGACAACTACTGTCATCTTGTGGAAAAAAACCTGAGCAAAATAAAAAACATAGCCGATGAAGTAAGTGGTGCTGGAAAACCATGTACCAATGTTGCAAGGGCAAGCACTTGATTGGAATTCACACGGAAAAAGGGCAGACCAAAACAAATCCCGGAAGATGTACGTCATCTGTGTAGCTGAGGATACTGACATGGAAGCAGATGAAGAAAGCTTATCAGAACCGAGCTTGGTGGACAGATATCATTTCGCCTTTTATGCTTTCCCTGGGGGTTCACAGGAAAATGTTAAGTCAATAGTTTCTACTTGCCCGGTCATTATACCAGTATTCTATCAACCATGCCCAGTCATTAAATCCTAATCTCAATGTATGTTATCAATAATTCGGTAGCCTCTTCATTTCCAGTCTTTACAGTTTTGCCAGATCTCACAAAACGGCCGGAGCTTAAACATAAACTCCGCTATTTTGATTTGACATATTTCTTTTAAATGAACACATTTATCTAAAAATAAGCTAAGATTATTGTAAATATAACTCTTAGCGTCAAAGTTACATATTTTTATTTTAAATTCTGAAAATTACGCTATAAAAAAATATAAATTCAACCTGCAATGCTTTTGATGAACAATGGCCCCAAGGGAATTAATTAATATTTTTTTTATAATCTTTGTTACCGTTCCTAACATATCGGAATATTTTCTCGTCTGCTGCAGACATGAATTATGTTGGTTATTTCCAAAGCATGCTCTATGACCCTTAAGGGAATAGCATAGAAAATTAAGGCGGGAAAGAAGTGCAAGCAATGGTTGATTTATGTTTGAAACAAAATCTTGAATATACAGGCTAGTGACATCACTGACAAGGTAACGTGTTTCTACGTTAAGTCAATTTTACGAAATACACACACACACACACACACAAATTGTGTTTTTTTTTTTATATCAGTTCTACTTTATGTTCCAATAATATCATTTAGATCGGATAAGATCGCATAGATGTCGCAGCAATGTTTGAGAATCACTGTGACATGTAGTGACTTATGTTTACTAGGAATACTTCATGTTCTTTTTACGTGAAAAACTTTTGGCCTAAATCTGACCATCCGGTGAAAAGGTAGTTGCTACTTTCTCCTCAGTAAGGTAGGACATACAATTTTCGTAAGAGCAGGAGATTTGTATATAGGCTGGTGAGATGGAGCTCTCGTTCACTTTTGCTGGCCTAGAGCTCCAAGAGCCAAAGGCTCAACTCTACCTGACAGTTTCAAGAAGAAGAAGAAGTATTGTATTTGTGAAATGCATTCATGCTTTGGACATCTCATTTGTGATTTATGCTTCATTGCTGATTCTTGAAGATTTTGTTTATTCATTCATTGAGTCTTATAGCTGGTATTTTATTTCATATTAATAAATGCTGACCAGTGGGTTACTTTGTGTTCCCTAATATCTGTTGTGCGACACTAGTTATAAACTCTACACGATATTCGAGTTTGTTTAATAGAGAAACATCTAGAGATGAATTAGATACTCTCTTAAACATTAGAAGTGTTACAATTGGAGAGGCATTAAAGAAACAAAAATGGTTATAACTTTAGTAATACCTAAACATGCTTTACAAAGTTTGCTGCCAGTTTCGGAAATTTGTAGACTTTAATTAGCTTGTTAATTTCACCCACATTGCACCTATGAAGATGTTGTAAACTGGATAGCAGGTATTAAAAAGAAATGAGGACGCTCTTAAACAGAGCTGAACTGACCACAATCTGATAACATTTGTTTAGGGCCTAAATAGGTGGTAACAGACTTCATTTTCTTAGACTCTTACATTGAGCTAAACTGATCCCAATCTGATAACATCTTTTTATGGCCTAAATATGTGATTACAGACTTCATTTTCTTAGGCTCTTACGTTGAGCTGAACTGATCCCAATCTGATAACATTTGTTTAGGGCCTAAATAGGTGGTAACAGACTTCATTTTCTTACACTCTTACCCTGAGCTGAACTGATCCCAATCTGATGACATTTGTTTAGGGCCTATATATGTGGTTACAGACTTCATTTTCTTAGGCTCTTACATTGAGCTGAACTGATCCCAATCTAATGACATTTGTTTAGGGTCTAAATATGTGGTTACAGACTTTTTTAGTCTCAAAATGGATTATTTGGAATGAAGCGAGATCAAGGAAAGTATTATCCTTAGGTAATCCACCAATTTTTGTTGTTAATGGTTGGCGTTTCGGAATCTAAATCATCCTTTAAAACTTCATAGAAAATTAAAAAATGATGCTTTTAGTAATGCAAGGTAACCAATTTAACCAAATCAACTGTCTTGTGTTATTCAAAGATCAATTTAATGGTACAATCCAGCTAGTCGATTGTTCCCTTTGGCAAAGGATTTTTTGTCTCTTTCTGACTCAATAATGACAACTCCTGAGTCTTAATATTGAGTTATCTGTTCTTTTTTTTTTCTCCATTTCTCTGGTCGTTTTCTAGAATTTTCTACATTTCAACCAAGATATACACACATAGAGAATACACACACATACGCTACGTTAGGGTCTTCTCACGCATGCACGCACGGTGTACTGGGGAAAGGTTGAAATTCACTGCCAAGAGCGATAATCTCGAGCACTTATCTATCTCTACCATTACCTCCCTTTTATGTTGTGACATTTCTGTTAATGTATCATTTTTGAAAACCTGTACATGAACTAAAGAAAAAAAAAAGAGATTCTACAAAATAGAATTAATTAACCAGTAAACTCGAATACATCAAAATATAAAACCTGTTCAGATGGAGTCTCCATCTGGTGATTACTACAGTCAATGTGCTCAACTAGGAGTAAGGTTGGAGTGATCGTTTAATGGACTTGTATGTTACCCGTGTTTGTAATCGTGCTAGTATTTGTAATCGTATTTGTAATCGTATTTGTAATCGTGTTCGCATTGTCGTAGTCTGTGAATCATGACCAGTCTGTACTATGTTATTGTGTGTAGCAGTCCAGTTTTATTGTATTAAAGCCTTGTTTATAAGGTTCTGTGTTAATTCAGTTTATTTCAATTTAATACAATAAAACCATTCTTAAATGGAGAAGTTTTTGCGTCCCGATAGACTGGATGCTGATCCAAGTTCAACCACTGCTTCTGTTACGTGGAAACATTGGGTTTCATGCTTCGACAGATTCGCAAAGAAGGTAGGGGCTAGTGAAAGCGAACAGTTTGACCTTCTATGCAACTTTGTGTCTCCATCCTTATATCACTATATTTCTACCTGTTCTAAATACTCAGAAGCAAAATCTATTCTTGAGAACTTATTTGTGAAGGCCCCTAATGAAACATTGGCCAGACATTTGCTTGCAACGTGCAAACAAGAAGTCGATCAAAGTTTTGATCAATTTGTACACAAGCTGAGAGTGATGGCCAGAGATTGTCAGTTTCGAGCTGTTAAAGCTGACAAAAATGAAGAGGACGCCCTACGTGATGCCTTCGTTAGCGGCATGCGTTCGAGTGTAATAAGACAGCGGCTACTTGAGAAAAGATCCCTTGACTTGAAAATGGCTTTAGATATTGCCAAGACACTCGACATGGCCCAAAAAGAATCCAGTTCGTTTAGTGCTCCTTCTCAATTGGTAGAGTCATCTCCTCTGTCATCGGCAATCTGTACCGAAGAAATGGGAGACTCAGAAACAATCGCAACAGTGAGTACTAAATGTTTCTTTTGCGGAGGAAGTCGGCATCTCCGAGCGAAATGCCCTGCCAAAGACTGCTTGTGTCATTCTTGCGGGAAAAATGGACATTTTTCGAAAGTCTGCAGGTCCCGCAACACACCTAAAGTCAAAACATCTCCTAGCCACGAGATTAAAAGACAACTCTGTGAAGAGTGTAGCTGCGTTAAGGGCTCTACACATCTAACATCACTAATTGCTGCTTCGTCCGTATCTGGTTTAACAAAATCAACAGTACAAATCTCCCTAAATGGCGTGAACCTAAAAGCCCTAATTGATACAGGTAGCGGGGAAAGCTACATTTCTTCAAACATACCAAGAGAGTTTGATTGGTCAGTGACACGTTCAAAGCACGAAATTTCTATGGCGTCATCTCAACTGTCAAGCGTCACTAGAGGCCACATGTTTGCATCGCTAAAATACAAAGGGGAAGTTTACAATGAATTCAAGCTTTCGTTACTAGATGAACTTTGCACTGATATAGTGCTTGGGTTGGATTTCCTCGCATTACACAAAGAACTGATATTTCCATTCAACGGTAGTCGACCTGCATTTCATGTTTGCGCGCTCAATGCTGTTAAGGTAGAGGCACCACTATTGTATCTCCTGATTGCAAACCTATTGCTACTAGATCTCGCCGTCAAACACGTTCGAGATGCTTAAGACATTCAATATCAAACACTCAGCCTACTTCTCCGAGTCCTGCTACATTCAGCGTCGAATCAGAACAATCAAACCCAGAATCGATGCAAGACGCTAGAGAGCGACATGTACAGACAAGAAGAGTATCATCTAGACAAACAGTAACATCTTCAGTGAGTGCCCAAACTAAACCTCACGAAACATCGCGGACAAACAGATATCAAAACACTACGAATTCTGAAAGTTTGGCACAAACCAGAAAATCTACAAACTGGAGATTGGGCCAAATAAGTCCTGCCCAAACAACCGATAGCACTGCCCAAACGACTGGGAGCACTGCCCAAACGAATGGGAGCACTGCCCAAACGACTGGGAGCACTGCCCAGACTACTGGGAGTTCTGCTCATACGACTGGGAGCTCTGCTCATACGACTGGGAGCTCTGCTCATACGACTGGGAGCACTGCCCAAACGACTGGGAGCTCTGGTCATACGACTGGGAGCACTGCCCAAACGACTGGGAGCTATGCCCAAACGACTGGGAGCTCTGGTCATACGACTGGGAGCTCTGGTCATACGACTGGGAGTTCTGCCCAAACGACAGGGAACGCAAACACAGCAGCAGACATCTTGTCTAGAGGGCACTGTGCAGCCATGACAAGACATAGTAACCTAAAGACGTACCATGAATATCTGTGCCATCCAGGTGTTACTAGACTTCTACATTATGTCAGGTCAAAGAACTTGCCCTTCTCAGTTGAAGAGGTTAGACAGACCATTCAACAATGCAAAACCTGCAATAGAATTAAGCCGCAATTCTCTAAGGAATTTGCAGGTACGCTCATAAACGCCACACAGCCGTTTGAGAGAATAAGTGTTGACTTTAAAGGTCCTTTGCCATCAGCCACTCGTAACAAGTATTTGTTAACAATGATTGACGAATATTCACGGTTTCCATTCGCTTTTCCCTGTCCTGATATGACCTCTAAGACAGTGATTAAGTGCTTCGACCAGTTATTTTTCCTCTTTGGAACACCCAGTTACATCCACTCTGATCGTGGCACATCATTTATGTCCACAGAAACTACAGAATATCTACATTCTAAGGGCATAGCAACCAGCAGGACAAATACAAAAGAAAATGCACAAATAGAAAAGCTGAATAAAACATTGTGGCGGGCTATTTTATTAGCATTGAACTCAGGGAAAATGGAACTATCACAGTGGGAATGTGTTTTGCCTAAGGCACTTCATTCAATTCGATCATTACTGTGTACTTCTACTAATGAAACTCCACACGAACGGATTTTCAAATTCAACAGAAGATCGCCAACAGGAACATCCTTGCCTACTTGGCTATATACCCCAGGGAAGGTATTACTAAAATCACCTGTAAGATCTTCAAAATTTGACCCATTGGTACAAGAGGTTGAACTCATTAGCTGCAACCCGCAGTACGCCCAGATACGATTTCCAAACAGCCGGGAAGAGACGGTGTCGCTTAGGCTCCTGGCGCCGAAGGAAAGTTCCACGAACGACTTTCTCGAATCAGAGAACGGTATTCTGCCTGAAGAGATAGGCGACCAGTTGGATCTCTCACCAGGGAGTCGCTACGTGCCTGAAATTATCAGCAAGTTACAGAGCCCCACCCCAAGGATGTACAACCAGCCAGGAGTCATCAGTGACTCACAGGAGAGTCACCCAATGCCAGAAGCCAATATTGACTCAAGCCCCGTACAGGGAAGTTACGACTTGCAAGGAGCAAATTCTACGCCAGAGACACCTCCGAATCCTTCCTTTCCTACGCATGGTTATAATCTAAGAACCAGAAAGAAATAAAGGAGGGGTGAATGGAGTGATCGTTTAATGGACTTGTATGTTACCCGTGTTTATAATCGTGCTAGTATTTGTAATCGTATTTGTAATCGTATTTGTAATCGTGTTCGCATTGTCGTAGTCTGTGAATCATGACCAGTCTGTACTATGTTATTGTGTGTAGCAGTCCAGTTTTATTGTATTAAAGCCTTGTTTATAAGGTTCTGTGTTAATTCAGTTTATTTCAAAGGTCAGTGAATAAGGTTACATATTTAAATTCTTGAACAGCAATATGATAACTGATTGCAATCGCTGAAGAGTAGATATGGTATTTTCTACTAGCGGCGTTAATATACGATGTCATTAATAATTAAACTCTAAATACTTAAATGAAAAATGCCAACAATTGATGTATGAATTTTCTTACTGGGACAGAAGTGTGATTTAAAAGCAGGAATTGAAAAGTTATTGCTTCAGCTTTAGATGACGTAGATATCAAACGAAGGCCAACTGTAATGAAGTCATGTTCACTTCAATTATTCTCCATGAGGCCACTTCGTTTAGTCGGCACATTGAAAAAAGTAAAACAAAAACTTAAAAAAAAAAAAGTTTTTAAAAGATATAAAAAAAAAGAAAAACATAAAAATACTTTTTAAAAAAAGGGCTTATACAAAGTGTAATTGTATGAATTAGTTTGGATCAGTCATGTAATTAAATGTGTAATAGATCTAGATAAACAACAACGCTTGTTTCGTGCTCAATACGCTATAATCCTATCACTTATCTAGGATCACTTGAGAAAATGAGGCACGAATGAGAGTGTTTACTGATATCTGGGTGAATTTTGGCCATAATCGGCGGTTAAAAGCAATTTATTAAAAAAAAGTATGCGGAGCGAAATGAATTCGAATTCGTTGCTCAAGCCGACATACTAACCACTCAGCTAGTGACTTGCGACGAGGTAGTTAGGTGACAGTGAGATCTAGTTGTCAAGTGAGGTCTAGTTATCAAGTGAGGTCTAGTTATCAATCGTTTGTTTGAAACTTACTTAAAAGCGGCGACCTATAAATCGGATTAATTCAGCTTATACTGCCACTTTAGCCAAGTACAATTTACAGTTAGATTCTGAGGTAAGTCCGTTAAGAATAAAAGCTAACACCAGGCAATGAGAAACACTTGGGCCTGTTGGAATAATCTTTTCCCAAGCGGTCAGGATTAAAGCAGAGATTCTTGCAGCCCCTTATCTGCCTGAATGTTCCTCTGTAGTCTACTCCATTCTAGTTAACACCATTTTCAGAATTAGGACCAGAACTTAATTTAAACTATTCCAGAAAAAAAAATCCGAATGCTCTATTTTCAGCCCCAGTCTTTCAGTTTCAAGGTCCAGTAGTTATTCACTCGACCTCCATTTCATAATTTAATTTCAAAATGGATGATTGAGGTTTAGAATGTCACTTCCGCTCTGGGCTCCCTCCCAGCTCTAAGGATCTGTTTCTCGCCCCGTTAAAAAACACCATAGTAAATATTTATATAACCTTCATCTCTTGAAACAACAAACTTTTCTTCGTTCAGCTTCTTTTCCTTTTTTCTTGACTCTGTTTTTATTCTTCCTCGGCCCCAGACTTGTGTCTTGTTTAGTAGCCCAGTCTAAGGCCTGGTCACATTTATCCGATTCCAATTTGGTGTCGTCAGACTCTAATGGTCTGAAGCCCCAGCGTCCGTAGCTAAGCTGCAAATGCGACAAAGTCACGCGACCAGCTCTGCCACTCAGGTTTCTGTAGAAAGAAAAAAAAAGGAAGAAAAAAAATATTAACAGAAGTTTTAAAAATTCAATTAAATAACGTACGATTCCTTTTTTTTATTTGTTCATGTTAATCCTTTGTCTCAAAATTTAGTTTTCTAGAATAATATTAGTAATAATAATGATAGGTCCAATGTTATTTAGATTGTTTATAAAATTAATTAGCACTACCGATCACAAATATATAGATGTTGTTAACCAAAAAAATCACCTTCACCTAAGCCTTAGTCTATTAGATTGCTGGGGAACCACCTGTTACCTGTTACCCGTTACCTATCCCTTAGTCTGGTGGACCGTTGGGGCACCAAGCAAGACTTGTGGACCATCTTTCTCCATTCCTCTCTATCCTTTGCCCTGATTAAAACCTCGTTCAATGGTAGGCCTGTCCATTCTTTGATGTTGTCCTCCCACCGCTTTCTCTGTCTGCCTCTTTTTCTTTTTCCTGGTACTGTTCCCTGGAGGAAGGTCTTTGCGAGTCCTGAAGATCTTGTTACATGGCCATACATTTTGAGCTTTCGTTTCTTCACAGTATTTAGCAGGTCATCATGGGGTCCGATCGCTGCCGTAACCCTGTCTCTAATCTCTTGATTTGTGATGCGGTCTTTAAATGTGATGCCTAGGATCCTTCGGTAGCATCTCAATTCCATTGCTAGGATCCTCCTCTCTAGCTCTGCAGTCAGCGTCCAAGACTCACAAGCATATAGAAATGTGGCCATGACCAGGGAGCGCATCAGTCTGATTTTGGTGCCGAGGGCTAAGCCTTTATCTTTCCATATCAACTTGAGTTTAGAAAGGGCCGCTGTGGACTGTGCTATTCGGACCATTAGTTCGGGCTTTGTTCCTTCATCCGAGACAATAGCTCCGAGCTGCTAACGCTAGTTAGCTTTTGGCCTCCAATACTGATGGCCTTTGTAAAGCCCTGTTGACTATTGGTCATGATTTGGGTTTTTTCTGCATTTATTTGCATGCCATAAGCTGCTGAAGTCTTGTCAATGCGCATCACTAGGTCGGCTAGTTCGTCTTCTGTCCCTGCTAGGCCATCAATGGCATCTGCGAAGCGCAAGTTTGTAACTTTTCTTCCTCCAATGCTTACAGTACCTTCAAATCCTTCGAGAGCATCTTCCATTATTCTTTCAAGGAAGATATTGAAGAGTGTTGGTGAAAGGAGGCAGCCTTGTCTTACTCCAACTGTGGTTTTGAACCATTCCTCAATGTTGTTGTTGAAGTACACCGCACTGGTGGCATCCTTGTATAGGTTCTGGATAACTTTGGTTATGTTTGTGTTAATGTTATATTTTTCCATTGTCGCCCATAGTGCCCCGTGCCATACTCGATCGAAAGCTTTCTTGAAATCAATAAAGACATGGAAAAGATTCTCTTGGTGTTGGAGATATTTTTCACAGAGTATTCTGAGGTTTAGGATTTGCTCTGTTGTGCTGGGGAACCACACCTGATCTATTGACCGTATTTTTCCCTTCTTCTGTCTTTTGCAATGGATGGAATCTCTTTCAGTGACAGGCACGCCCATTCTTAAATGTGTCTTCCCGTCGCTTTGTCTGTCTGCTTCTTCTTCTTTTTCCTGGTACTGTCCCCTGAAAGGTCTTTGTGAGCCCCTAGGAGTTTGGGATATGCCCATAGATATTTGTATAGACCTAGAGAAAGCGTAGACAAATCAATATATAGTTACATCTGCAAACCCCGCAAATAAATCCGCAAAGCAGAGAGACGGTTTCAACATTTTCTGGAAGGATATTTCTTTCTTTTTCTTCTTGAAACTGTCTGGTAGAGTTGAGCCTTTGGCTCTTGGAACTCTAGGCCAGAGAAAGTAAACAAGAGCTCCAGAGTGTATACTGTTCTGTCTGGCGGGTGGGTCAGACTCGTGGCAAGAGGCCGCATACACTAAGACCTCCGCCATTTTCCTTTTCTATACCAGGCTAACCGTGCGGGACACGCCATTTCTGTAACCTTTTGAGGAGCAGCGCCTGGATTGTGACAAGGTTATGGGAGTTTTTTACAACTCCGCGCAGTGCAATGAGGATGCTCTTGCACCCACCTTAGGCACCCCCATGGGAGTCTTATTTTGCTACCCTTTAGCCTAATCGTTTTCTCCTACGATCGTTTCCACTTGGGCGCCACGATAAAGCAGGGTAGCATGCCCGGGCTGGAAGAATATAAGAAGCCAACAGCTGAGGTCACATGCTGGACATCTGTAGTCACCAGGCACTGTTCCACTTTCACTATCAAGGATTGACCTCTTTAGTCCCACAAGAAGTCGCAAAGGGAAAAGATCGTCTCCCTCGGGACGTAAACTGCCGAGATAAAGAAGCCAGGAACTAGAAGCTAGCACAAACCAAACTCTTAACTGCCTCCATATAGTTCGTTCAATTGAAGCATCATTGCCTGTGATCGTTAACATCTAATGCACGAAATGCTGCTGAATAAACCAAGCGTGATCGTTACATGACTTTCTTCATGTAGAAAAAGAGATTTATGACAACATTGGAGTTCTGGTGAGTGTATACTAGTTACGTATGTGATTAATTGATCATCTAGTTTTCTCTAAACTGTTAGTAGCTAAAACTTAGATGAAATACTGAAATACCTAGATTTGATAGGAAAAACTCAGCTACGGCAAAACACA
>JADKLZ010019885.1:13579-43008 GCA_021533235.1 Biomphalaria straminea | reverse complement strand
CTAGAAAATCTAAATTCTAGATCTAGAAGAAATAGATCAAGATCTAGTATCTATAATTAATAATATTCTAGCTAGATTCTAACTGCTTTGACTTACAACTCTTTCTATAATATATGTGATTGACAAAATTTAAATACATTTAAATCTACTTTTACATTCTGCATTTCATAATCTTAATTATTTACAAGAATATGTAATGTTCAAGATACCTTTTGCTACATAAGTTTGTATTAATGTATAAAACCTACACATATTGCACACTTCCGACTTGAAAATACAATAAATGTCAAATTGTAGACATGTTTGTTTTTTTATTTCGGATTTTTTAAAAAGTACAACTTTGTTTACAAAAAAAATTTGTTCCGGATGTGCATTTTCTAAAAATAAATATATACTTTATATTAATTTTATTTTGCATTAACGAGGAATTGATCATTATATATGGCTCCATCATATCCAAAATCTAACGATGTTCTACTGAATAAAGAGATTAACCACAGGATAGCCAAGACAAAATTTAATTTTAAAAAATAGAAAGACACAAAGATAAAGGCACATTCCTTGTCCCATATAATAGGACAGATCTGTACAAATGCTCTTTCTTCCCTAGTGCCATTAGAGCATGGAATGGGTTGCCTGAGCTAGCCAGTAAAACTAGTGACTTGGCAGAATTTCAGTCATTGGTTAATATGCATGACTGAATGCATAACGCGTAGGACGTAATCATCTTTTTTTAAAGTAACGTCTGTATGATATAACACAAGCACCATGCCATGTATGCTTTATCAGCACCAGACGCCTTTGCTGGCTTGGCCACGTTCGTAGAATGCCAGAAGGTCGACTTCCACAAGACATTCTATATGACGATCTAACATCCGGCAGGAGATTCACTTTTACGGTACACCGATGTTTGCAAATGCGACATGAAGCTATTCTAAAAAGAAAAAAAAGACACTAAAACTTAAATACATCTGACCATTATAATACCTATAATACATGCATTTATTAAAGTTATAACTTATAAATTTATTTTACAATAAATATTTTTTTTTAAATTAACTCGTTTTTTTTTTCTGATTATTCTATCTTATGCTTATCTTATAAAATACAGACGTTACTTCCGAAAAGAAGATGATTACGTCCTACGCGTCATGCATTTAATCCATTGTAGAGATGTAAAAATGTCTAATCTGAGTCTGTATAACTTGAACTGTTCAGCAAGACAGGCTGCATGTTTCTGTACGCGTCAAATTACTAGAGAGTTCTTGATTACAGATAGTAGCAAATAATACAGCTCCACAAATAGAGTGAACAACCAACAGGCGTATGTAGTATAACTGTTTCATTCACAACAGGGGCAGTCTGGTCTCAGTCACTACAATATACTATGTTACCTCTATGAAATCCTAGCCTAAAACTATCGGTTTTAATCTAAGCTAGATGTGACAAAAATAAATTTCGCCCACTTAAGGTATCACTCGGTCTAGGCATTTAACTAATTTATTTTTGTTATCTTATTTTATTATCTCAGCTTAGCCCTTATGGCTATCTAAAGCTACTACCACCACCCCCTTTTTTCTCTAGGCATCCATGTGTTGAGGTACCTTCTTAAACTGACCCATGTCTAGCACATTCTTTGTCGACAAGAGTAAACACGCATCTAACCATCTTGACCTGGCATCCTGCCGCACCCCCCCCCCTTTCGGGGGACGGGTCAATTCAAATAGACCTTTTTTCAAATAGTCTCTGTCGCCCGACCATATTAGGATACAAAGGGAGATCATTCGATAAGGGCCCATCCCTATGTCCATACATGAAACGCGCGGCAAGGTCAAGCGATAATCTTCTCCTAGGCACGTCAGACAACCTAAACACCTGGGAAGCCACGCCTCCTTGCCCACGCGTGTAGAAGAGATATAATTTCCTATTTTCTTGTCATTCTCATTCTGAGGAGCTGAGAGAAAGGATATACTTTTCTGTTCTGAGCTTTACGAGCTTTCGCTTACTATATTCATTTAGTTTCTTTTCCTTACTTTGATTGATGGTAAGCTTGTGTAAAGTGTTTTAGTAACCTCTTACTTACTATGTGTATTTATATATTGGTGCATTTATTTAGTGCATTATATTTGTGTACATATTTGTGTAATTCTTATCTTGGATTATGTAAGTAGTCACTTTATGTATTATATTTTATTATCATGACTTGTACGACTAGATAGTCAAAGTCATCCACTTTATCTGGACTAGAATTTACAACAATTCTTGCCACTTGTATTTAGCTCTTTAGCTATCATTATTTATCGTTGATAAATCATCGCTCAGCACGAGTACCATTTCCATTATTGATAAATTCCTTGACCGGGAACTATTTATGTAACATGTATTATTACCAAGTATATATTTACACACATTCCGTGACAAGGAATGCCGTAACTATTTATATATTCTATTTATCGGCCTGTCGGCCAGATTATGTTGCTTAGGTAAACCCATGTAAACATTATCTTATTTGTCTCATCCTATCATTATCTTATCTCGGTTAATCGCCTTGATTCTAAATGGCGCACTGACCCTGCGCCCAGGATAGACTTGAATTATTTCCCCTTGTATTGAATTTTGACTTCAAGAGATCGTGTCCCTTGACCGGGCGCTGTCTCCATTCAAACGTGCTCTATTGTTCAGGCCACACGGCCAGATGTACACAATAGCCACCTGGTCACTGACCATCAGCCATCTGTTACTCCCTTTGTGGACTTCTCCACTATCACTAGTATTGTATTCTCCCCTGATCCTGATGAGATTCGATATATATGTGTGTTAGCCCCCTTTAGTATTTGTGAAACTAAGTTAAAGTTTCTTCACATCAAATATTATATATCTATGGGTTATCACCCTTGTGGGACTTCACTAGCATTATTATTATTGTCTCCCCTGATGAGATGTAATATTTAATTGATTAACTCCCCTTACTATTGTTAAACTAGATTATGGTTTCTATTTAATCATTCTGAAGATGTCCTTCACGAAAAGGCGTCTACCTCCCAGTGTCATTATTGTGGCTAAGTCGATCTACGAATCTCGTTGCAGCTTTTATTACAGGCTACTTCTACTAGAAGGCCTAACTTCGTAACGCTGTTACCAGTATGCTGACACCAGATCTGAAGATACCAGCCTTACTTACTACCCAAAAGAGTCCGACCAACAACCGCTTGCCAGAAGACCCGTCCCTGCAGCTACGTATAGTTGGACTGTCCCGTGCGCTAGGATCGATCACGCCAGCCTACCCACAGACAACTCAGCATCAGCCACACCAGTCTCGTCAGAGCAGCATAGGACTTAAAGCTAAGCAACCAGCCTAATGACACTCAGACCAATTGGTTCTCATATCTTATGATGATAGTCCCATTTTATGTAAATTGTTAGGCCCCATCCTAACTCTGTGCAGCATTTTACCTTTTACTTATTTTCATTCTTATTATTAAACTGTACATATATTTACTTAAACTGTATTTGTTGCCTGCATTTATAACGCTGTGCCTGTTAGTTTATGTGCAAGTCAAGGTCCTCAAATTATCTAAACCCCATAGACACCTAACGGCCACCATCTTTGACCTACTTGTCACACTAGAGTCTTGCTTTGGATTTTATGTCGTCATAATTGCTTTCACTATCAGTCACCTAATGTCTGTCTCTTCAATTCCTTGGTTTTCCTGGCTAGCTCAGGCAACCCTTTCCATGCTCTAATAGCACTAGGGTATAAGGAGCTTTTGTACAAGATCGATTCAATTGTTTTTAAGTAAAAACCGTAAATCATCAAGATCAACAAGGTCTAATCTGTTTCATTTATTTGTGAAGAGGCTCATAACGGCACTGAATCCACGTTCTACCAAGTCAAAAGACCAAAAGAAGTCAACAGTTTTTGCACAATAACCCGAAATGCTTGATTCACAAGTGTTGTGTGTGTGTGAGAGAGAGAGAGAGAGAGAGAGAGAGAGAGTGTAATCACTATATATGAATTCATTGTTGGAACATTGGTTTAACTGTCGCATGAGTGAACATTTAAATAAGTTGTTCCTGTATTAGTATGGATTCTGTGATTTGTATCTGAGTGTGGACTAAAAAAACTTTTCAGGTAAATGAACTTGAAAATGGCTCGTAGAAATTTGACAGTTGCTGTATACAGGCATGCAAACAATTACTCTGTCGTTGCCCACATTGGTAAAACTAAAATTTGACTCGTGTAAGTTTTCAAAATATAAGACAAAAATTATTTTTGGTTACAGAACTGTAAACTATTTATTTTAAACAGACTCTACGTCATGGGTAGTCCAGAATGTAGGTCTTATTATTGAAGAGTTTCTTTATTTTTAAATCTAACATTTATTACAAATAAAAGAAAGAATAATCGCTCTATAAGTTGTATAAAGGATAGTATTGTCCTTTTTTCATTTTAAGTAATTTAAATATTTTTTTTTGTTTTCATTTAATCTGTTTTATTATTTCTACTACTCGATATTTTATGATTTCAAGTGTTTAAATAAAGATACCAAATACCCATTCATATCCTGCTTTGCATTTTTTGTTTGTCTGGTCCATAGCCTCCGCTTATACAGATAAGTGTATTGACATTTTTTCTGATGAAAGTAATAAATAATAAGACTTGCCTACTGGCTCTTCAATCAAGCTTGTCGATTGGCTGGATGATTTACTTAAAAATAGATAACTACTGATACCGAGAAATCAGAAGTACATATATAAGCAATAAAAAAGTGGTCATCCATTTGGACTATAGCGTAAAATAAGGGACTGTTTCTCTCATTTACACAGAAGACTGCGCTCATTATATAACTAGTAATAATAATAATAATGATTATAACAATAATAAAAAGTGTTACTATTTATCCGTAATGCACCAGCACCTTAAACACAAATGGGATTAAATTCTACGTTGAAATGTGTTTTAAAAGAATGGAATCTTTCCGAAATGTCATGTTATATAACTCAACAAAATGACAAAATGGAGATTGTCACTAATTAAAGATTTCAATATGTTTTCATCCAATCAAGGTATGTTTTAAGAAAGTCAGGTAAGATAAGAAAAACCAATACCTAAAACTCAATTTATTTGTCTTATAATAATAATAATAATACCTAACAGATACCTTCAAGGCTCTTGGCATTACTAGGAACATTCTCGTAGCCTGTCAGAGGGCGGTACTGCTGCAGACCTGCCACATCACCAGAAAATTCCTCAGTGGAAACTGATAAAGGGACTACGATGAATTTTGTCTACTTTTAACGAAACTCGACCCTGGCTGTGCCAGAGAATTAACACTCGTTCTTTTCCAACATAATAATAATAATAATAATGGCTTTGACACATAAATGATCAATTAGGAAACTCCGCCTGAGGCCGATATTACTGTAGACCTGCAACATTACCAGAAAATACAAGTTATTGGGAATTTCCATGATAAATCAGATACTGTCAAAGACCGTCAATTGAACTTACAATTTGGCAACTAAATAAAAGTCACAAATACAAGAGTCAGCAGTGCCATAGACTATATATATATAGTCTATGGCAGTGCTGAAAATGTGCAAATTACTTTCTTTATTTTGTAAACCGGACATGCTAACAAGCAGAATAAAAATTCTTTTAACTCTTTAATTCTGTTTTTCTTACCTATGATTCGATGAATTTAATAATTTCACTAATTTGTAGTTCACTTCTCTTTTATGATTAAACTTCTATAACTTTGTAACAAGAAACGTTTTAATTGGTATATAATTAAATGGGAATGAATACTTTTGTATACATTACGCAAATTAATGTTTATTATACCAGAAAATAATTTAAAGTGGTATAACAAACAGCGATCGGACCCCATGATTACCTGCTAACTACTGTGAAAAAACGCAAGCTCAAAATGTATGGCCATATAATGAGATCTTTGGGGCTCGCAAAGACCTTCCTCCAGGGAACAGTACCAGGAAAAAGAAGAAGAAGCAGACAGAGAAAGCGATGGGAAGACAACATTAAAGAATGGACGGGCCTACCACTGAAAGAAGTTCTAATCAGGGCAAAGGATAGAGAGGAATGGAGAAAGACGGTCTTCAGGCCTTGCTTGTTGCCCCAACTGTCCACCAGACTAAGAGATAGGTAACAGGTAACAACAAACTTCGATATTATCAATCGGGAGAAAAAGAGTAAATACAAATAAGAATAGGAAGCTTACAGTAAGCATAGTTGTATCAATTAGTTTGAAAAATTATTGTAATCTAGTTATATTTGTAATAGATTAAGACAAACATTAAAGAAACATTTTTAACAATTAAATAAATTGGGGAACGGCGTCTTGAATTCGAACTCGTGTGCTAATGCCCTCTCAGAATTCTCAATCCAACAAGCTAACCACTCTGCTAGTGAAGAGTTTACAATTGTATTTTTTTTTTTTGTTTCTATAGCCTCGTCTTATTCCATGTACACTAAGATTCAGAAGACAGTCTATAAAAGGACTCATTCAGCTCATATAACCATTTCAGTATATTACAAGTCTTTCCCTCGCCGGGAGTACATTTTGAAATAATTAATTACCATTAGTTTTTTAACTATTTGGATTTTTTCATGATTTATGTTTGGTTTGCTAAAAAAATAATTGTGCAAAATTTCAGCTTGATCCTAGAGTGGATGTCGGAGATATTACGTGAACAAAATTTTTGAACAGACAGATAGACAAAAGTTTGTTCACATAGGATTTGTTACAAGATTGCTATGTATACATTTTTATGTCACGCATGAGGCTCTTTAATATCACCATAATATGTTAAAATCACAAAATTGCATTTTTTGTGTTACAGATTCTCCAGAACTAAAATAACACTGACTTTTGCGATGCCTCGTAATACACAGATAGCAATCTGTTTCTTAGGAGTAATCCATTTCTTCGTGTTATCACTGACATCCTATCTTGCTATCAAAAGTTCCCCTTTCGTACGAATCGTATCAGATGGTGTCCCGACAGACATTCAAAGTGATGGGACTCAAAATCCAACTACATTTAATCCGATTCTCTGGGGTAAGCTAAAGCGGATCTCCCATGAGCTGAATGTCTCGGGAGTGGCGACGGACGGGGCGCTTATTTCTGACGACGCCACAATGTCATTCGTGTACTTCATGCACAACCCAAGGCTATGTCAGGGCGTTGACGTCGTCGACTTCATTATCATCGTACACAGCGCCCCGGCCAACCTCGAAAGGCGGAAGCGTATACGGGACAGCTTCGCCAAAGAGTCACTGTTTCTGCCTTTCCACGTTCGTGTCGCCTTTCTCCTAGGTCGGACCACGAATCAAACTCTGGATGATCTAGTACGCAAAGAGCACCTCGTGAACAACGACTCCGTCGCTGGAGATTTCATCGACAGCTACCACAACCTGACCTTTAAGGGGGTCATGGGGTACCGTTGGGTCAGCGAGCACTGCCGGAACTCAAAGTTCGTGCTAAAAATAGACGACGACGTCATCATTAACACGTACGCGCTGCTCCAGTCATTCTACAAGCACATGAGCCGAAAGAGATCCATCTTCTGCAACGTCTGGCAAGCCAACACCATGGGCATTATGCGCCAAGGCAAGTGGCAGGTGTCGGACCACATCTTCAGGAACCACCACACCTTCCCCTATTCCTACTGCAGCGGTTTTGTTGTCATCCTAACCACGGACTTGATGGCGCCATTGTCCCAGGCGGCCCGACTCACTCCGTTCTTCTGGATCGACGACGTGTACCTGTTCGGAATGCTGCCCTACGTTGTAGGCGGAGTGACGTTTCACCACTACCGCCTTGACCAATTCGTCAGCCTTGAAGAACAGGTTTTGATGCGCTGTTTAAACACTTCACTTATTGAGTGCTCTGTTTTCGCATCTGTCGTAAGTGACAATTCTTTCTGGTTCATCTGGGATATGATATTACAAAAATACAACAGCTTGCCTTGGAGTAAAGAAACTGAGCTCGTTGTATGAGGGCGATAAATGTAGATATATATATATATATATATATTTTTTTTTAAATTAGATTTGAATTGTTTCGTTTGTTAAAATAAATGTTTATATATATATATAATAATTTTGTCAAGCTAGATAAAGCATCACATCCAGTTAAATTGCTATAGCAGGTAAAGATAGGGTAAGGTGTTGGTCAGCAAAAATGTCCAGAAGATCTTGAACACTTTCTTAGAACAAGCAAAATATTTAAAAAAAAACTTTAATTAAAAACAAATCTTACATAATAATAATAATAATATAAGCATATTTCTTAATACTGTAAGAATTATTGCCCTTTTCCTATAACAAAAACATAAATTGGTTTCCACTAATTAATTATTTTTTTTTATTGTTCATTGATCCTTTTTTTTTTTTGTTAGAATGCGAAATAAGAGACTCAGCACAATATATGCACCAGACAGACAGACAGACAGGTAAAGTGAATTAATATACCTGTTACCTGTTACCTATCCCATAGTCTGGTGGACCGTTGGGGCACCAAGCAAGCCTTGTGGACCATCTTTCTCCATTCCTCTCTATCCTTTGCCCTGATTGTAAAAATACGGTGGTCAGGACTAAAACATTACGCCGAAGAAAGTTCAAAGAAATGGTCAACGCTGTGGACGTTTGTTACTTGTAGCACCGAACTGCTGGTAGACAACTAAATTAATGTGGGCATATTGTTACAACTCTACAGTGGTGGACTGAATGTGTGTATGTGTGAGACCCACTGACACGCACAGACGAAGGCGGGTCACAGGTCAACGGCTGTCCCTAGTGTGACCTGTGCTCTGCGCATGACCCGAGCTTTAACGGACGAAGGCTATGTGTTATCTTTGTGTTACAGTGAGAGGAGTCCAGAGAGAGAGAGACAGAAGAACTGTGTGTTAGAATAAGTTTTCGAAAATGTAGCATGTACGCGTTTTTAGAGACTGTTGTTTTAGTTAGGTAGTTCCATTGTTTTTAAGCATTTGAAGTTAGTGTAGACAATTGTGTGAACTGGCTGTGGTGTTGTATTTGTTATTAAACCGCCACTGTGTTTTTGAAGCTCTTGTCGTTAAGTTCTTGAGTTAGATGTGTTGTGTTGTTGTTAAGCAGTGTGAGCAGAAGGCCTGAGAAGTGAAGTTCGTTACAATATTATATTTTAATTTGTATAACTTTAAATACACGGAATAACTTCTTATCTTATACAATACAGACGTTACTTCAAAAAAAAAAAAAAAAAGATGATCACGTCCTACGCGTCATGCATTGAGTCATGCATATTAAATTAACCAATGACTTAAATTCTGCCAAGTCACTGGTTTTTCCTGGCTAGATAAGGCAATCCATTCCATGCTCTAATAGCTGCTAGGGTAGAAGCAGCTTTTGTACAAATTTGTCTTAGCATATGTGAGCAAAATAAATATAACTTTTCCTACAGATCTAAACATAACAACACTTTAAATGTTGTAGAGTAGACCTACGTAATTATATAAAATCGTATTTTAAACAAAATCGAACTCACTACAACATGAAAAAAAGTATTTTCACTCTGGCGTTCTGGAGTGCTTTGTCCTACCTAAAACAGCTGACTGCAGTGCCGCTTACATTGTATCATCCAAAAGCAATCGCTAACCTCTTCCCACCGTCACCATAGAAACACACACACACACACAATCCAAAACAATTTATTTCACGTTTTTAGTGGCCCCCGTAAGAGAAAAGCCGCTATTAGGTTTGTGCAAAATGTCCGTCTGTCCGTCTGTCACACCAAGATCTAAAAAAAAATTAGAAGAGAAATGAAAAATATTATTTCACCATGCCATGCGGCTTGCAAAGTAAAGATGCAACTGCTACTTCTTGTTTTCTAAAAGCAAACCGTTTAGTTAATTATATTAATTACGCAAGCGATTTTTTTCATAAAAATAAACTAATCTAAAACAATATATAAATGTAAGAGAGAAAATACTACAATATGTTAACGAAGAAAGACATTTTTTTTTAAATTTCAGTATCAGTAACTCAAATATATTTATAAAATGTACAAGACATATTCACAACAGATATAAATATTAGTGAACTGTCTTTATTTCTGATCAACTACCTGTTAAAATTCAAAGAAAACTTTTATTGTTGTTTATGTAGGATAAGAATGTACATTGTATGTAAATCTCACACACTTTTTTTTAAATGGATTTTTAATGAAGAGAATAAAATGTTTAAATAGTCAGATCACATTAATTTCATGTAGGGACTTCATCAAAATAGAAAACTTTATAACTTTAACAAAAAGAAATGTAGACTGTACAGCGTTAAGTATTTGAAATTGAACTTCATTACTTCCTTGTCAAACAAGAGAGTGTTAATGTGCCATTTTTATGATGCAGTGCTCCTATTTCTTCTCTGTGGTTCTCATAGAGCTCATTAATTATAATGATCTTAATTTTTAAATTATTTTTTCTCCATTGGGCCATTCAATATGGATTCCAGCTCCTTCGTTTGTGGTGGCTTTCTGAGAACAATCATTGAAAACTCTGCTATGACAATGGTATTGTAGAAGAGTTCACTAAATTCTTGATCTCCGTTGGAATATAACTAAATATTTCTTTCTTCTAATGTAAGTCTTTGCAAACGACATATTTCTGCAAACAACATATTTCTCTATACAGCTGGCCGAGTCAACCTTGTCTGCTAATGATGTATTTACTTTTTTTATTCAAATTATTATGGCTCAAGAAATCCACGAAAAACCTCTTTGTGAAACTTTTTACTAAAACAACAAATCTCAATATGAAAAATAATCTCCGTAGCAATGGAAGTCGAGCTTGCAAACCTTTAAAAAAAAAAACTTTCCAATGTATTTAGTGATAGTAAAAGATACTTATTAACTGTTACATAATGGGTTTAAATTTCAATTTTGTTAATAAATTTATTGTAAGTGACAATACATAAAATTTAACTTAAAATGTAGGTTTAAATTACTTTTTCACTCCTCCTGTCACTGGTTGGAAATTATATAAACAAAATGTGTAATTTGAAATTGATGAATTTTCAAAAATTCAATATAACTTAAACAAGGGGTCCACGGAAAATCTAAAACATGTCAAGGGGTCCACGAGACAAAAAAGTTTGGGAACCACTGGGTTAAATGATTAAATGAAATGCTTTTACAACTCGGTGCACCAGTATCTATGAACCCTCGATAGCTCTCAAGACTTACTAGACGTAAAGTGTAGATTTTAATTTGCAAATGTCTAGATCAATATTGTAAAAAAATTGTTTTAATTGTTAAAAAATACTAAAACTAATCTATTATTTTTAAATTTAATGTTACACTCAGTCTATTGATAAATTATCTGAGCTTTTTTTTTAATATAAATCTTATCTAAATTACACCTTAATTATTCCAAATGTATAATTTATATAGTGAGAATCTAGATATTGGAGATATAGGCTTAAGAGCGCTTAATCAGAAGTTTAGTTTAGGAAGATCTACATCCTCATTCTAGTTCCCTTTAAATGAAAATACCTGTTCTGGGACACCGAGCAGACGTAGCCGAAGTAAAAGCTCAATAACCGTTCTTTTCTTCTTTTTTTTTTCCATTACATATCAATGCCAAAAAGGTTATTTAAAATCGCTCGTCTGACACATTGTACATTCCCGGTAGATGTCATGCCCTAATGTGTAATATATCTCTTTGTCAATAATAGACTATTAGTTTGTTATTAACAATAGACAAGAGAACCCAATCATGCTACAGGGAGAAAAGATCCTTGATACAGACCACTTCACCTATCTCGGAAGCAGAGTTAGCAAAGATGGTGGAGCTGATGATGATGTACTAATTCGAATAAATAAAGCTAGGTTTGCCTTCTCAACTCTTCAAACAATCTGGCGCTCCAAGGCAGCATCTCTACATAACAAGATAAGAATCTATAATACTAACGTTAAGTCTGTTCTCCTTTACGGTTAAGAAACTTGGAGAGTCACTAAAAGAAATATGGAAAAGCTCCAAACTTTTGATAACAGATGCCTACGCCGGATATTAGGAATTAGGTGGCCAGAAAAGATAACAACTACCGATTTGTGGAAAAAAACAAGACAAAAGCCCATAGCACAAGACATTACCAAACGAAAATGGAGCTGGATAGGACAAACCCTGCCAAAACCAGCTACCAATGTTGCAAGGCAGGCACTTGACTGGAATCCACAAGGAAAGAGGAAAGTGGGCAGACCCAAGCAAACCTGGAAGAGGTCAGTCATCAGTGAAGCTGAGGGTACTGGAATGACATGGGAGCAGATGAAGAAAGCTGCTCAGAACCGAGTTCAATGGAGAGGTGTGGTTGCGGCCCTATGCTCCCCTGGGAGTACACAGGATTAAGTCAAGTAAGTCAAGTCAGTTTGTTATTAAGTTAAAAGCAATGCCTAGTCGTGCCGTAAGCGTGCTCCACGGTCCTGAGTTCATACCCTGCTCGCTGCCACTCCCCGTCGTCTATCGGGAGGTTCGGAAAAGGAAGTAATTTATCTTGAAATTTGCAGGAACGCACGAAATATGTAAAACATTTTACAGATAAAAAAAAACATTTTTACAACTGCAAATGAATCTTTGAAACATTATCACTTTTGACAATCAAAACAAAATCACATCTTGAAGATCCATTACGAATAGACGGATCCAACAGGGATCCGACGGGTGTCGCCTCTGAATTTGTGTGTTAACATAATCTCTTTTTGTAATCTTGTTTAAGATAAGTTTATAGCTCTGATTGATAGAAATCTTGGTAAGAATTTATATCGCATTGCCATAACAATAAAACATTTTATAATACCAAGCTGTCACGAGTCAGTGGTTGAAAACAGGGCCGGCCTTAAGTCATTGGAGGCCCTAGGCAAGTTGAATTCGGTAGCAAAGTAAAAAATTCTAGATTTAAACATTTGTCAATATACATTGAATCTTAGTGGAGACTTAGAGCTAGGCTAGTTGACGTATAACCCTGGTGCCCTGGTATATTTGAGATTCGTTACAAGTTTAGTTACATCTCTAGTCCTCAGCAAGGCCCCCATCAATCAGAGGCCCTAGGTGGTTATCTGATTTGCCTATGCTAAAGGACGGCCTTGTTCTATAGAATATTAAATATATGTATCTTTAGCTGTAGTTGAAGCCTATTAGAAGGTGCGAATATACCAAAGACTTTTTGCAAATGTAGTTAAGTTCATATCCTTATCCCGGGAATCGAACTTATGTATCTGCGAATAATATCCCCGCCCTAATCAGCAATACCATAGCAGCAGAAGATAAACCCTGCCCAACTTATTGTTTACTTTTGAAAAAAAAAAAGGCTGCTGTAAAGATATACAACACAACACACTTTGTTGTCTCCATATGTTGCATGTAAGTAATCTCCCTTATCTGGAGAAACAGATACATTATTGGTATGTTCTAAATTCAGAGGTTTTCTGCTTATTTATTTCGGAAAGATGGCGTAGAGACACAGTTTCATGAACAGAACGAAAGGACTTAGTAAAAATAAACCCTATACACTTAAGCGAGCAATTCTTATATCTATCTATCTATCTATCTATATATCTATATATTATTGCGAAAACGGCTCTAACGATTTTCTTTAAAATTTCAAGGTATATGAGAAAAAACTCATTGGTCACATCGGGAAAGCACGAGCTCGACCGTTATATCGGTTTGAAAATGCCTCATTACCGAAAAAATAATTATGACTGAAATTTTTCCATAACGCAAACGGGAAAAACGCTGCTTACGTCACTATGCTTACCGCAGTGCACTAAAATATTTCTTTGCAAACAAGAACGAGTATTAAAGAATCAATAGACCTTTGCGCACCGCGAACCATCTTATTGTAGATTGATTTATTATAGAACTATGAAAGAGAAGTAATGAAATAAAAAGCTCTAAGGTTAGGACATGGAGACGGAAGGCCCAGGAAAAATCTGAATAGAGAGATGTGTAAAAGTAGGCCATATCCCTCCAAGGGGTGTAGCACCCCTGGGATGGATGGATGGCGAAAGCCGGTATGAACTTCTTATAGTCCGACAGTCAGGCTTTGCAGAGCGGTTTTCCCGTATGGGGGACGAACATATTGTTCGGCGTAACAGAATTGCCCCACGGAAACGTTTCTTTAGAAAACTAATGCAATGATTTAAGTCTTAAGAAAAAATTTGCCATTTTACTTTGTCACAAAGCGCCAGTTTTACCCTAAAACATAGAAATTTGCGTCACTTAATGTTTCGTACTAAAGCCATAATGAATATACTAATTCCATACTTGTCCAAACGTAACCATCTGAGAAGTTACACTGCAAAGACTTTTTTCCAAGCCAATAATAGTAGGCCTACAGTGGTTCTACTCAAAAGATGGATTGTAGCTTGCCTAGACTGTATAAGGACTTCTTTATAGTTAATCGCCATGTACAATTACATTTAGAACCAACAGAACACTAAAGCAGCTCTTCAGATTAGTTGTCTTTATCCGATCGTTCATTTTCGTAATTATAAAAATTCTCCCAAAATGACTTCGGGTATATAACCTTCCTAGTATGTGTGGGAATAAGGATAATAAGTGAAAATTAAGAATATGTATCAGGACAAAAATCCACTTTGAATTGTATTAATTCTTTACTTAGTACATATTGCAATAAAATTAACTTTACTTTACAAACCTTGTCTAGGATGAAGAAACAAAACCCGAACTACTGGTCCGAATAGCAGCCCTTTCTAAATATAGTTAATATGGAAAGATAAAGGCTTAGCCCTCGGCACCTAAATCAGACTGATGCGCTCCCTGGTCATGGCCACATTTCTATATGCTTGTGAGTCTTGGACGCTGACTGCAGAGCTAGAGAGGAGGATCCTAGCAATGGAATTGAGATGCTACAGAAGAATCCTAGGCGTCACATTTAAAGACCGCATCACAAATCAAGAGATAAGAGACAGGGCTACTGCAGCGATCGGACCCCATGATAACCTGCTAACTACTGTGAAGAAACGAAAGCTTAAAATGTATGGCCATATAACAAGAACTTCGGGACTCGCAAAGACCTTCCTCCAGGGAACAGTACCAGGAAAAAGAAGAAGAGGCACATAGAGAAGCGGTGGGAAGACAACATTAAAGAATGGACAGGCCTACCATTAAAAGAGGTTCTAAACAGGGCAAAGGATAGAGAGGAATGGAGAAAGAGGGTCTACAAGTCTTGATTGGTGCCCCAACGGTCCACCAGACTAAGTTTAGTTTTAGTTTTAGTTTTAGGCACATCGGCACAGTATAGGCCATGTCGTGCCCGTAGTCCCTTAAGGACTACTCTCCCTCTATAAAAAGTCAGAGTTCATATAATTAACTCATTAAAATTAAGGTTTATTTACAGTTAAAATAGCATAGGTAAAAATTTGGATATTTTATACAAATCTAGTGTAAATAATATGTGTATACAGACTCACGAATCAGATCCTCGAAGACAACCCCACCTCCCGGATAAAGCCCAGTACCTTCCCAGGGTCGACAGTGTCAAACAGTATTTTTAAGTCAGTGGATATAAGAAACTTCTCCCTGACATCCTGGTATCTGGGGCAGTCAATGAGGATATGCTCCAATGTGAGGCGAGAATCACAACGCTCACAAAGTGGTGGCCCCTCTCTCTTCAGCACGAAAGAGTGTGTGATGTAGGTGTGGCCAATCCTCAGTCTAGACATGGTCGTGCTGCCACGCCTTGTCAGACCCTTAGATATGGGCCGCCACCGGACATCCGCCACGATCTGCCTGAGTTTGTTGTGATTCTCAGCCTCCCATCGGTCCTGCCACTCTTGATAGATGGCAGTGGCAATACTTTGTCTCAGGTCCGAGTAGGGAATTTGGGTTCCTGACACTGTTTGGTTTAGGGCTTTCTTTGCTTCTCTGTCTGCGGCTTCGTTTCCCTCTATGCCTACATGGGAGGGGACCCAGATGAAGGTGACATCCCTATGGCTGGCTGCTATTTGGTCCAACAGCTTTAGACACTTGTATACCAATGGAATGTCAGTCTTCATCCGCCCCAAAGCTTGCAATGCAGATTTGGAGTCGGAGCAGATTATAAATTTCCTCCTTTCTGATGCTTTAACGGCCATAAGTACAAGCGACAGTGCATGTAATTCGGCCGTAAAGATGGAGCATCCATCAGGGAGTCTACGGGAGATTGTTTTGCTCCGAAAGGAGCAGGCACACGCGACCTTTCCATCCATTTTGGATCCGTCAGTGTAGATGGTGCCACAATCTCCGTAGCTCTCCTGCAGTTCCCTAAAGTGGACTTGCAATAGGGTTGGGTCTGTGTTTTGTTTTGGAAAATTAAGGAGGGACAAATTTAATTTGGGTCTACTAGTTAGCCAAGGAGGGGTTTGTGGGGTTTGTATTTTAGAAATTTGGTCAATGGATGGGGTTAAATTTTGGATGGATTCTCTCATTCGAAGGCCTAACGGCTGTATGACGTTAGGCCTTCGAATGTATAGTTCAACATTTATGGGATTGAATACGGGGTCAAAAGCAGGGTTCGTGGGGTTAGATTTTAGTTTTACTATGTACTGCATTGCAAGCTTTTTCATCCTTATGTCCATGGGGAGCTCTCCAGCCTCCACATGTAGACTCGGAATTGGTGACGTGCGGAACGCGCCGAGACAGAGACGCAGGGCAGCATTTTGGATTGGTTCTAGTATCTTTAGGTAAGACTTCCTTGCTGCTCCATATATCATAGATCCATAATCCAACTTGGATCGGATTAGACTTCGATACAGCAGCAGCAAGGTGTCTCTGTCAGCCCCCCAGTCCGTATGGCTGAGTACTCTAAGTATGTTTAATGACTTTTGACATTTTTTCCTAAGTTCTTTAATGTGCGGGAGAAAATTAAATTTGGAGTCAAGGGTGAGGCCTAAAAATTTTGTAGTTTTTACAACGGGGATTCTTTTTTTGTTTATAAATAATTCAGGATCTGGGTGAAGCCCCCTTAAATTACAAAAATGCATACTAACTGTTTTGGAGTCCGAAAATTTAAAACCATTATCATTTGCCCAATTTCGAATTTTGTTTAGATTTAACTGTAATTTTCTTTCTAAGGTGTTCATATTTTTCCCATAAGTAAAAATGACAAAGTCATCAACATACAGAGAGCACTCTATGCCAGGGGATAGAGCATTAATGATGCTGTTAATTTTAATGTTGAACAGGGTGACTGACAGGATGCTGCCCTGGGGTACGCCCATTTCCTGTTCAAAAGTGTCAGAGGTGGAGGTGCCCACTCGGACCTGAAATTTTCGGTCCTTCAGGAATTCCCCTACAAAACGGGGGAGGTGTCCCTTAAGCCCCATAAGCTCCAGGTCACGTAGAATGCCATGTTTCCAGGTCGTGTCATAGGCCTTTTCAATGTCGAAGAATACAGCCACAAGATGTTCTCGTCTGAGTAGGGCATTTCTGATGTAGGCTTCCAGCCTTACCAGGTGGTCGGTTGTTGTCCGCCCTTGCCGGAATCCACACTGGTATTTGGAGATCAAGTTGTTCCTCTCAAGATACCAGACCAGCCTACTGTTAATCATTCTTTCCATGGTTTTGCAGATGCAGCTTGTTAGTGCTATTGGTCGATAGTTAGCTGGGTCAGAGCCGTCTCTTCCCGGTTTAGGTATCGGTATAACTGTGGCTTTCCTCCAGCTGTTTGGGAAAGCGCCTGTTTGCCACACACAGTTATAGACCCCTAGCAGGACTGCCAATGAGGGTTCGGGAAGGTGCTTGAGGAACTGGTAATGGATTTCATCTTCTCCAGGCGCTGTGTCATGTGACTTGTCCAGCGAGTCCCTCAGTTCCTCAAGCGAGAACGGTTTGTTGTAGTCTTCATTGTTCTCTGACCTGAAGTCAATGGGATGTCTTTCCTCCCTGGTTTTGACTTTTTGGAACTCTGGCGTGTAGTGTGCAGTGGATGATTTTTCTGCTATTGAGGATGCAAGGCAGTCAGCTATTTCTCTGGGGGACGTGACAGTTCGTCCTTGGTTTTTCAAATGCCCTATTGCATTTGATTCTTTCCCTTTGATTCGCCTTACTGCCTTCCAGACCGCTCTAGCAGAAGTTTTGGCATCCAGACTGCCGACAAAGCTTCTCCAGGAATTCCTTTTGGCTGACCGTACAGTTTGTCTAGCCTTTGCTCTAGCTATCTTAAATAGCTTTAGGTTTTCCTGGGAAGGATTCTTTATGAATGCAGCCAGTCGTTTTTTCCTATCGCCAATAGCACTTTTACAAGCTGTATCAAACCATGGTTTGCTGGGCCGTTTTGGATTTGCGGAGGTTAGGGGGACAACTTTCCTGGCAATGTCGAGTAGCTTGGAAGCGAAAATATCAGCTGGGTTCTGCTCATCGAGGATACTTTCTGTGATATCCTCTGAGCATCTTTTTTGGAATTGCTCCCAATCGGCCTTGTTCAATTTCCACCGCTGAGGTCGTCCCACTGAGGGGAGATTGTTAGTAATGATAATTGGGAAGTGGTCACTTCCCCGTAGGTCATTACTAACTGACCATTTGAAGTCGTCCAGAAGTCCGGGGACGCAAACGGTGAGGTCAATGCATGTGAGGGATCCAGTTCCTGGGTGCAAGTAGGTCGGTGATGCATCATTGAGTATGCATAAATCATGTTGGAGGAAAATATCCTCCAGCATACGACCTCTTGTGTCAGTACTGTTGGATCCCCACATTGTGATATGGGCATTGAAATCCCCAAGGATAATATATGGCCGAGGGAGCTGCCTCAACAGGTCCTCCATGTCTGCTGGGTTCAATGGAGCGCCTGGTGGTAGATACAGGCTGCAGCAAGTGATAACCTTGTGTAATGTTATCCTGGCTGCTACGGCCTGTAGTGTGGTCTGTAGTTCTACCCTCTCATGGGGGACGTTGTCCTTCACAAGGATACAGACTCCACCTGATGCTCTTTCTGCATCCTCAACATTCCTGCTGTGAGCAATGTAGCTTCGGAAACTGATGCTATCTTTCAGAAATGTTTCCTGTAAGCAGACAGCTACAGGAGCCTCAGAGTCCATCAGTAGCTGCATTTCTTCGTAATTGGCCTTGAGGCCTCTACAGTTCCACTGTACAATTCTGGAATCCATGGCTTATTCTAGATGACCTACTTGGAGCTATTAGGCTTTGGGAGGCCCCCGGAGGGGGTTCCCTTTATTCCTGAGACTTTTTTGGACTTCTGCTTGGTTGGAGAGGAGGACACCCCTCTCCTGGGGGGAGTCCTTCTCTCTGGAGAGGAGAGATCCCTCTGGTTAGAGCGGAGGCTACATCCTCCTCCCTCACCTCGGGTTTCCTCTCCATTTTGAGTTCTCCCCTTAGGGAGTTTGTCAACCTCTGATTCAGTAGAGGTTGGGGTGTCTGACTGGGTTCTCTGAGGAGAACCTGTATCAGTCATGGTGACTCCGGGTTCTCCCGGAGTGTTGGTTTGGACATGCTGTTCGGTCTCCATGCTCTCATCAGTGAGCACAGAGAATCGGTTTTTTAGCATGACCACGGGGCTTTCTGTTTTTTTCGGAGGAAAGTTCTTGGGCGGAGTTTTCTTCTGAGTTGGAGGAGGAGGAGGGGGTGGGGTCAATGTGTCCGTCTGTGTGGCTATGGATCTTCCTGTCTTAGTCGCAGCCTGGGCGTACGTCTTTGTCAAGCCGAATTGGCCCTTGGGTAGGGCCGATACGGCTGATTTCGCCTGGCTGAAGGTGCATCCATTTCTTGCCTTGTACTCCTGCACGGCAACCTCCTGTTTCCACACAGGGCAGTCCTTGGAGTAGGCTGAGTGGCCAGCGTGACAGTTCGGGCATTTGAACTGGGCTGTGCAGCCCTTGTCCTCATGACCCTCTCCGGCACATCTAGCACACACAGTGTTCCTCTTGCAGACTGCCGCGCCGTGTCCATAACCCTGGCACTTGAAGCACCTCATAGGGTTAGGAATGTAGGGCCTCACTGGAACTCGTAGGTATCCTGCCTTCACGTACTCTGGCGGTGTCCTAGTTCCGAATGTGAGGATAATAGTGGCGGTCTTGACCTCCTCACCATCCCTGCGCCTTGTAATGCGCCGGGCATGGGTGACTCCTTCAATACCCTCCACTATTTCCTTCTCGGAACATTCCAGCAGGTCCCTAGAGCTGATTACACCTCTGCTGGTGTTCAGACTCTTGTGTGGCATGACTTCCACTTGGAGCTCACAGAGTCTTCTGCATTTCAAAAGCCCATCGGAGTGTACCTTGCTATCTACTTCTACTAGTAGTTCCATTGTTCTGTGTAGCTTTGATACACCCTTGGGCTCTCCCACTACCGACTTGAGTCCCTTGTATATAAAGAAAGGGCTCAGTTTTGTCAGGCTTTTCCCCTCCTCTGTGCACCTGACCACCAGAAATGATGGCCAGGAAGACAGCTTTTTGTGGCCTCCTCCTTCTTACCCTCAACACGACGTCTCTTGCCCAGACATAGGTCTGAGGCAAGTAATTTTTGTTTGTTTTTTATGTCCATGAAAAAGTTAAGTAGTTCGGCACCTGTGCTCCCCACCCGCCATCGAGTCCAACAAGGGAACGGGCCACTCGGATGTCCAGAATGAGCCCGCCAGGGCTACACAAGTGCTATACTCAGTCAGCTGCTGCATCGGACATGTGTCCGATGCAGTAGCTGGCTAATTGACCCTCTAGCCACCGCCCTCCAGCATAGGTCGAGGACCTATGCTGGTAGCTCGGCATGACCAGCCGGTTGACCCAGAGCGGGCCTTCTGGGCCTCAGGTCTAGGGGAACTCGGAGCCAAAGTATTGTGTTGCGGTGGTCCATCCTCAGATAGTCACCCACTCAAACACCAGGATCTCTTTATCCCCCCTTACCCGTCGCAGTCCACGGCAAACGGACTGGTCCAGGACATTGTGAGGTTTTAGAAGATAAGGAGACAGAGTGATGGTTAATGAAGGCAGACTGAGAGTAAGAGGAGGCAGACAAAATGATAGAAAAGAAGTAGGGCACTTTTGAGCTCCAAAAGTGCTAAGGAAAGAGGAGCGCAGTTTAACGTCATGTCTCAGGGACGTACCAGACTAAGGGATAGGTAAAAGGTAACAGGACTATAAAAGTAAATAAAGTATCGGAACTTCCGTTTAAGCTGAAAATTCTCCCGATTATAACATTTTATTATATGAAAGCTGATAAAGCCTTTTTTCTTTTATCTCGCGTAGGATTGGCATTTTCCGCAAAGAATGACACACACAAATGACAATTTTGTCTATTTTTCAGGATATTTTTATGAGTTTTCGGGAGATTTTAATAAATTCAGAAGATTTCCTGGATTTGTTCGTATATATTTTGCAAATTAGCAATTACACATAGACTTAGCGCGGGGCCTATGAAAGCGCGGGGCCCACTGCGACCGCATAGGCTGCAGTGGCCTAAGACCGGCCCTGCTGTTATTTAAAGGGCCTAAAATATAATAACCACATTAAATCCATTTATACATATATATCGCATCTTTATGCTACAGTGTGTTTTGTGTATAAAGGTCCAATAGCTTTTAAGGCCCTGGAGGGGGAGTGGAATGTAGGGTATGGTTTCTGTGCTGCACTAGACCTCGAGTTCCTTAGACTGATTTACAGTTAGTCTTTAAAAAAAAATAAACAGTTTAAATGTATCATTTCAACATTAGCTTTGGGGGCTTATAAAAGCGGTATAATATATCAATATTTCAGAGATACTACAAACAATGGAACAATAGAATAGGAAATGTTAAAATATACTCCACACTGCTGTTAAATAGAGATATCACTCATAATTCTGTAAAATACTTTTGGAATTGATTTAATCACCGTAACCTCTTCTTTTATGTAATACCTCTATTCAAATAGAACTTCGTGGAACCTGGAAGCTGAAGGGAGGAGGGTGGAACAAGGATGCTGTTCTCAAAAACGGCTCTAACAATAATTATTAGCTCACTGGCCACATGGGGACCGTTATAATTTTTTAAAAGTAAAAAATAAATAAATATAGGCCTAATTTTGGCTAGAGAACTAGATCTAGACTCAGATCCAAAATCGATTTTCAAATGACTATCGCGTTCTTGAAAGGATTATCGCTTTCGGGAATTTCAGAATGTAAGGCCTTAAGATTCAAGAGTTTAATAAATTAATGTTCAAAAAAATTCTGCGCATCGTCTTCTAAGTCTAGATCTAAAGGCCTATCATTGGAATATTATAAAGTGTAATAGATCTACACTTTCTCGAAGAAAAACAATTTAAAAAGAAAACAATGTTACAAAGACAGTTTGTGAGGAAATACAAACTCAAATAAGCTCCCCCCCCCCCAGGGGGCCACTCGAGGAGATAAAAACGCAGGCTTCAATATTTCAGAAAGAGTATCAGTAACTATGAACTATTAACGATCATCAACTAAAAACTAAAACCCTATCTCCGTCAATACGAAGAGAGGAGTCGTGCTCATGTGAAAAGTGTTGCCGGTACTGTTGTATTGATAGTTCTACTAACGACTTGATATCACAGGATACGGAGATTTGTTAATGTTATTATTTTTATATTGTCAATATTAATATGTATTTTTTGAACTGATAGTAATCCTAGGTGTCACTTACAAAGACCGCATCACGAATGAAGAGATTAGAAACAGGATTAATACAGCAATGGGACTCCACGATGACCTGCTGTCAAAAACGTAAACTGAAACTCTATGGCCACTTCACTTGGTCATCTGGACTCGCAAAGACCATCCTTCAGGGAACAGTACCAATAAGAACATGAAGAGGAAAACGATGCGAAGACAACATCAAAGAATGGACAGTCAATGAAATCATATTCAAGGCAAAGGACAGAGCAGAATGGAGAAAGACGGTTGACAGATCAATGGCCCAACACACCAATGGATGGGTGAAGATAAAGTTAAATGTGAACCTGACCTAACTGATGTTATCGACGGACTTAGTTTATTTTAAATTTATAATTTATTTTATGCATATATCTTATTTTAAGTTGTATATCGAATGTATTGTCTTAGAAAATGTATTTTTTAAAAAAAACTTTTTTCTTGTTTTCTAATTTGTATTATCTGGTTTGCATTCTTGAATCTATAAAAAATAGGAAGAGCAAGTGGGTAGGGGGGCGACGTCATTGAACATGAAGGAGAAACGCAAGAAGCTAAAAGAATAAAAGAAAGAGAAAGATCTTTTAAACAGTGTGAAGAACTTAATATATTGTAATGTACTAGGTTAGAGAATATGTTAGTTTTTTTTTTAGACAAATATATTGTGTATTGTTTTTAGCGACGGTAAGAGCGGTGGCGTAGTAAGACAGACGAATGACGTACTAGACTTAGGCGAACAAGAGAGCAACATGGCGTTAATATAGAAGTAGGCGGTTTTTTTTTTTGGATGTTAGTTAGAAGTAGCGATGTTTATGAAGACTGGAAGGATTTCCCAGTGATAAATAAATGTGTCATTTTATATCAGTGAAAGTCTTTATAAAGTATATTGTTAACTTGTAATGTCCTGTGGCTAATGTGAAGTAATTAATAAGAAAGAAGCGAAGTCAGATAATATAAGCACACAACAATCTATATATATAGGCTATATATAATTCTCTTTTTCCCCTCAAGAGATTTGTCGAGTAGCAAGAAGTAAAGGAAAGATCACTCTGCGAATAGTCCACGAGAAAACAAGATGGGAGGGGGAGAACACGTCACCACTAAATAGTAGACCGTTGCAATATCTCTCTTTTTTTATTTCTACCTCACCTTACAAAAAATGGTGGGGGGGGCCGAAAGCAATCTATTATGTAGTAACTATCGACTCGACAGAACGCGCTCAAGACTTTGGACACAATGGTAAGATCACTCTTTTATTTTCGCAACTCGGACGGAGGGAGTTATCCTAGGTAATTTAAGAGGCGAAAATAAATGACTATTTTCGTCTCTATATTTCAGGATATTTGTATGAGTTTTCAAAAGATTTTTATAATTTCCGGATATTTCCAGGACTTTTTCGTATATTTTGCAATTTCAAGAGATTTTCAGGACCTCCTGCTAAATCGACAGGAGGTCGCGGGAAATCTGTTCTAAATTATAAAATGGTTTTATTTAATGATGTATACACCTTAAATTAGCGCGGGTCCTATAAAAGTGCGGCCCCACTGCGGTCGCATAGGTTGCAATAGCCTAAGGCCAGCCCTGCAAAAAAGCAGTGTATGCTACGCCGCCGTCGACTAGGAAACATATATATTTGCAAAGGCCACAGTTGCCAACTATAATAAAACTAATTTCGGATGGAAACGGAACAACCTATAAATTGTAAAAATACAGAAAATGTGTCTTATCTATATATATCTTCGCTGCCTAACCATGCGGGACATCTCGATAAAAAAAAAAAATATGGAAAGATAACTCTTTTATTTCTGCAAGTCGGACTAGAGTTATCCCACTTAACTTTCGTGGTGACAGAGAGCGAGGCTCAGAAAAAAAATAGGGGGTATGCTACATGGTTTGGCAACAGTTTCCTGATTCTGTACAGGAGAAACACCAAAATGACTATTTATTTAAAGCTATCCTCTTTGGATGCAAGCCTCCAATAAAATCAACATTTTAGTAAACATAAAACAAGAATACAAAAGGATTATAAAATCTTAATGGGGTGGTCCTCCATCTGTTCCGCTAATTCATTTGTTGTTTTGGTAGGACATACAGGTAGAACAGGTAAGTGGTGAAATACTTGATACTTGTTTATGTTTGTAGATCGTTGTGAGAATGTTTTCATAACACTGATTTAGTGTGCTACTGTGTAAGTCTCTTTTGTCAGTTCAAGTGTCGTTCTAGTTTAATAGGCTCTCTATAGTGCAGTGGCATAGTTATGATGGGAGAATGGAGGAATGAGAATTTGCAAATATTCCCTGGCCCCCATTTGAGGGGCTCGAAATGAGTTTTCATTTTTTTTACATTAAATATTAAATACTACCTCAATAGCTTGGGCGCCTCTGAATCCACCCAGCTCTAATGGGTACCTGACGTTAGTTTGGGGGAAAAGTAACAGTGGTTGGTCTTTGTGCTGGCCACATAATCAGATGACCTTTACATCGTCTGCCCTATAGACCACAAGGTCTGAAAGGGGAACCTTACTACTACGCCAGTATCTCATGTCATGATGTCCAACGTCAAAATTCAGGGGCCCCCTAAAGAGGTCAAATCCCAGGGCTCTAAATGATGGCTAATTCATAGCTACGCCACTGCTGCAGTGTTACTTTAATTCTTGTTACAGCATGTTTTAATATTCTCAGCAGGAATATGGCAAATAGTAACTACAAACAACCAACCACCTCATTACTACCTGCTTGCTTACAAAGTGCCCACAAAGTACTTACAAACAATAGCGCCCTACATAATACTTTTTTCTATATGATGAACAGCATATAAACCACTTTCACTAGACACCCCATTAATTTTTTTTTAGTAGTTAATACTTGGTAAGACGAAAGGTCAGCAACCCGAAACCAAAACTTGCGAAGAAAAAAAAAAGAAAAAGAAACAATTCACAAGAAAGATAACTGTGCTGATTAGACACATTTTTATTGGCTATTTCCCTTTAACTAATCTGCCGGTAAAATTTAAATCTTGAGCATGTAGAAAAATAAACCTATTTTGAAAGTAATAGAGTAGATACGACTGCATCACCACAACCATCTTTATAAAAATGCATTGTTATTGATAGAATAGTTTTATATATTGTGTACTGTTAGGAAAGAAAAAATCAACAAAAAAAAAAAACAACAACAAACGACTGACCTATTTAGGCTGGTACAATTTCTAAACGGTTGATGTTCAGAGGATAGAATTAACCGATCCACTCAATTTTTGTACTCTCCGCAATATCATGAAATGGGATTTACAATATTATTTCAAATTTTGACAGTTTAGCCTAACGGACAGACGGGCGGAAATACAGACCACACAAAACGAAGAGACGCTCTTCCCCTATTGGAGTCAGAAAAAAAAGTCAGAAAGGGATTTAAGCGTGTATATACTATAGAGTCGATACTATTATGATTTGTTTCCCTTGATTTTATGTAACCAATGACGTAGAAAAGTTGAATGATTTCATTATTTTTTATTTTTTGCTTTAACTGTGCAGCCAGATCTTAAAAAATCCTATACTCTTAAGCGAGCAATTCTTGTATATATATTTATTTATTTATTTATTTATAAATTTTATTTCGAAAACGGCTCTAACGATTTTCTTTAAAATTTCAAGGTATGTGCATATTAGTGAGAAAAAAATTCTGAACTCATTGGCCACATCGGGAAAACTCGAGTTCGACCGTTATTTCGATATGAAAATGTCTCAATTTAATTTTGGTCAGAATAATTTATGAATGAAATGGAAACTTTATGAATGAAAGTGACGTCGAAGGAAAAAAACTTGACACACCCTACGTCACTAGGCTCACAGCAAGAAATGAAAAAAAAAAAGTACACCTCCTACGTCACTGGCTTACAGCCGTTCACTAAAGCATTTCTTTGCAACAAGTTTTATCGCGTTTGAATGAATGAATAGACACAACTATTTGCGCACCGTAGTTGAAGGTTTAAAACAGTGAACATCAATCAAGCACGTGGTTATCTGAAGACGCTCAAGTGTTTCCAAGTGTTTCTACAAATTAATCACTTCATCCCTATTAAATAAGGTAAGTTTAAATAAGAATTTGATTAATTGTATAACTTTAATTAGCTATAATGTAGGCCGAAAAGAAAGATATGGACGCCGAGTCTGGAATCTACGTCTAGATCTAGATCTTGATTCTAGACTTACAACTATAAAAAACCGCCAAGTTGCTCGCCGCTATTCTTCCCTAATAGCAGGAGGTTTGCGGCGTTGAAAACATCTAATAATTTTTTTAAAGCTTTCAGTTGTGATTTAGCAGGAGGTTTGCGACGTAGGCTAATACGCAGCTGCTCTACTGCTCCTTGCTTTCTCACACTGAACAAGATATCTAAACTTGGGGTTACCGTTAGGGCGTGGTGACAAAAGGCCCAGGAGATATATGAATGGAGGGATGTGTAAGAGCAGGCCATATCTTTCCATGGGCTGTAGCACCAGTAGCAGTAGTATATTACCTTTCTTAGTTATAAATTATTTAACCGAGCAAGGCTCGGCCACCTGATATTGACTGAAAACAGACTTTTGAAGTGCGAGTTGAAACTGTGCCTAGAACATCACAACTATCGTAGAAAAAACGTTTGTTTAATAAGTCCTAATTTCTCGATATTGTAAGTTTCAGCCAAACCAATGGAGTTCCTTTAGTTCCTTTTTTTTTCTTTCACAGAGTAGACACTCGCCTCAGTTTTAAGCGACTGCTATTTTAGAGACACAAAAAGATTCTTCTGGAATGTCCGCTTGTTTCCCTCTATGGTGACAGTAGAAAGATGGAGGCCATTGGTTGTGGATGATGCAATATAGCTAACATTGTCCTTATGTGGTCTTAGTTCGGGGAATTCGCCTGACATAAAGAATAAAAAATGTATCTTTATCTTTGTGCTTTTCTGGGCTTGAAGAAAAAACAAAAACCTCCGTTTTCTTTTAAAAGTGACTAATCACAGCCTGTGTTTTAAATTAATCTACTTTTGTCTTCAAATTGCAAATAGATGTATTACCTATGATAGCCCTTATTCCATGTAAGCCTATAGCATGATAATGAGGCTTGTCTTTGTGTTCGAAGATTAATGACCTACATATTTTGCTACACCCAAGGCAAGCATAACCATTGTCCGCCGGTGGTCGAATAAGATTGTCTTTTCGCCGTCTGCCTCTGTCTTCTGCTGCGAATTTTCTTTTTGTCTCAAATATGTATCGCGCGGCCTTTGTAAGTGACCTCCAGCTGTCTCGTTCTGACTCCGCATGCAGCCAGGTGCTCTCTTCTATGTCAGCCAAGGAAAGTTGACACCTAAGCTGGACTTTGACGCGTTTCCGTGGGGCACCTCTGTCACGTCAACCACCTTTTAACTCACCAAAAAGAAAAAAGAGTGTATTTGGCATACGTTCGACCACCATATGGGATACGTGCCCTGCCCAGCTTAACAAGAATTCCGTCTATGTATAGCATAATGTAAAAGTAATTTATGTTTTTATGTAATAGGCTTACACTTGCATAAATTGTGTACATTTATTTCTAGTAGATGTGACAAAACAAAAAAATAAGCAAGTAAACAAAATTGTTGACTTTAGAGTGGACCAGTGGTTCTCAAAATTTTTCCTTAGGGAAACACTGCTTATTTTTAAAGGGAGGTGAATTAGTGGGTGTGTCTACTAGATCTAGGTCTAGTTTAATTGTTCCAGTTGTTTATGGAACACTTATTCAGGCAACACTGGGGTAGACTTGATAAAAGAGCTTTAGTTTGTAGAGGAATGTCAGAAACAATGAAATGAATTCCCAGCATCAATATGCCTGACCTACTACCGTTAATCTGAGGGAGAGAACTAGACAGAAGCTCATAGCCCAAGATATCAAAAAGCGAAAGTGGAGCTAGATAGGGCACACCCTGCCAAAACCAGCAACCAATTTTACATGGCAGGCACTTGATTTGAATCCACAAGGAAAGAGGAAAGTGGGCAGACCCAAGCAAACCTGGAAGAGGTCAGTCATCAGTGAAGCTGAGGGTACTGGAATGACATGGGAGCAGATGAAGAAAGCTGCTCAGTACCGAATTCGGTGGAGAGGTATGGTGGCGGCCCTCTGCTCCCTTGGTAGTGCACATGATTAAGTTGTTAAGATTTACTAGTCGGTGGCTAAAAATTTGGTATCAAATTACCATTGCTACACTTGCTTATAATTATTATTCTTGATTGGTCGTAACACTGGCACGGTTAGGCTCAGTTTGGCTCGGTTAGGCCTTCTCCTTTGACATTGAATAAGAGACAACTAAACAAGGCACGCTGAAAACTAGGAAGAAGAGAAAAAAACGTGTTTTGATTAATTGGCCAGTGTCCCGACTTGAGTCACCGTCCACCCTAGTCCAGACCAGAAGCGCCCCCCTCCCCCAAACGTTTCCCTGTTGTCAAAAGCGTTCGCCCCACTTTGCATAGGCGGTCATGACATTTCGCCTCTCCCGTAAGGACGTGTGTTAGCGAAGACGGAACGCCTCTCTGTAAAAAGACTCACCCCCCACCACCACCCCTCTAAAGCAGCGCGTCGCTAAGATTTCTCAGACTCTGTCAAGCCATCCTTCATTCCTACTGTCTCTGTCCACTCCTTTCCCGCTCGTTCTGTACTTCTATTCTTCTTTCAGTATATTAAAGAAGAGGGAGTTGGGTTAGAGAGAGAGAGAGAGAGAGAGAGAGAGAGAGAATAATTTTAAAATATTAAAAAAAA